>CAUYUJ010014169.1:398647-431940 GCA_963575745.1 Prorocentrum cordatum
ACGGTGGGGGACTACGCAATGCTGATGTGAACCCCGCGGTCCTCACATCATACAAGACAGGCGCTTCTGGCTGCAAAAGATTGATCAGTTGTTGCAGAGCGCTTGGCATAGCATCGGGCAACGGAAGCATGCTAGCATTCCGTTCGCGCCAGGTGGGCAAGAATAACAAGTTCTGCCAAGAAAGAATCGCGCCGGCGAAGGGTCACACAAGCGAAGCTGACGCTTTAGAAGGCCAGTGGACTGGCTAAAAAACGCGCAGCTGATAACCGACCTGAAGATGACCATGTCGACTTCGTAAGTGGGCGCAGGAAGATCCACAAGTAGCTGACGCAGTGCCTTGGCAACGTTCACGCGTGGTTATATGACTCCACTGGGCTGGGTTTGTACTATCGTTGTCCTGAGAGGGTGGATGGGAAAAAAGGGCCATGTAGCCAGCGAGGTTCTGGTCGCAAGCCACATATTCTCGAATATCAAACTGTGGACTCGCAACATGTGCTGCTGTACTGTACGTCGTGCTGCTAAGTTTGCAGCACCGACTCGAAGAACCAACGTGAACTGACCAAGAAATTCGCACGCAAGAAAATCGACGGACGTATTGCTGAGAGCCCAGACAACCTCAGAGCGCCAAGAAGGACATCCGCCTTGAAGGTCCAAGGACACTGGTCACTCAGTTGCTTCGCCCGTGACATCGTCAGCCGAGCCAAGAACTATAGAAGGTCGGCAGAGTCCCAGCTGTCCTGCTGGACCTTGACGGGCCAGGATATCGAGATTGATATGGTGAGGCCGATGGAATTTCTACGCAGAGTTGATTCCTATGCAATAATGTAGAAAGGTTGTCAGGTTCAAACGACCTCTGAAGGCAACTTTTTGGTTTGATCGGCGTGCCATCATCATCCACTTCGCGCTCTTGCACTGACCAGAATGTGCCGAAGCTTGTGGTGACGGGGCGCGCGTGACTGGCCCCATCCCCACCCTGCACTGAGTGTTTAACGGGGCATCGTCGAGACCTTGGGCCCAGGAGCGCTGATCTCAAAACTCCCACGGGCCTGCAGGTCGCAGCCCCTGACCCAGACCGAGCGGGGAACGAGCCTTTGCTGGCTGCACGGGCCGCCTCTGCGCTGCCAGGCCACGGCGCAGAGCAGAGAGTTCGGCACCCCGCCGTGCCTGTCCCTCGGACACGGCGACCTGCTGTCCTGGGGGTTCCTGCCCTCCGACTTCATGCCCCCTTGCTCGAGTAACTGCACACAGCTGCGGAGACAGACCCTCCGCATGATCCTTGCCCTACCAAAACTCTGCAAAGGAAAAGAGTGGAGGGCAACAGAAAGGGGCAAGGGCACAGTAAGTAATGACTGTTAGTAATGGCTGATCGTCCTCCCCTTCATACAAAACAATCGATCCTCCTCCGCCTCCTCCCCCTCTTCCTCCTCATTGCGCCTCCTCCAGCCTCATCCTGGATCCCTCCTCCTCCTCCTCCTCCTCCTCCTCCTCCTCCTCCTCCTCCTCCTCCTCCTCGTCCTCCTCCCCCTCCACATCCTCCTCCTCCCCCTCATCCTCCTCCTCCTCCTCCTCCTCTACCACCTCCTCCTCCTCCTCCTCCTCCTCCTCCTCCTCCTCCTCCTCCCCCTCCGCCTTCTCCTGCCCATTCTGACCCCCGCTCCCGCACAATCAAGGAGAATGATCGCGATCAGGGAGAAGGGGGAAGGAGTGGGAAGGAGGGAGTGAAGGAGAGAGGGAATGAGAGAAGGACCCAGGGAGGGAAAGCGTGAGGAGAAGGAGGGAGGTCATCCAAGGGATGAAGGATGAGGAGAAGAAAGGTGATGAGCAGAAGGAGGCAGGAGGAGGGACGACCGGAAGCGCAAAATGAAAGCCAGCGCTGGTCGAGAACACGATTCATTTAGACAACAGGTGCTGAAGGAAACCAGACATGACGCGAGACGGAGAATGCGAAGGGACGGTTCGGGAGGAGCGGAAGCGTAAAATGGGACAACGCTGCAGCCGGAAGACGGTTTGGAAGATCGGCAACAAGGAAAGGAGGTCAGCGCTGCAGCGGGAGTATGACCTGGAAGGACCGAGGGCCAGAAAATGGAGCCAACGCTGCAGCGGGAGCGCCTGTCTGGAGACACCGAGGATGTTCGGAGTGGAAAACACACATATCATCGACCACCTTGGGGGGATCCGATGTGTCAAAAACCATTCGCAGAGAGGGGCAGGCTGCGACCTCGAGGTCTCCGGGGGGGAGAGGCGGGCGGTATTCAGGTTGTGAAACTAGGTGTGGACATGGAGGGGGTGATGGGGAAAGCGGAGGGGAGAGCAAAAGGGAGGGGGCGAGGAGGAGGACGAGGTGAAGGAGGGAGGAGGAGGAGGAGGAGGAGGAGGAGGAGGAGAAAGACGAGGGCGACGACGACGACGACGACGACGACAACCACACCGACCGACCGACCGACATCCTCCTCCCGCTCCGCTGTCTCAGCGGCGCGCACCCCACCCCCCCACCCATCCCCACAGTTGCTGCACGAAGAAAGGCCCCCCGAGGTCGTGCTTCGGGGTCTCCTCGGGCGGGGGCAGGTGGCGGGCGGACGGGGGGGGGGAGGGCGAGGCAACTCGGCGGACGTCAACTATCCACCCCGCCGATCCGCCAGGCCCACCGCATCGATCCTGGACCCAGGATCCCCCGAGAGGGGGGGGGCAAGGGAAGGACGCAAAACTGGGGACGAAGAAGGTGTAGGAATGAACGAAAAAAAACCTATGATGACATGGGATGGTCTGGGAAGCTCTGTGGGGTGGAAGGTTCTGGGGGGGGGTCGAAGTGTTTGGTGGCCATGGGGGTTCCCGAGCGCTAGAGAGAGCTCCAACGATTTAGGGTGTTATGATGGGGTGGATATACGGGGTCCGAAGACACAGATGCAGGAGGAGCAGAAGGAGGAGAAGGTGAACGCAAAGCTGTGGCGGACAATCGCCACCAAGTCCTGCTGGCCGCAGGCTAGTCAATGAGGCACTGGAGAAAAGAATGACCCGCAAAGGTCGCAACCTTGAACAGACTTCGTTTCGGGGTATGCCCTCCACGCCCCCTCGGCCCCTCGGCCCCCAAGAAGCCGCCTGGCGGGCCTGCAGCTTTGGGGGGGGCAATAGGTACCCATACAGCTACTCCCCGGACCTCTCCAAAGGCGCACTCTGACCAGGATTTCGAAGCGAATCCAACCGTGCTCACTGGAAAATGGTAGCGGCATTGGTAAATGCTCCCTGCTGAACTCGCCATCGTTCCGACGTCCATTCCCCGTGCATTTTTCGGTTTCGTGCGCATCTGCTCCGCAATGACCCAAAATGCTTTTCGATGGCCTTTGCCAAAAAACAAATTCACACGTCCGAGCGATGCCAAGTGAAGGAAGCTCACTACATGGGGAGCCGCGGCCAAAGTTGCGCTCAATGAGGGCAGGCGGCCCCTCCCGTTCCTTCCCCGCGGGCGCCAGCCAAGAACGTCGGGGCTCATTGTGCGCGATCCCTCTGGGGCAAAGGGCGGCGGCTTTCTCAGATTCGGCCTAACTTATCGACGCGCTGCGCTTGGATGTCGTCACCGGCCCGGCCGGCTGGATGGTCGGAATACCGACGCCGGCGTGGCCCGCCGGCGAATACCACGGCATGTGATTATTCGGTCTGTCCCTGCGTTGGCCCTGTCGGAGAGAACGTTGGAATCTAGGCAAAAGTAGGTCAGAGAGAACACTGCGGCACCATAGCAAGCGCGCCCCCGACCAGATTACTGGGGGGCCGTACGGCTTCAAGAGGAGGGCGCGGCGCTCGCGCTCAGCGCCGCCGCCCTCCCACGTACCACCCCGTCGCTTGAGTTTCTCTCCAGGAAGATACATTCGTCTTTCAAACTTGCAACTGTTTCAAGCATGGACGGCGGTTCCGTTTCAAAATGTAGCTTTCGCCTTAGCGACGCACACATTCGTCTGCAACAGCTTGCAACACTTTCGCAGGGTGGACATCCAAGCAATACTGTTTTGGTGCGGTTGGGGACTGTCGGGGCGCAGCGGCCACGTTGTTCCGCAGTGCTGAGAAGTCCCAGGAATGGCGTTCTGTCACGAGTTTCGTCCTCCTCGTCCTCCTCCTCCTCCTCCTCCTCCTCCTCCTCCTCCTCCTCCTGCTCCATCTCCGCCTCCGCCTCCGCATCCTACTGCGCCTCCTGCTCCTCCTCATCCTCCTCCTCCTCCGCTTCCTCCTCTATCTCCTACTCCTCCTTCTCCTCCTCCTCCGCCTCCACCACCTCCTCACCCTCCTCCAACTCCTCCTCCACCTCCTCCTCATCATCATCCTCCTCCTCCTTCTCATCATCGTCATCAGCATCATCATCATCATCGTCATCATCATCATCATCATCATCATCATCATCATCATCATCATCATCATCATCATCATCATCATCATCATCATCAGCAACAGCATCATCATCATCAGCATCATCAGCATCATCAGCATCATCATCATCATCATCATCATCACCACCACCATCATCATCATCATCATCATCATCATCATCATCATCATCATCATCATCATCATCATCATCATCATCATCATAATTAGCATCATCATCATCATCATCATCATCATCATCATCATCATCATCATCATCATCATCCTCATCGTCATCGTTATCATCAGCAGCATCAGTATCAGCATCAGCATCATGATCATCATCAACAGCATCACCAACATCATCATCATCATCATCAGCATCAGCAGCATCCTCATCTTCATCATCATCAGCATACGCATCACCACCATCATCATCATCATCATCAGCAGCAGCAGCATCGTCAATATCATCACCATCAGCAGCATCAGCATCATCATCTGCATCATCATCATCAGCATCATCATCATCATCACCAGCAGCATCATCGTCATCATCATCACCATCACCATCACAATCACCATCGCCATCACCATCATCACTATCATCACCACCATCACCATCGCCACAGCCATTGCCATCATCATCATCAGCATCATGATCGTCATCATCATCAGTATCGTCAACATCAGCACCATCATCATCATATCATCATAATCATCATAATCATCATCATCATCAGCAGCAGCAGCATCGGCATCAGCATCAGAATCAAAATCATCATCAGCATCAGCATCAGCATCATCATCATCACCATGGTCACCACCATCGTAATTACCACCGAAACCATCATCGTCCTCATCACAGCATCATTAGCATCATTTGCAGCAGCATCATCACTAGCATCATCATCCTCATCCTGATACTCATCTGCGTCCTCAGCCTTATCCTCAGCATCATCAGCATCATCAGCAGAATCAGCAGCATCATCTTCCCCGTCATCATCAGCAGCAGCAGGGGAATCGGCAACAGCATCATAATCATCATCAGCAGCAGCATCGTCATCATCACCACCATCATCATCGTTATCATCATGAGCACCGTCAGCATCAACATCCGGTGCATCCTCATCAGCAGCAGCAGCGTCGTCATCATCATCAGCATCACCACCATCACCATCATCAGCATCATCATCACCACCACCATCATCATCAGCATCATCATCAGCATCATCGTAATCGAAATCGTCATCATCAGCATCATCACCATCAGCATCAGCAACAGCACCATCATCATCATCATCCTCAGCATCATCATCAACAGCATCATCATCACCACAATAATAAGCATCATCATCATCGTCATTGTCATCGTGATCGTCATCGTCGTCATCATCATCATCCGCCTCATCTGCATCACCATCAGCATCATCATCGTCATCATCAACGTCATCGTCATCATCATCATCATCATGAACATCACCATCAGCATCATCAGCATCACCATCATCATCGTAAGCATCATTATCATCCCTTCTCCTCCTCCTCCTCCTTATGCTCCTCCTCCTCCTCTTCCTCCTCCGCCTTCTGATTGTCCCTCCTGCTCCTCCTCCTCATCATCATTCTCCCCCTGCTCCAACTCCACCTCCTCCTCCTCCACCTCCTTTTCCTCGGGCGGCGATGACGACAACGACAACAGCAACAACAACAACAGCAACAACAACAGCAACAACAACCACAACAACAACATAAGCAGCAACAACAGCAATAACCACAACAACAGCGGCATCAACAATTATAACAGCAACAACAACAACAGCAACAGCAACAACAACAAGCGCAACAGAAACAGCAACAGCAACAACAACAGCAACAGCAGCAGCAATAACAACAAACACAACCACACCAACCACAACAACAACAACAACAATAAGTTTAAGACTGTTCGCTCTTTTGTGCTCGCGCGCACCTCACCACGTATATTCCAAACCCTCGATACCCGCCCTCTTCGTCTTCAATCGTACCCCCTCTGGGGGGTACGTCTTCCTGACCTGCCACGTGTGTATTGGGCGCAGCCCCTGAAAGAGCAAGAGGAGCGAGAAAGGAGAGAGAGAGAGAGAGCACACGCTGGCCATCGCTCGGACGTCCATTCCCTGTGTTTTTTTCGGTTTCGTGCGTGTTTTTGTTCGCCAAATCATCAAGGATGCTCCTCGATGGTCCTCGCCGAAGGGAAAAATGCACACGTCCGAGCAATGCCAAGCACGGGGCTACACTGGGGCCACGAAGGGCAACAATGGGGCCACTGAGCCACGAAGGGCGTACAGATGGGCCACAAAGGAGGCAGCGAGCGAGGGGCCACCGAGGGCAGCATCGGGGCCACGAGGGGCAGCGACTGGGCCACAAGGGGAGGGGCCACGAAGGGCAGCAAGGAGGCAGAAAAGGGCGCGAGCGAGCAGGGGGCACGGAGGCCATGACCCTGACGGGCGGGCCGAGCGGGCGGATCGAGCGTGAGTTCTGCGCGATTAGCCAGGAAGTTTCCAGCGAGAGAGCGATTCCTGAGTAAATTTGAAGAAGTCCCCAGCGAACGCGCGATTCCTGAATTGCAAGAGCGCGGCGCCTGAGTAAATTGCAAGGAAGTCTCAGGCGGGAGCGCGATTCTTGTATAAATTGCGAGGACGTCTCAAGCGGGAGCGGGGGACCGGAGTAAATTTCGAGGAAATATCCAACGGGAGCTGTGGTTGTTGTAAACCGGGGGCCAGGGGCACAGTTTGAGGAGGAAGACTTTTCCTGATAAAAAACCGGGTGCGAGCGCCCGGAGGGGCACTTCAATCAAAAAAAAAGGCGCACCGGGCGGGGGGGATAAACAATAATTATTGTCAGAAATGAGAATTCAACAACAACAACAACAACAACAACAACAACAACAACAACAACAACAACACCAACGACACCAACGACATGAACAATAACAATAATAACAACAACATAAACAACAGCACCGACATGAACAACAACAACAAGAACAACAACAACAACAACAACAACAACAACAACAACAACAACAACAACAACAACAACGATACAGACGACATGAACAAAAAAAAAACGAAACAACAGCACCGACATGAACAACAACAACAACAACAAGAACAACAACAACATCAACAACAACAGTAACAGCAGCAACAACAACAACAACAACCACAATAACAACAGCAACAGCAACAGCAACAACAATAACAACAACAACGACAACAACAACAACAGCAACAACAAAAAAAGCAACAACCACGACAACGACGACGACGACGACGACGACGACGACGACGACGCCGACCTCCTCCCCGAGGGGCGGGCCGCCCAGGAGCAGGGCTCTCGGGACTCCGACGCCAGGCCGCCCCTCCCCCGCGGGGACGCGCACACGGGGCCACGCCGCGGACCGCCGCGCCATCGTCCTCGCAGTCGCCCTCGCGAGGCGATCGACATGCTATCCATGCCCCTCATCGCGCCCCCTCCTCCTCCTCCTCCTCCTCCTCTTCCTCCTCCTCCTCCCCCTCCTCCTCCTCCGCCTCCTCCTCCTCCTCATCATCATCATCCTCTTCCTCCTCCTCCTCCTCCTCCGCCTCCTCCTCCTCCTCCTCCGCTCCCACCGCCCCCACCAGGAGCCAGAGCGGGGATGTGGACAAGTTCGTGGCCTCCGAAGCCACGCTTTGTCTTGCATGCCCTGCTTCCCCGTGCGCCCACACTGGGGGGCTGCAGCAGGGGTACGGATCGAACGCCGATCGTCGACTCGTCGCCCTTCGCTACCATCCTCATCTTGGTCGTCGTCCGCGCCGTCGTCCGCGCCGTCATCGTTGCCGCCTCTGTCGTCCTCGTCGCCCTCCTCGCCGCCGCCGCCGCCGCCGTCCTCGTCACCGCCGCCACCGCCGCCCGCGCCGTCGCCGTCGTCCTCGCCCCTCGTCCCGCTTCGTCGCCGTCGGCCTCGTCTCCGGTGTCGCCGCCCGCCCCTCGCCGTCGCACGCCGCCGCCGCCGCCGCCGACGACACGCCCCGCCCCGCTCCGCGAACAGGATGAGGTAGCCGAAGACCCCGCCCGCCCCGCGGCACGCGGGGACAAAACGGTCGCGCTGCTCGGCCCCTCCTCCTCCTCCTCCTCCTCCTCCTCCTCCTCCTCCTCCTCCTCCTCCGTATTATTTTGATTATTATTAGTAGTAATATGGTTACGAATATGATCATTAGTATTGTTATTATTTCCCTCTTCCTCCTCATTCTTATTTTTAATATGATTATTCTTAGTATGACTATAAGTATTCCGCGTATGCTTATTATGTCGCTTCGTATTATTATTGCAATTCTTCTCAATCAACATCATCATATACATCATTATCAGCATCATATTCACCATCATCATCATCATCATCATCATCATCATCATCATCATCATAATCATCATCATCATCATCATCATCATCACCATCACCATCATACTCATCATCATCATCATCAGCAGCAGCATCATCATCGCCATCACCATCATCGTCACCATCACCATCACCATCACCATCACCACCATCATCATCATGACCATCATGATCATCAGCATAATCATCAACATCATCATCACCGTCACCATCACCATCATCTCAATCACCATCACCATCACCATCATGATCATCAGCATCACCACCATCATCATCATCATCCTTATCATCATCCTCATCATCCTCATCATCCTCATCATCATCAGCATCACCATCATCAGCATCATCTTCAGCAGCAGCATCATCAGCATCATCATCGCCATCAGCAATCATCATCAGCATCATCAGCATCATCATCATCATCATAATCATCCTCCTCCTCCTCCTCCTCCTCCCCCTCCTCCTCCTCCTCCTCCTCCCCTTGCCCCGTCCATTCGGCAGGTCAGATCCGCTGCGCGGCCGGGCTTCTGCTCAGGGATAAACCCCCGCGCTGGCCCAGAAGACTCGGAGGACGATGACGGCGAGGACACGGGCACAGAGGGGGAGGGGAAAGGGGGGCGCGAACGACGAAGCGAGAGGGGAGAGGAGAGGCAAGCCCGTGACCAGCACCGTCTCCGCCCCCTCCCCCCCCCGGCCACGTCACGTCAAGGATTCGTGTGGTTGACGTCCCAGGAATGGTGTTCTGACACAGTTTGGGACTGTCAGGACGCAAGATGAAGACCGAGGGGATGCGTATTGGCACAAGTTCGGATTATCAGGGCGCAGCGGTTACGTTAACTCGACCCAGGATTTATGTTTTGGCACGGACGCAACAGTGACATTGACTCGCGGAGTGGAAGTCCCAGGAATTGCATTCTGGCACGATGAAACATTGTCGGACGGCTGCTAATGGACCACTTCCCGAAATGACAAAATATTGTGGGGACCTATGGAGAGAGAAGGTTCATTGCAAAATGATTAATTCCGTCTTGACTTTGCTCTGATCCTCTTCCTCCTCCTCCTCCTCCTCCTCCTCCTCCTCCTCCTCCTCTTCCTTCTCCTCCTCCTCGTCCTCCTCCTCCTCCTCATCCTCCTCCTCCTCCTCCCCCCCTCCTCCTAATCACCATCTCATCCCATATCGCCTGCCCTCCCTTCCTCCTCCGCCTCCTCCGCCTCCCTTACCCTCTCATCCTCCTCCTCCGCCTCCTCCGCCACCCTCCCCCCCTCAAACTCCTCCTCCTCCGTCTCCTCCTCCTGCTTATCAATATCCCTCTCCCCCTCCCCTCAGTCAGATGCATCTAGGGACCATGAAAAAGCAAAGAAGGCAAAACGTCGAAAAAGCTCAAGGAGGTCAAGGAGGAGGAAGAGGAGGAGGAGGAGGAGGAGGAGGAGGAGGAGCACGGGAAGCCCCAGAGGGCCCGCTTTTCATCCTTTGCCATCCTTCGGGGGTCCAGGGGACCTGAAGACGACCTCCAGACTTACATAACAAGATATCATGTTGGAGGTCCGGGCGGGTTTCTGAGGTGGGCGCCAGAAGCCCCCTCCCCTGCCGCGAGAAGCGTGCGAGGGGCGGCACTGGAGGCGCCGCAAGGGGAGTCCAGCGCCGAGTCAAGCGGTCCGCGCGACCCTCCAAAGGGCATGCTGGTTCTGCAAAGCCGAACCCCCACAGTGCGCGACGCGCGGTTGTCCTTCACGCCCTCGCGCCGCCACTTTGAATACGTGCACAGCGGAGGCCAGTCCACAAGAAACCTTCCGCAAGAAACCCCACCCTGAGGCCCCAGGACGTCCATGGATTTTCGGTGTGGGAGCGTCGCGCCTTCCCACGGCAAAAAACGATCGAAACCCACGAAGCTCAGGACACCCTGGCGACGAGCAGCGTGTTTCTCGGCATGGGTCTCCACTGTATTCCCTGGACCGCCCCTGGGATGCGTTCTGACCAGAACTTCGATGCGACTCCAGCGGCAGCGACCTTTTCCTCCCCTGAGCTCACATGGGGCCGAAATTGGACGGGGTCGGAAGACATCGCTGATGGATCGTAAACGCCTCGGCGATGCATCGGCGGAGCTGGGACTGGAGGCGAGCAGGGTGTTTCTTGGCATGGGCCTCCACTGTACGTATAACTCTCTGGACTCCAGGCTCCTGGCCCAGGCCGCGAAGCGCAAGCATCTTCGCACCCCCCCTGGGATGACACGCCTTTTTCGTCCCCTGCGGCAGGCGCCGAAGAGCGCTCCCCCCCCAGAGGCTCCCCCGTGATCTCACCTCCTCGCCCCCCGACTCGTGGCTTGGCAGCCCTCGGGAGCTGGGGCACGGCCTCCAGGAGGCCGCAGACATCACAAAAAACTGACTGGTCTGATGGTGCTTTTGCGACGCCCAGAATTCGAGAGGAAACTTCAGTGAGGGGGGCTGGCTCGGGGCTGACCTGGAGTCGGCGGCACGGCGTCGACACATCCGCGACGGGCGCACGATGGAAAAAGAGCACGCGCTCCCTGGGCCCCGCTTCGTTAAGGCACAGGCGTCGCTGGGGGCCGATGCTTCCCCCCCTGGGCCAATATCCCCCCTCCCCCTGCCGCTGCCCCTGATCCGGGGGGGCCTGAAAGTGACAACACATTAGAAGAAGCAAAGCCGCGTAACCCAGGAGCATGGAAAACCGACACCAACACCACCAGGGACCACCAGCGGGAGGAGCCAGGGAGGGGTCCCCTTGGTGGTGTGGTCCCCCCTCTCGCTCCCTGGCTCGGCGAGGCATCGTGGACCTCCTCGCTGGAGGTGGCCCCCTGGTGGTGTCGGTGTCGCTTCTCCTTCCCCCCATAACCATCAACTTTCGCAACTCCGCGAAAATTGCCTGGATCTGCGCTGGACCCCCACTCCCTGGCGCGCGTGACGCGCCAGGGGCGGCGCCGATCCAAGAAATCCGCGCGGGCTCCAAAAGTTTCAAACGTGTGCTGTCTTCTTCGGAGGATCCGCCCTGATTTGTCCATATTGCCACGAAGGGCACGGGCCCTGAGGGAGAACCAGACCCTGGACCCCAAAGGCCTCCCCCCCTAGGCCAACGTCTCCTCCTGACTCGGCCTCTGGCGGTCCTGGGGCCCGTGGAGAGCCCGTGGAGAGCCCTGGAAGAGCCCAGGGACGGCGAGAATAGGGGAACAAACAATGACATAAACAGAAAAACTCAGAGGTCCGCGCGGATTTCTCGGATCCGCGCTGGACCCCCTTGGCGGCGCCTCCGGCGCCGCCCCTGGCGCGTTCCGCGCGCCAGGGAGAGGGGTCCAGCGCAGTTCTGAGAAATCCGCGCGGACCTCCGAGTTTGTATGTTTGTGTCATTGCTTGTTCCCCTAAAGAAAGCCCCAGACCCGTTCAGTCGAACCAGACACTCCGCCGGCCAGAACAAACAGAACATCCAAGGGTGCCCCCTGACCAGGATGCATCCAATTGGCACGAAGAACATGAGGGTAACCTCCACGAAACAACCTCGACCTTATACCTCGGTCCGACTGTACCTCATGGCCCGCTCGCTTCGCGACGAATGTGCCAGCTCTCGCCCCCACCTGGGGGAGACAATAAAGAAAGACTCGGCCAGGCGAGATTCGGCCAGGTTGACCTCGGCTGGCTGAACTCGGCCTGGGCCGAACTCGGCCTGGGCCGAGTTCGGCCTGGCCGATTGCAGCTGGACGAGTCCCACTAGCCCTTTGGGCGTAAGTGGTTTAGAGCGTTTCCTCTTCCAACCCCTCTTCTTCCCCTTCGGGGAGGGGTTGACCCCTCCCCCTACCCCCTCCCCTGGACCTGGACAGGGGGTTCAGCGAGTCGTCGGAGCTTCCAAAACGGCCTTAGCGAGGAAGCCAAAATCATTGGTGTTACTAGGGTTTGGCCCCCATGTTGGTCTCTTGGGGGGGGACTCTAATTAGTATCCCCCTCCTGTGATCGATCTCACCCACGATGGCCCGAAGATGGCCCCCAAGGCTCCCAAGGGTGCCCCAAGAGGGGCCCAAGAGGTGTCCAGGAAGCCCCAAGAGGCCCCCTGGATGCCCCCAAGAGGCCCCCAAGAGACCCCCAAGAGGCCCCAACAGACCCCCGGGGGCAACCAAGATGTTCCAAGAGGCCTCGGCGAGAATACCAAATCATTGATTTCACGAAGGTTTTAGCTACATGTTGGCTTCTTGGGGGGGCACTGATTAAGATGACTCCAAGAGCGCCTGGGAGAGCCCAAGATGACCTCCAAGATGGCTCCAGATATCCCAAGATGTCCCAGAATGGTTTCCTCTGTGCGCTGCCCACTTCCCAAATCAAGGCAGTTCCTCTGGGCATCGCTTCTGGATGGGCTGGTGGGGATTCGCGAAGCGTCAACAAGTCACCCTTGCTGGGTTCAGCTGAGGAGGAGAAAGAGGAGGAGGAGGAGGAGGAGGAGGAGGAGGAGGAGGAGGAGGAGGAGGAGGAAGACGAGGACGAGGAGGAGGACGAGGAGACAGACAGACAGACATGCTCATGGAATCCCTCGTCAGCGTTGCCTCGAAACACACCAAAAAATGCAAGCCTGGGTTCTGAGGGGCGAATCTGTTCGCCGTGTTAAAAGCGTGTGAGCCGTGCACACGCCGCGGCATAGGCATACCGATCAGGGAGGGGGGACGCCAACACGGCGGAGCCACCAGGGCCAGGACCCACCTTGCTAGCACTCCCACCCCGCGATCAGGCGCCGCTGCCTGACGCACCGCCCCGAGAAGAGACAACCCCCCCGACTGAGGCATTTGGCCTCGATGGGGGGGCCTCCGAGGGGGGGCTGGGAACTACCTCTCCCACGAGAACCCCGGCCGCGCCCACGGGGCGCCTGTCTGGGAAGAGCAATCGTCGGAACAAGCGTCGGACGGGGGGGTCTAGGCGGGATATGGCCAGCAGCCTGTAAAGCCCTAAATCGCTCGCTCAAGGACCTATCGAACCCCGTCGACGGCGAAAAAAAATGCACGAGATGCAGGCGCATCCGTTTCACTCACCGAATTACGTACCTGAAGTGTGGTTTGCCCAGGCCCTCTGGACTTGCTCTCGCCATCGTCAGCTCGGCGGCGCGGGATCATCCTCATATGTCGTGGATCATCTGCGAGAGCTGCCGATGCAGAGGGCCTGGAGGAGCCGCCCCCGCCTTGTACACCGCCTTCATGTCCAGCATCGCCTTCCCCAGGAGCGCCGCCAGCTTGGGCCCGTGCGCGCGAATCACCTCGATCGCAAACATGACGAGACCCCTGCCCGAGCCCGTCGTCATCACCTGCTGTGGCCGGTCGTCCTTGCCCTTGCCCTTGTCCTTGCTGCCTTTGGTGGGCTTCCCCTTGTAGGCCTTCCAGCGAAAGTACGGCACCAACGCAGCGATCTGCTGCGGGGAGAAGGCCATGATCACGTTCTTCCACATGCTGGCGAAGCCGTCCGTCAATTCCTTTTTGCTGAGATCCCCGCCCGTGCCCCACCACTTCACGGACGCCGCGAACGCCGCCACGTGTGGGGGGGGCCCTGCTCTCGAAGTCGACCTGCTCCCCTGCCTTTACCTTCTCGCGCAACACAGTGGAGTGGGCGTTGTCCGCCTTGCCCGTGGCCTCTTGCTGCTCGGACAGGCCGCCTTGTTTCACTTCGAACTTTTTGAACACGACAGCGGCCAGGTCCTGGATCTCGCGAGAATCCGCCAACACGGCGCGCCCCATCGTTTTCACCGTCTCGCGCAAGCTCTTGCTGCCGCCGCCGTTGTCGTCGTCGTGGCGACCCTTCTTCTGCAGCGGCGGGGCCACGGTCATCCCCGCGTCCGTTGGGAGCGCAAGCCACGCTGGAGCGCCCTCCAGGGCCATGCTGCTGCTGCCGTCGACGGTCCGACTGAGGGCGGGGACGCTGAGGCAATACCTCCCGAACAAGATGCTGAACCAGATGGCTACAGAGGTGATCCAAGTCAGCATGCTCGACCCCGCATATGCGGCACTGCAGGGTATCAGGAGGTACGAGAGCGTGGAGCTTCCGAGCCCCATCAAGAATACAATAGCCCCGAACCAGAGACCGAGCTAGATGACGGCCAGCCACCAAACTAGAACTGATAACCGTATGGCAAACCACACGCGTGTTCGTAGGAGATAGCACATGTCCCGCGTTTCGAACATGGTGTTTAGCTCCAAAATGGTTGAGAAGATCACGTTTCGTGCGGAATACAGCCTCACATGTTTTACCACATTCCTCCACCCAGTCACACTTCCATTCCCGTGGGACCTCTGGGGCTGATGGAACGGCAACCTCAGGGGGTTGGTAAAATGGAGGAGGCACTTGGGAACGAAACTGGGCCGATCGGATCACGGAGAAATCAATATTGATAAAGTCGGGCGCCAACTCGGGGTCCACGAACCTGCAGGGGAACTCCGAGAGCACTTCCATGACAAGGGCCTCCTCCCCAAGAATCTCCCAAGCCTCCTGAAAGTCCTCCTGGAGACGCCGAGCCCATGGGGACGCATGCTTTGTCAAGCGGTCAAGGAGCACCGGCGTGTATCTGTCGAACTCCAGTGCAGGCAAACGGCCAAATAGTGCACACAGGAGCTGCTGATGGCTGTCAGGAAAGCGTGCCATCTGCTGGTACCAGCTCAAGCGCCGCACGAGCCATTCTTTCGCGCTCGGCACAAGTCTCCAGTACCGCAGCACCTGATCGTTCGACCACGTGGTCGTGTGCTCGCCCTCGTGAGACGTGCCCCGCCCTTGCAGCGGCACTCGGCAAAGACGAGCCAGATGAGCGTCCATATCCTTATACTACTGAGGAGTAACAGGAGGAGGAGGATGTTCCTGGCGGAGTTTTGAAGAGGAGAAGGAGAAGGAGGAGGAGGAGGAGGAGGAGGAGCAGTAGGAAGAGGTTCCTGGCGGAATTTTGTTGCCGCCCTGGGGGATCGCCGGCGGCGCCCGCTGGCGTCGGCCCCACCCGCCAGCCGGCACCCCACGAAGCAGAGCAGGGCGACCTCTGCCGCCCACCCCGCGCAAGGCTCGTGCGCGTCACCAACGAAGCGCCACCGGTCACCGCCGCCGCCGTCGCCGCCGAGCCGTCACCGGCCAATGCCGCCGCCGCCGCCGCCGGGCCGTCGCCGGCCGCTGCCGCGGCCGCCGCCGCGGCCGCCGTGGTCGTCGCGGTTGCAAGACGCCTGCACAAGAAAGGACGGCACAGACAGAGTCTTCTGGCGCTCCGCGCGGATTTCTTGGATCTGCGCTGGGCCCCCCTCCATGGCGCGCGGAGCGCGCCAGGGGCGGCGCCGGAGGCGCCGCCAGGGGGGTCCAGCACGGATCCAAGAACTCCGCGCGGAGCGCCAGAGAGGTTCTGTTTGGGCGTTTTTCGTTCCTCCTCCTGCATGGTGGCACAATTCACTCCAACGGCATCCCCGTTTAGGCCCGATCCATCGCCAGCGCAGACGTCCCCATGCCTGGCCGCCGACGCAATAGTTTATGGCGCTTGTTCTTCTTCGATACACGCGAGAGTGACCTGGACAGGAGTGGCCTGTGGTGCGCGGCGACGCGGGGCGGGGGCCCCCTGGAGGCAAGCAGGGTGCTGGGCAAAAACTGAAGAACAGTCAAAAATAGTCGGCATATCATCCCCACACTATTTTGTCCCCTCTTTCGAGTTTTCCCCCTGCAGAGGGAACTGCCCGATTTTTGCCTGCATGCAAGAGTGGCCTGGGCAGCGAACGAAGTGCACCCCACCCTCCCCCTCAGAAGTCGTGGAGCTCCCGGACGAAGTGAACCCCGCCCTCCCCCCTCGGAACTCGTGGGGGGGGCAGGGGTGGGGCTCTGGTGTGGCCCCCATGGCACGAGTGGCCTGGGCAGGAGTGGCCCCTGGTGCGCGGCGCTCGGGGGACGCCCGGGAGCGGGGGGGGGGGCGGGCCAAGCTCGGGCACGCCCGCGCCATCGCTCGGACGTCCATTCCCTGTGTTTTTTTTCGGTTTCGTGTGTGGTTTTTTCGCCAAATGATCGAGGATGCTCCTCGATGGTCCTCGCCGAAGGAAAAATGCGCACGTCCGAGCGATGCCAAGCGCCAGCGCCGGTGCCAGGGGGGCGGCCGGTGCGGGCCCGCAGGCGGGGGCCGCGCCAGCGAGGAGGGCCGCGCTCGCGAGGGCGAGGACGGCCGCTCGCGGGAAAGCCAAAAAAAGTAGCGTTGGGTCGGGCACGTCCTCGTACAGGGCGGATTGTGGAAGAGAAATGACCAATTGGTCAACGAATACTCAAAAACAGTCAGCACAGAATAGAAAAGTCGTTCCCAGACTACTTTTTGTCCTATTCTTGACTGTTCCTCCTGTAGAGGGACATGCCCGACTGAAAGGCACTGATGCTGTGACAGTAGGAGCTCGACCACAAGAGACCTTCCACAAGAAACCCAACCCTGAGACCCCCAGGACGTCCGCTGATGTTTGGTGTGGGAGCGTCACGCTCTCCATAGCGAAACCACACGAACACAAGAAACCCAGGGCACCCTGGAGGTAAGCAGCATGCTTCGAACGAAATGTTTCAACAAAATGTAGATCAAATCATCCCCAGACTATGTTTAAACAAATATGTTGAATAACCTCATGAAGCCATTAAGGAACCCCCCAGGATTATCATTAGCACAGCACCATAATTAAATAATCATGGGGGGCAGTTTTCGCCGAACGATGTGATTAGCACCGCGCAAATGGAACGAACATAAATAATTCCCGCGCCCCAGCTGGGGTGGTATCCCAATTGGAATTGGAATAAGAATAAGAATAAGAGTGATATACGAGTAATAAGAAAGCAGACCATATTACGAGACCATATTGCGAGAATGTCTCAGGCGGCCCGCCCGTCCTGGCGAGCAGACTCGTCTGCGTTCACATAAAGGTGCGAGGTGCCAGGGTAATGCTTCTGGGGTGCCGGGTGCGTTATACTTTCACTGGAGAGAGGGGGGGGTCTTCATTGCTTTATGAGGGGATTCCTCCTGTAGAGGGACATGCCCGACTTAAGCCTGCATGCCATGCAAGAAAGGCCTGGGCGGTGGTGGCCTCTGGTGCGCGGCGCCCGGGGGCCGCGGGGGGGGGGAGGGGGCAAGCGCGGGCACGCCGGCGCCAGTGCCAGGGGTGCGACCGGTGCGGGCCTGCACGAGGAGGCCACTCCAACAAAGGGCCGCTTTTGTCAGGTCGGGCATGTCCTCCTACAGGCGGATTCTGGTGAAAAGATCTTTAAAAATATAGCAAACACTAAAGAAAAGTGGCCAAAGATAGTCGAAACATCGTCCCCAGACTATTTCTTGACTATTCTCGAGTACTCCTCCTGTAGAGGGACACGCCCGACTTAACACTTCTGCGAAGACGATGAAGGCCGCTCATGGGAAAACAAAAAGGTACCGATGCCGTTTCTCCCTGGACCAGCCCTGGGGTGCGTTCTGACCAGAATTTCGATGCGATTCCAGCGGCAGCGACATTTTCCTCCCCTGGGCTCACATGAGGGCGGAGTGGACGGGGTCGGCGGGAGAGGAGAAGAAGGGAGGGTCTCCTCCTCCTCCTCCTCCTCCTCCTCCTCCTCTTCCTCCTACTGCTCCTCCTCCTCCTCCTGCGATGTAAAAGACCACGCCTCATCGCCGACGAATCGTAGATGCATCCGCGATGCATCGGCGGCGCTGAGACGGAGGAGGTCAAGCCGCAGGGCGCTGTCCTGGGTGTGGCTGACGCATGTGGCCACCCCCACTGGGGCCTTCGGTGGAGCTCCCTGTGCGGCCACGAAGCGCTGTACTGGGTGTGGCGGACGCATGTCCCCCCCCCACTGGGGCCTTGGGTGGAGCTCCCTATGGGGCCACGAAACGCTGTACTGGGTGTGGCGGACGCATGTGGCCACGCCCATTGGGGCCTTAGGTCGAGCTCCTTATGGGGCCACGAAACGTCGTACTGGGTGTGGCGGACACATGTGGCCACCCCACTGAGGCCTTAGGTGGAGCTCCACATGGGGCCACGAAGCGCTGTACTGGGTGTGGCGGACGCATGTAGCCACCCCCACTGGGGCCTTAGGTGGAGCTCCCTACAGGACCACGAAACGCTGTACTGGGTGTGGCGGACGCATGTGGCCACCCCCCTGGGGCCTTCGGTGGAGCTCCCTATGGGGCCACGAAACGTGTGAGGGGTGATGATAGTGGCGATGATGCTGATGATGGAGAGAGGGGGGGGGGGGCAACGGGAGGGAGGAGACGCGGGGACCGTCTCTTCAAAACGAGGACCCAACACCACAGGATGGTTGGGAAAAATGGTCAAACACAGACGAAACATCGTCCCCAGGCAATTTTCTGACTGTGTTTGAACGTCCCTCCTGTAGAGGGACATGGCCGACTTAACTTTGTGGTGCTTTTTCTCAATCGACGTCGGGGAGAAAGCTTGGCCGCGGCTGCAGGGCGGGGCAGGGGCGGCCAGCAGGATCATCGGGTTCAGGATGCCTCCACCGAAGCGGGCCGCGGACATTGGCCGCGGGCATCGTGCCAAAGGGGGCGAGCGCAGCGGGGGGCCGACGACGACGACGACGACGACGACGACGCCGACACCGACGTCGACGTCGACGTCGATGACGATGACGACGGCTGCGGCGATCGTCGCCCTCCATCCCTCACTCCTCCTCCTCTTCGCCCACCGCCGTGCCGCGACGGCGTGCACCTGGAGACCATGTTCTCATGTTTCGTGGTAACGCACATGACCTGCCACGCAAGAGCGCATGACTTCGTTCGCGGCCATAACGGGCTTTATGGGCGGGGAGGGTGGAGGATGTCAAACGTATGGATGCACGCAGCAGATGTCGTAGCCCGCGCTCTCCATATCAGGGAGCCCACACAGGACGCGCGTAACCAGACTCGAACTCATCCCTATCCCTAAGGTGGGCGAGCCAAAAGCGATGACAAAATCAGAGGGATGTGCCCTCAGAAACTGCGACACTCCTTAAGATCGGCATCGAGGTAAGGTGATGCCAAACCTAGGGGTAGGGATGTGCCTCAAACTGGCCAGTACGCGCCCAACCACGCATAGGAGCACGGCCCCCCTGTCCGCGAGTCTAGCCTCGTGATACGAACGTAGGGTGCGCGAGAGCGCGGGGCCCCAGGGGTCCTGACCAAGAGAAAAGCAAGATGCCGACCCCAAAACCGCTGACTGACCGAGTACTCTGGGGTACGAGGTAGTATTCGGCAAGAGGGTAAGAAGGATGGGGGTATTCACCCCCGGAATCGGCAGGAAGGATTCTGGGGCATGGTTTGCCTGCGTAGCCGTCCCCCACGCAAGACCCTGCCCCGCAATCTCTCTCCCCCCCCCCGAAACCGCAAGGAGCCTGCGTCTTGCGCTGGCGCTCGCGTCTTCTGGCTTGGGCGGCTGATCGACAGGCCCGTATGCCTCCGATGAAATTTCGGAACCCGCGAATCGGAATCCCGAGTCGAAGTGGATCGGAATCGGAAGCCATCGAGATCGAGGTCGAACCGAATCGGAGGCGCCGAGACGAGCCCCCGTGGAGGTCCCGGCCCCTGTCAGGGGCGCGCAAATATGGATTAGCGATCCATGGATTTGGCGCGCGGTCGCCAAATCCAGGGATCAAGGGAGGTGCCCTCCCCAAAATGCGGCAGGTGCCGCCTCGTTCGGGGGCAGAAATCCGTGATTTCCAATGGAAACGGGACCCGTCGCTAATCCACGCCCCATTGATCCATGTTTGCGATCGCCTGACAAGGGGCCCCCCCAGAAGCCACCGGCCCCACATAGGTAGGAGAGGGAGGAGGAGGAGGAGGAGGAGGAGGAGGAGGAGGAGGAGGAGCAGGAGGAGGAGGAGGAGGAGGAGAGGAGGACGAGGAGGAGGAGGAGGAGGAGGAGGAGGAGGAGGAGGAGGAGGAGGAGGGAGGAGGGCGGAGGAAAAGGAGGAGGAGGAGGAGGAGGACGAGGAGGAAGAGGAGGACGACGAGGAGGAGGAGGAGGAGGACGAGGAGGAAGAGGGAGGAGGGAGGACGAGGGAGGAGGAGGAGGAGGAGGAGGAGGAGGAGGATCTGCCCTCCTCATGGACGGCCCTGGGGGCGGCCCAGCCACGGGCACCCCCCCGGGGGGGCCCGGTCGAACGACATGGGGGGGCGGGGTGTGCACGGCAGGCGGCACGCGGCGCGCCTCGACGCGGAGGCGGTGTCGCGCCCAGGGCCGCGCCGAGGGCGACGTTGGCTATACAGTCGGGCTTCACTGGACAGGGCACGCGAGAGGACAAAGGACCCTTCCGGGGGTCGCATTGCCACCAGAATGCAGGAGGCACGGGTCGCGAGACACAAGACACAAAGGGAACCCTTGATTTGGCAGGGTCGACCTGCTGATCCGGGCCGCCTGTAAGGGCGATGCTGGGAAAATGATTTGTCGTGACACCGAGCTCGCGCATAACAGATTGGGAAATCACGAACCACACTCTCCTGCATGTCAACTCTGCGAATGCGTCGAGCGAAAACGACGCAGCGAATTGTAGGAAAGCACGAGCCACGATGTCCCACAATTGGATTGGCCACGAACCAGTCCCACCTACAATTCCGAAACCTACATCACCGTTATATACATTGCTGCTAGCGCGTATACGGCGCATGTGCCTTGAGGTGGAGGTACAGTCGGTCCGTATCACAAGGATGCGCGATAAAGAGGCAAGGGCCTTGGGCGTCCATTCTGGAGCTTTTCGAGCGGGGAGGGCCAACGAAAATGGCCAAGGATGGACCGAGGAGGCAAGGATGCAAGGGTACCCTTGGGAAGGCTGCCCATCCTCACTACTATGCGGGTTGACTGTACAGGTCACCCCACCCTGCCGAGGGACCATAGGGGGGTCCTCGACCCCCTCCAGCTCGCGCAGCGCCTCCCAGCGCCAGGAGGCGCCAACGTATCAAGGAAAGCGCCCGGCGACAGGGGCCGAAGTCGGCTGCACGCGGTAGATGTCGTAGCCCCCGCTCTCCCTATCAGGGAGCCCACACAGGGCGCACGTAACCAGACTCGAACTTATTCCTATCCCTGAGGTGGGCGAGCCGAAAGCGATGACAAAATCAGAGACGTGCCTTCAGAAACTGCGATACTCCTTAAGACCGGCATCGAGGTAAGGCGATGCCAAACCTAGGGATAGGGATGTGCCTCAAACTGGCAAGTACGCGCCCAACCACGCACAGGAGCACGGCCCTCCTGGCCGCGAGACCAGCCTCGTGACACGAACGTCCGCGCTGCGCGCACGCGCGAGACCAACGTGGACTCGTGTGCGTGCACGTCTTGCTGTCGCTCCTGACCCGCCCACCCCCGTCCGCGGGAGGAGCGCGTGTCTTTGTTCGCGGCCATAACGGGCGTAGTGAGGGGCGGGGGGGGGGGGGCGGACGGGAGAGGGGGCAGAACGTGGCGCCCCCGCCCCCAGACTGGTGCCGGACGCACTGCGGCACTTCCGCGGTCGCACTGGGGGGGCAGCGTTACTCGGGGGCGGCCAAGAGGGGGGTGTCCAAGAGGAGGGTGTGCAAATCATGGCTGGCGGCATGTGCGCGGCCCAGAGGGGGGCAAGGGCACGTATTGAAATAAGAAGAGGCGCCATGAAATCTGGGAAATATCATGGCCACCGCCATGATATCCACCCCCCCTAGTCATCACCCCCCTCTTCGCCGCCCCCGAGTTACGTTATGGGAGGGGGAGGGGGGGGGAGGGGAGGGGCATGACGCGCGTTCTGGCCCAGAGGGGGGGGGGCGTCCTACCTGGACGTGGGCGTCACGCCTGGCCCTCGGCCCCCCGCCCCGAGAGCCCGGCGCCGCCCGTGGCCGTTCCCGCCGGGCGTTGCTTTCTTGCTTCGCCGCGCCTCTCTGGGTGGCCCGGAGCGGATCGATCTGGCTCCGAAGAGTGCCGCGGGAGGAGGAGGAGGAGGAGGAGGAGGAGGAGGAGGAGGAAGAAGAGGAGGAGGAGGAGGAGGAGGAGGAGAAGGAGGAGGAGGAGGAGGAGGAGGGGGGGGGAGGAGGAGGAGGAGGAGGAAGAGGAGGAAAAGGAGGAGGAAGGGGAGGAGGAGGGCCAGGGGGTTCCCGTCGTGGTCTGTCCGCGACGCTGCAATTCGTGCCCGCCCCAGCTCTCACCGGAAAAAGCGGCCGCGAGGGCGGCGCGGAGGGGGAGGGTGGGGGGCGGCGAAGGGCCCGGAGGGAGAACGAGGCGGGGTCCCCATGTGCGATAACAAATAGCGGCATGAACTCGGGGAACAAACAATGACAACACAAAAAAAAAAGACTCGCAGGCCCACGCGAGTTTCTCGGATCGGCGCTGGCGACATGAAAATTGATGGTGACGGCAGGGTGGCGACGGCGAAGATGCTGGTTAGTATGATCCTGTTGATGATGGCGGCGACGACGAGTACGATGATCATGGTGCTGACGATGATGCCGCTGGCCATGGCGAAGCTAACGACGATGACGACAATGATGAGGATGACGGCGAGGAGGATAAGGATGACAATGACGGCATGGCAAGGACGACGTTGATGATGATGATGATGATGATGATGAAGATGATGATGGTGGTGGTGGTGATGATGATGATGGAAAGGGTGGCGACGTCGATGAAAATACTTATCAATATCATGATGATGATGCTGATGATGGTGATGGTGATGGTGATGGTGATGGTGATGGTGATGGTGAAGGCAGTGACAAAGGTTAGGATGATCGTGAGGAGGACGACGAGAACGATGACGATGACGACGATGATCACGATGATGCTGACGCTGAACATCATAATGTCAAAAGCGACGATGAGATGAGGCCGATGATGATGTTGATGAATTGGATTATGACGATGGTGATGGCGATGCTGAGGATGCCGATACTGGTGTTGATGGGAATGATGACTTCAATCATGATGGGGATGCATGAATGGCAAGAAAGTCTCGAGCGATAGCGCGATTCCTAAGTAAATCATGAGAAAAGCCAAAGCGAGAGCGTGAGCGCCGAGGTTGAACCGTCTGAATAAATTGCCAGGCATCCCACGCGAGAGCAAGATTCCTACATAAATTGTGAGGAATTCCCGCGCGAGAGCGCGATTTGGGAATAAAATGTGAGGAAGTAACAGGTGGGAGCCGCTGTTGTTGCAAACCGGGGGCCAGCAACCCAATTCTGAGACCCAAGACTTTCCCTGATAAAAAAACGGGTGCGAGCCACGGGAAGGGCACTTCAATTGAAAAAAAAAAACACCATGTGCCCCGGAGGTGGGGGATCAACAATGATTATTCCTCAACAGTGGAAGTTCAACAACAACATCAGCAGCAGCGACAACAGCAACAACAGCAACAACAACGATAACAACCACAACAACTACAAAAACAAGAACAACAACAACCACAACAACAACAACAACAACAACAATTACTAGCACGTGGGGACACTCCGTTCTCACCAGTGCCAGGGTTTTCATAGGAGGCGGGCAATACCCCCACTTTGTGGGGGGGCCGGTTCAAGCTCTACCAAATTTCCAAACGACTCTTCGCCACCACCCACACCCAGCTTCCCGCCCTATGACGTTCGGACACTTCACTTCGTGGCATGCGGACGACCGTGGCTACTATTCAGGGCCCCGCGGCCGACGACGACGGCGTGCGCGCGCGAAGAAAAAACGAATGTGTCCCGCATGGTATTATTTGACAGGGATGATGGCCCTGGCAGGTGCGCAACCGTTGTCGCAGAAGTTCGAAAAAGTTGCTCGCAAAAGCCCGTTTGACAGAAATGTTTAAAAAGTGTTGGGTTTCCTACGAATCCGCAAGAGCGCGCGGGATGAGATTTTGACATTTTTTTGTTGAAAAACCATTGGTTTTTTGATGTTTTTATGTTAAAATCGCTCCGAACACTAAGCTTTTGGAAGGATTTCGTCTTGCGCGCGCGAATGTCCACTTTACCTTATTTTTTGCAAGGGATTCTTGAAATTTGATTATATTAGAACAAGAAATGTCATTTTATAGTGTTTTTTGCAAGGGAAAGCGGATTACAACAAAACAACCGGATCTGGATCACATCGTTTTACCTGAGGCTTCCTCACGAAAATGATGAAAATGTAGCTGCGGCCTAGGCGGCGCAGGGGGGGCGCGCACCAGGGGGCCCAACAATAATTATTCTTTAGAATAAATAATGTTCAACAACAACAACAACAACAACAACAACAACCACGACGACGACGACGACGAGGACGACGACAACGACAACGACAACAACAACGACAAAGACAACAACAACAACAACAACAACAACAACAACAACCATCACCACAACAACAACGACAACAACGACAACAACAACAACAACAACAACAACAACAACAACAACAACAACAACAATTACTAGCACGTGGGGACACTCCGTTCTCACCAGTGCCAGGGTTTTCATAGGAGGCGGGCAATACCCCCACTTTGTGGGGGGGCCGGTTCAAGCTCTACCAAATTTCCAAACGACTCTTCGCCACCACCCACACCCAGCTTCCCGCCCTATGACGTTCGGACACTTCACTTCGTGGCATGCGGACGACCGTGGCTACTATTCAGGGCCCCGCGGCCGACGACGACGGCGTGCGCGCGCGAAGAAAAAACGAATGTGTCCCGCATGGTATTATTTGACAGGGATGATGGCCCTGGCAGGTGCGCAACCGTTGTTGCAGAAGTTCGAAAAAGTTGCTCGCAAAAGCCCGTTTGACAGAAATGTTTAAAAAGTGTTGGGTTTCCTACGAATCCGCAAGAGCGCGCGGGATGAGATTTTGACATTTTTTTGTTGAAAAACCATTGGTTTTTTGATGTTTTTATGTTAAAATCGCTGCGAACACTAAGGTTTTGGAAGGATTTCGTCTTGCGCGCGCGAATGTCCACTTTACCTTATTTTTTGCAAGGGATTCTTGAAATTTGATTATATTAGAACAAGAAATGTCATTTTCTATTGTTTTTTGCAAGGGAAAGCGGATTACAACAAAACAACCGGATCCTGTACACACCCTCTTTTCTGAGGCTTCCTCACGAAAATGATGAAAATGTAGCTGCGGCCTAGGCGGCGCAGGGGGGGCGCGCACCAGGGGGCCCAACAATAATTATTCTTTAGAATAAATAATGTTCAACAACAACAACAACCTCAACAACAACCTCAACAACCACAACAACAGCAACTACAACAACAGCAGCAGCAGCGACAACGACACCAACCATGCTAAGACTGTTCGCTCTGATCTGCTCGCGTGCCGTTCAACACGCATATCCCGAACTCTCGATAACCGCCCTCTTCGTTTTCGATCGTGCCTACTTGGGGGTATATCTTTCTTGTCTGCAACTTGTATTCGTGCAGCCCCTAAGGCAGCGGAAGAGAGGACATATGGAAGGAAGGGACAAGGGTGAAGTCGAGCGTGTCCCCCTGCAGGGGGATTGTCGACGAAAAATAAAGAACACCCAAAAAAATACCCCAAAATGGCCAACAAATATTCAAAAAATAGTCCCCAGACTATGTTTTTACTATTTTTGAATATTCCCCCTGTAGAGGGACAGGCCCGATTTAAGACAAGGGGGAGGGAGGAGGGTGGAACACGAAAGAGAATAGCAGAAGGGGGGCTAGAAGCAGAAAGCACGTGGCAGAGCCAGACGGGCGGATCGGGCGGGTAGACCCCAACGGGCTGGCCGGGAAGGCGGGCCCAGGCGGCCAGATCGAGCACGCGGGTTGCTGAAGCGTGCGTCCTGCAGGGATCAACCGCGAGGAAAGCACGAGCGACGGAGCGACTCCCAGACCATCGCGAGGAGATCCACAGCGAGAGCGCGATTCCTGAGTGTCGAGGGCGCGGCCTCTGAATGAAGTGCAAGTGGGAGGCAGTCCCACGCGAGAGCGCGACTTCTGAAAAAATCGTGAGGAAGTCCCGCGCGAGAGCGAGATTTGGGAATCCGCCGGCCCCCTTGTGGGGCCACCAGGCGGTAGCACGAGGGTTTGCTGTTCCCTGCGCCAGTTCCAATTTCCAGTTTCCACCGTTACAGTTCTGCTTCTTGCTGCTCACTGTTCCTTGTTGATGGACCGCGCGAGGGGGGGGAGCCGAGAAGGAACCCAGTTACCACACCCGAATCGCGTGCTCTGAATTCCTGGGGGGGGCGTGGGACATGTAAAAATGCATGAAATTCGCGCCCCCGAGGCCATAAACACTCATAAATTATTCAATATTCGTGTCTCCGAGGTCATAACCCCTCGCCAATCTTACAATATTCGAGTCCCCGAAGCCATACACCCTGGCAAAATATACTATGTTCGTGTCCCCGAAGCCATGAAACATCTTAAATTACACCATAATTGCATGCCCGAGGCCGCAAACGCTTGCAAATGAAGCAATACGCGCGTCCCCGAAGCCATAAAACCGTGTAAATTAAGCAAAATTCCCGTCTCCAAAACAATAAACCGATGTAAATGACGCAATAATTGCGACCCCGAAGCCATAAACCTTTGTACATTATGCTATAATACCCGCGTGTCCGAAACCATAAACCCTCGCAAATTACGCAAAACTCGCGTCTCCGAAGCCATAAACCTACGCAAATGACGCATATCTGCGACCCCGACGCCATAAACCTGCGTAAATTATGCATAATCGCGTATCCGAAGCCATAAACTGCCAAAATACAATACCGAATTCAACAATTCAATCAGAATCCCAATTTGTCTTGCCGATTACTCAGGGTCTTCGCGTGGAGTCCCGACGCTGCTTCACGGCGGCGCCAAGGCCTCATGACTTCGCGCTTGCAGTGCCCCTTATCCGAGAGAGGGGGCCGGCGGCAGGGGGCGAAGCCCTTACGAATAAGCTGCCAGGAAGTGTCCAGCCGCAGCCGTTATTTTTTGTAGTTCGGGGGGCAGGGGCTCAGTTTGGTGGCACCTCGCCTTCCCTTGTAAAACACGGGGTGCGAGCCCCGGGAAGGGCACTTCAATTGAAAAACACAATGTGTCCAAGAGGGGGGATCAACAAAAATAATTCTTCTGCAATGAAAGAACAACAACAACAACAACAACAACAACAACAACAACTGCAGCAGCAGCAGCAACAACAGCAGCAGCAGAAGCAGCAGCAGCAGCAATAACAACAACAACAACAACATCACCATCACCCTCAACCTCATCACCATCCTCCTCCTCCTGATCTTCCTTCTCCTCCTCCTCCTCCTTGTCATTATCCTCATCATCATCATAATCATCATCATCATCATCATCCTCATCGTCATCATCATAACCATCACCATCACCATCACCATCACCATCGTCATCATCAGCAGTAGCATCAGCATCAGCATCAGCATCAGCATCATCATCACCATCTCCTCCTTTTTCTCCTTCTTCTCCTCCTCCTTCTCCTCCTCCTCCTCCTCCTTCTCCCTCTTCCTGCTCCCTGTTCCCTGCTCCCTGATCCCTGCTCCCTGCTCCTTTTCACCCTCCTCATCCCCCCCTCCCCTTCCTCCTCCTCCTCCTCCTCCTCCTCCTCCACCTCCCCCTCCTCCTCCTCCTCCTCCTCCTCCTCCTCATCCTTCCTCATGCTCCATCCATTTCCTTACAAACAACTCCCCCGTCTTGCACCCCCAGACGAGTCGGTAGGGCGGGCCGGGCGTTGCGCCTCAAACTTCCTCGCCATGTATAACCCTGAAGCTTGAAATTAGCAACCGTGTCACAGATGGAGGGCGGGCCGTTTTCAAACTGTGGCTCTCGCCGTAGCGCCGCGCACGTTTGTCATAAAAATGTGCAACAGGTTCACGGATGGAGGGCGGGCCGTGTTCGACATGTGTCTCTCGCCTTAGCGCCGCGCACATGAGTCTTAACTTCACGGATGAAGGCGGGCCGTTTTCGATATATGGCTCTCGCCTTAGCGCCGCGCACATAAGTCTTAAAATTATGATCGACCCGCGAACCCGGAAAGGAATATAGAACTGTAACACATGGCAGCGTCTTCAAAGACACCTGATTGGATGACGGGCAAATGCAATGTTGAGTGTATCGATCTTGATGTACCCTGCCGAAGGCTGTGCTGTGCTGCACCGTGCTGAATTGCGATGTGCCATGCCGCGAATGTGCTCTATAGCGTCGTGGATCGAGTCCTCCTTTGCATCCGAGTCCTGACCGAACTGATCTGGATCTTAAGCTCGAGCTGCCTGAACACATAGTAGCTACCCCAGAGCTGATGGACAGGGAAGCATGTCAGGAGGATGCGCCGCGAAACGTCCCAAGGGATGCGCCAGGCGACGTGCCAGGGGACATGCCATGGGGTCGCACCGCGGGACGTGCCAAGGGGACGCGCTACGGAACGTGCCAATGGATGTGCCACGGGATGTGCCAGGGGACGCGCCACGCGACGTGAAAGGGAGACTCGCCAAGGGACGCGCCACGGAACGTGCCAAGGAACGTGCCAAGTTGCAATGCTGAGTGTATCGATCTTAATGTACCGTGCCGAAATATGTGCTGTGCTGCGCCGTGCTGAATTGCGATGCGCCATGGCGCGATTGTGCTCTATAGCCTCGTGGATCGAGTCCTCCTTTGCATCCGAGTCCTGACCGAACTGATCTGGATCTTAAGCTCGAGCTGCCTGAACACATAGTAGCTGCCCCAGAGCTAATTGACAAGGGGACATGCCAGGAGGACGCGACGCGGAACGTCTCAAGGGACCCGCCAAGCGACGTGCCAAGGGACGTGCCATGGGGATGCACCGCGGGACGTGCCAAGGGGACGCGCTACGGAACGTGCTGGGGACAAGCGTTTCGCTCGAGACATCCTGCCAACATCCTCAGAATTCCTGCGCGCCGGACGCGGCACGCGCGAGACATCCTCGGAATTCTTGCGAGCAGGACGTGAAAACAAGCATTTCGCCTGAGACATCCTCTGAATTCTGGACCCCCACGAGGCCCCCCACGAGGCCCCCGCTCGAGACATCCCCCAATTTTGCAAAACCAGCGTTTCGCTCGAAACGTCTTCAACAAATTATGAAAGACAAGCATTTCGCTCGAGACATGATGCCAAAATTCAAGGAAATCCTGGCAAAACAAACGAATTAGTCGAGACATCCTCAAAATTCCTGCGCGCGGGACGCGGCACGCGCCAAACATTATCGGAATTCCTGCGCGCGGGGCGCTTTTCCGCGTCGCGGTCTGCTCTGCAAAACCAGCGTTTCGCTCGAGACATCCTCAACAAATTCTGAAAACAAGCGTTTCGCTCGAGACATCCCCAACTCTGCAAAACCAGCGTTTCGCTCATCCTCAACAAATTCTGAAAAAACAAGCGTTTCGCTAAGGACATCCTCAAAAATAATTCCGCCGGCCCTCTTCCCACTCGTTATTTATCGCAAAAGAAATCCGCTGGCCCTCTTCCCGTCAGATCCGGGGGTAAACAGCTAAAAGAGAGCCCTGGGCCTGCGCCCTTTCAGGGAATTTACAACAGCTTCACGGCTGGAAGACGGTGTCTTTCTGAAATGTGGCTGACGCCGCAGCGCCGTGAACCTTCGTCTTGATGGATCGCAGCAGCTTCAAGGATGGAGGGCGGTTCATTCAAATAATGTGACTCTCGCCCCAGCGCCACGAACATTCGTCCTGAAAGTTTGTAGCAGCTTCAAAAGGTTCATATGGTCGGAGACCAAGGAGTGACGTTCTGGCAAGATGTGGGATTCTCAGGACACGACAGTAGTGTGGATTCACGGTGTTGAGAGTCCCAGGCACGGTGCTCTAGCAGTGTAAGATTGTCAGGACGCAACAGACACGTTGATCTGCAGCGTTGCCGTCCAAGCAACGATGTTTTGGCACGATCGAAGGATCCTACCACCACCAACACAGAGCCAAGCATCCGAAGGACGCGTGGGCAGAAAAGCGCGCGATTGGCAACCCTTCGTGAATTGCACAGTGAGAATCGGGTGCACAATGAGAATCGGGGGAAACATGATCGACCCACGAACCCGGAAAGGAATATAGAACTGTAACACATGGCAGCGTTTTCAAAGACACCTGATTGGGTGACGGGCAAATGCAATGCTGAGTGTATCGATCTTGATGTACCCTGCCGAGGGCTGTGCTGTGCTGCGCCGTGCTGAATTGCGATGTGCCATGGCGCGACTGTGCTCTATAGCCTCGTGGATCGAGTCCTCCTTTGCATCCGAGTCCTGACCGAACTGATCTGGATCTTAAGCTCGAGCTGCCTGAACACATAGTAGCTGCCCCAGAGCTGATGGACAGGGGAACATGCCAGGAGGACGCGCCGCGAAACGTCCCAAGGGATGCGCCAGGCGACGTGCCAGGGGACGCGCCATGGGGTCGCACCGTAGGACGTGCCAAAGGGACGCGCTACGGAACGTGCCAATGGATGTGCCACGGGATGTGCCAGGGGACGCGCCACGCGACGTGCCAGGGGGACTCGCCAAGGGACGCGCCACGGAACGTGCCAAGGAACGTGCCAAGTTGCAATGCTGAGTGTATCGATCTTGATGTACCCTGCCGAGGGCTGTGCTGTGCTGCCCGTGCTGAATTGCGATGTGCCATGCCGCGGTTGTGCTCTATAGCGTCGTGGATCGAGTCCTCCTTTGCATCCGAGTCCTGACCGAAACTGATCTGGATCTTAAGCTCGAGCTGCCTGAACACATAGTAGCTGCCCCAGAGCTATGGACAAGGGGAACATGCCAGGAGGACGCGCCGCGAAACGTCCCAAGGGATGCGCCAGGCGACGTGCCAGGGGGACGTGCCATGGGGTCGCACCGCGGGACGTGCCAAGGAGACGCGCTACTGAACGTGCTGGGGACAAGCGTTTCGCTCGAGACATCCTATCAAAATCATCCGAATTCCTACGCGCGGGACGCGGCACGCGCGAGACATCCTCGGAATTCCTGCGAGCGGGACACGAAAACAAGCATTTCGCCTGAGACATCCTCTGAATTCTGGCCCCCCACGAGGCCCCCGCTCGAGACATCCCCCAAGTTTGCAAAACCAGCGTTTCGCTCGAGACATCCTCAACAAATTATGAAAAACAAGCGTTTCGCTCGAGAAATCCTGTCAAAACCCAAGAAATCAAAATTCCTGCGCGCGGGACGCGGCACGCGCGAGACATCCTCGGAATTCCTGCGCGAGGAGCGCTTTTCCGTGTCGCGGTCGGCTCTGCAAAACCAGCGTTTCGCTCGAGACATCCTCAACAAATTCTGAAACCAAGCGTTTCGCTCGAGACATCCCCAACTCTGCAAAACCAGCGTTTCGCTCGAGACATCCTCAACAAATTCTGAATTACACTACACCCGCGCTCCCAGGGCCACGATCCCTCGTAAATTACGCTACGTCAGCGCTCCCAGGGCCACGATCCCTCGTAAGGGCTCCTGGGCCCTCCTGGGTCTTCCTTGGACCTCTTGGGCCCTCCTGGGCTCTCCTGGAGCCTCCTGGAGCTTCTCCTGGGCCCTCCTTGGGCCCCCTGGTGCCTCTTGGAGCCTCCTGGGTCCTCCTGGGCCCTCCTGGGCTCTCCTGGGCCCTCCTGGGCTCTCCTGGGCTCTCATGGAACCTCCTGGGCCCTCCTGGGCGAAGTCAAGGTCCGAAAACACATGGGACTTGCCACATTTCTGAAATTCGGTGCCAACCCTCACGCAGGTCGGCGGGGTCAGGGTCCAAAAACACCGGGGATTTGATTCGGTGCCACCCCTCACGCAGATCCGCGGGGTCAGGGTCCAAAAACACAGGGGATTTGCCACATTTCTGATATTTGGTGCCACCCCTCACGCAGATCCGCGGGGTCAGGGTCCAAAAACACAGGGGATTTGCCACGTTTCTGAAATTCGGTGCCACCCCTCACGCAGATCCGGGGGGTCAGGGTCCAAAAACACAGGGGATTTCTGCTATTTCCGAACTTATGCAACTTCAAGAATCCAAAACTCCGTTCCCAGCGCCGTTCTGGAGGCCGCGGTACCTCGTTTTTTATCGAGCGAACGCGTTTACCTCGTTTTTTTTTATCGTTTAAAGTCGATGTCGGAAAAAAGTGGACTTCACCTGTGAAATATCGAGGTTTCCTTAAAGGCAGTAAAATTCCAAGAGCACGATCTGCGTGAGGGGTGGCGAAAAATGGCCTTCGTCCTCACAATTTTAATTCGCCGGCCCCCTTCGACCTCGTAATTTATCGCACAAGAAATTCGCCGGCCCCCTTCAAGTAAAAACCGGGGGGAAGACCATCTAAAAGAGAACCCTGGGCCTACGCCTTTTCCGGGAAAAAGGAGCGCCTCACGACTGTGAAGCAGGAAGGTTCTCAGATGAAGTAAATTCTTCCACGGACCTACGGAGAGCGCTCTAGGAGGGAGGATGTATCGCAACATCGTTGGTGCGTCTTGGCTTTACACTTGTCCTCCTCCTTCTCCTCCTCCTCCTCCTCATCCTCCTCCTCCTGCTCACCCTGCTCCTCCTCCTCCTCTTCCTCCTCCTGCTCCTGCTACTCCTCCTCACCCTCCTCCTCTTCCTCCTGCTCCTGCTCCTGCTCCTCCTCCTCCTCCTCCTCCTGCTCCTGCTCTTCCTC
>CAUYUJ010014170.1:0-92500 GCA_963575745.1 Prorocentrum cordatum
GGCGGAGGAGGAGGAGGGGGAAGAGGAGGTGGAGGGGGAGGAGGAGGAGAAGGAGAAAAAGGGGGGAGGAGGAGGGAAAGGAAGAGGAGGACCAGGAGGAGAGAGGATGAGGGAGGAGAGTCCTTCAGCAGCTTCTCGGGCTCGACCTTCGGCAGATTGATCGCGTCAATGTCGACCCCCATGGTGGCCGCCATGCAGTGCAGCAGGGCCATCTTCTCGGGCTTGATGCCGCCCTGGGAGTAGCAGAAGGATCAAGGGGCGAGCATGGTGAGGGTGGGGAGTTGAAGGATGTGGAAGACAGGTGAGGAGGAAAGTCCGCGCCTCCTCGGAGCTGATCTTGTCGGCAAGCGCCTGCGCGGCTGCGGCCGCTGCGCTGAGGCTTGGATCTGCCACTGGCGCTGGCGCCTCATCTGCCGCTGGCGCCGGCGCCTTCACCACCTGCGGCGCCGCAGCAGCCTCTGCTGGCGACGCTGGAGCTGTCGAGGCAGCCAAGATCCTATCCCACCGAGGGCGGCGCGCCACCTGGGCTGGCGGGGCGGTGGGGCCTCTGCTGAACTCCGCGTCGTCGAACATCGGGTTGGTATCCGAGGGCACCTGCGGAATGGCCCCCGCGGGGCCTGCCGCGGCCGCCGCGGCGTCTGGCGCCGGCGCCTTCACCACCTGCGGCGCCGCAGCAGCCTCTGCTGGCGACGCTGGAGCTGTCGAGGCAGCCAAGATCCTATCCCACCGAGGGCGGCGCGCCACCTGGGCTGGCGGGGCGGTGGGGCCTCTGCTGAACTCCGCGTCGTCGAACATCGGGTTGGTATCCGAGGGCACCTGCGGAATGGCCCCCGCGGGGCCTGCCGCGGCCGCCGCGGCGTCGGCCGCCCTCCTCGCGGCGTCGGCCGCTGGCTGGGCGGCCACCCCGTAGCCCTGCGTGCTAGACATGCTGCGCTCCTGCCCCGACGGCGGGTCAGCGTCGAAGGAGTCGGGGTGGCCCTTGCAATTGGCAGTCTCCCTGCTCAATGCCAGTCCTGCATCTGACTCTCCTCAGCCTCCTCAGCGGCCTTCTGAGCATCTGCCATGCGCTTACTCTCGAGGATGGCGGCGGCCGTCTTCGCGTCGAAGTCCTCTGCAGCCTGGGTCTCAGTGCCCTCGCTGGAGCCGACGGTGCAGATATCGATGTCACCATCTCCGCTCGCGTCACTGGCGATCTGGGCGGCCATCTCGCCGACGTCGGCATCGTCCATGGCGGTCTGGGCGGCCATCTCTGCGCTGGTCTGGCCCTTGGTGTCGAAGCGCTCTTCGTCGTCGACCAAGGTAGCGGAGGTCGCGAGCGTGTCCGAGTCAGGGTTGTCGCGCCGGCGATCCTGCTTGGTGCGCCTGCGAGGCCCCATCGGCCCAGCAGACATTGCCAGCTGCCCCAGCGCGGTGGAGCGCCAGGCTGCTGCGACCTGGTCGCACGTGCCGATCGCTCGAGGCCTGGGGCACGGTTGCGGACTGACCAGGGGGGCAGGGTGCTTCTGAAGGGGGGTGGGCACCATGCCGACTATCGAGCGGAGAGCGATGGACGCTGGTCGAAGGTCAGGTGGAGAGCGAGAGAGGAGTTGGAGGTGGATGATGCATGGAGGAGTTTGCGAGGAGGTGGGAGGAGGTGGGAGGAGGTTGCGGGATGGCTTGGAGGAGGTCGCGGGAGGGGCGCCGCTCCCCCCCCCGCAGGCTGCGGCTCTACGGCCATGGCTATGCCTTCGGCGCTCCGCCAACCCAGGGATGAAAAGGGGTGGGGTGCGGTGATGTGGGGTGGTGGTGGTGGTGGCGGTGAGGCGAGGTTGCCACTCTTCGCGTTTTACTGTCTCCTTCTCTCCGCCAACCCAGGGATGAAAAGGGGCGGGGTGCGGTGATGTGGGGTGGTGGTGGTGGTGGTGGTGAGGCGAGGTTGCCACTCTTCGCGTTTTACTGTCTCCTTCTCTTCCGTGTCCTCCTCTTCCTCCCTCCTCCTTCTCCTCCCCCTCCTCCTCCTCCCCCTCCTCCCCCTCCTTCGTCCTCTTATACTACTCTACTCCTCCACCACCTCCTCCCCCTCCCCATCACCCGCTGGCTCAAACGAAGCGAATTGCTTTTGATGCCATGGAAGCCCCAGGCAGTTCCAGGGTTGAGTTTTTTTCAGTGAACTCCTGAGGCGGGGCCAGAGACTTCCACTGCTCTGGCCCAGACACCCTGCCGAATCCAATCGATTCGAAACCCATCGGCCCGCGGCCGATCTAAAACAAGCCGTCGAACAGCGAGGGCGGGATCGCGCCCATGGTGCCCTGCTCCTGCGGCTGCTGCGCCTTCGGCTGCTGCGGCTCCTGCGGCTGCTGCGCCTTCGGCGGGTCCGCGCCCTTGACCTCGTTGTCGATGACGACGTGCTCGAACGAGGTCTTCTGCCTGACGCGGCGCGGCGGCGTCCTCGGCGGCGGCGTCACGTCGACGGGCGCCTCCCCCAACGCCGCCGCCACTGCCACCGGAGCTGGCCCCGCCGAGCCAGACGACGGCGCTGGCCGCTTCGTGCCTGACTTCTCGGCGCCATCCTCATCCTCATCCTTCTGCTTTGGCTTGCCCGCCGTCGTCCTCGCTGCAGCCACTTTAGCCTTCGGCTTCGTGGCGACCTCTGCAGCGGCTGGAGGCGCGGCGTCCTCCTCATGCTCACCCTCGTCATCGGAGAGGTGCGCGCTGTGCTCGCTGTCCTCGTCGTCGTCGTCGTCCTCGTCCGACCCCTCGGACTGGTGCTCGCTCTTCACGGAGTCCTTGCAGTCCTCGTCCTTCGCAGCCTTCTCGATAGCCTCGGCGTCCTCCTCCTCCTCCTCCTCCTCCTCCTCCTTATCCTCCTTCTCCTCCTCCCCCTCCTCCTCGTCGTCGTCCTTTTCCTCCTCCTCCTCCTCCTCCTTCTCCTCCTCCTCATCATCATCCTCCTCCTCCTTCTCCTCCTCCTCCTCCCCCTCACTCTCACACCCTGCCGCGCCTCCTACTCCTGTTCCTCAGCTTCTCCCACTTCGAACCCTTCCTCGTCCTCCTCCTCGTGCTCCTCGTCCTCCTCCTGCTCCTCCCCCTCCTCCTCCTCCTCCTCCTCCTCATCCCCCTCCTCCTCCTCCTCCTCCTCGCCAGCCTTGATGGCGGGCTTCTTCGCCGAAGGCCTCTTGAGCACCGCGGTGTCCTGCTTCTGCTTCTTGTTCTCCTTCATGTGGGCCCGCTTGTACTCCTCTGCCTCGGCCTTGTCCCACTCGCCGTCTGATAACTTCTTCAAGGCGTGCTGCATCATGATGGTAGCTTTCTTCTCGTCCTCGTAGCCTGTCACCTGGAGCTTCTGCTTCTTCGCGTCCCCGTCGTGCTGCCGCACGACTAGCCAGCGCCCGCGGTGCCTCGACTCGACGAAGGCCAGCGACCACAGGGTCTCGCCGCTCTCGTTCTTGACCTCCTCGACCACCAACGCGCCCTTGGCCGCCTTGGCCTTGCCCTCCGCCTCCAAGTCGTTCGCCGACGTGCCAGGGGCTCGCCACGCGAAGCCGTCGCTCCAAGAGGCTTGGAGCTGGTCGGAGCCTGGGGCCACGCGAGCCGCCGCGTACTCGGGCATCGCGGAAGCCCTGGCGCACGACTTGAAGCGCCATGCCGACTGCATGCGCTCGTCGTACCCGAGGTCCCAGTCGCCCTGGATCGCCGGGACCTGCAGGCCCTGCTTGGCAGCAGCCTTGTTCTGCCTCGCCGGAGCTGCCGCCGCGGCCTCGGCCTCCTCTGCCTCGTCAGCGCCGCCTCCGTCGCCGCTCTCCTCGCCAGCGGCGTGGCCGTCCTCTGCGGGGTCGCCGCCCTCGTCGGCCTCGTCGTCCTCGGCCTCGCCGTCGGCGAACTGCCTCGCCCACTTCGGAGGCCTCTTGCAGCCGAACATGTTCGGCTGCGCGGCGGACGGGAGAGGCGACGCACGATCGGGATTCCAATCGTAACCGCGTGGGTTCCCAATGGGCCCAGCGAGCCTCCACCTCGGAGGCAGGCTGGGCGCCGAGAGGAGCCAATGCGATCGCAATTCGAACCCCTCCGACGTCAACCCCTCTGATCCGCAGAACGCCGCACGAACGCTTTCGGCCTGCCACCGTTGCGCGGGCACAGCGCGTCCGCCGCGTGCGCCAGCATCGCGCGGATCTTCTTGGCGGTCTCCGTGGACCGCGGGCCCGCGCCATCCGACAAGTGCCACTCCTCCTCTTTGCTCTTGGCAATCTTGGCGAGAGCAGCCCGGGGGTTCAACAGAGAAAACTCCTCTTCTTCCAGGAGAAGCATATAGAGGCGGAAGAAGGTGAGATGAGGAGGGGGGGGGGGGGGGGGGGGGGGTGCGAGGAGGAGGGTCTGGGGGAGAGGAGAGAGAGAGAGAGAGAGAGAGAGAGAGAGGAGAGAGAGAGAGGAGAGAGAGAGGAGAGAGGAGAGCGAGAGAGAGAGAGAGAGAGAGAGAGAGAGAGAGAGAGAGAGAGAGACGAGGAAGAGAGAGAGAGAGAGAGAGAGAGAGAGAGAGAGAGAGAGAGAGAGAGAGAGACGAGAGAGAGAGAGAGAGAGAGAGAGAGACGAGAGAGAGAGAGAGAGAGGAGAGAGAGAGGAGAGAGAGAGAGAGAGAGAGAGAGAGAGAGAGAGAGGAGTGAGAGAGAGAGAGAGAGAAAAGAAAGAGAGAGAAAGAAAAAAGAAGAGGAGAGAGAGAGAGAGAGAGAGAGAGAGAGAGAGAGGGAGAGAGAGAGAGAGAGAGGGAGAGAGTGTGGCAACTGATCGTGTGATATTGTTATGTAGATGTTCCCTGAGGATGGAAAGGACTAAGATTTAGTCCTTTTTTTAAACGCCCAAAAACCAAGTCAATTTATGTAACCAAAACAGGAAGTTAGTCAATTTATCACACAAACGAAAACGTTAGTCAATTTTCTACAAACACAAGCAAATTAGTCAATTTTCAAACGACGCAACATACTCGTCAGTTTTTACTAAAAACATGTATTGTAATAGGTTGTGTAAGGGGTGCAACGCTTTGCTGCGCGCCTGGTGCCTCCCAGACGGGGGTTGCGACTGTCACGCCTGGCGCCCCCACGTGGGGCTTCGGTTTTTTCGGTCCACACGCCGTCGCCTTTCGCGCGAGGGCTCGGATTCGCAACGCGCCCACCTCGCCCCGCTGTGGGGCGGAGCGGTTTCGAGCGCGGGCTCGGGAGCTCGCGACCCCTACCCCCGACCCACCCCGACCCACCCCGACCCGCCCCGACCCACCCCGACCCACCCCGACCCACCCCGCACCGCCACCCTCAACAACCCCATAGGAAAACACGAAAAAAACGCCTCCCGAAGAATAGGCAGTCGACGACTGCCCAAGCCGCCTCGGCTTGGGCAGTCGCCGACTGCCCAGGCCATGGCGGACGTGGACGACGACGGCGCGGCGGACAGACCATCGAGGGCGCGGCCATGCTCCAACGCGGAGCTCATGGTCCAGGAGCTTATCTTTGCGTCCCATTCCTCCCCTCACCTCTTCCTAACTGGTTCCATTCCTATCTGGTTCCATTCCTGGTTCCGCTAACTGGTTCCATTCCTATCCCCTCTTCTCGCCCGCCCCTCCCCCGTCCCCACTTCCCGTTTACCTTGGTCGCAACTCATCCTGGATCCCCCCACGTTCTCCTCCACCCGTCTCTCCCTCATCCGCCCCCCGTGCCCGCCCAAGGAGTTCGCGCCCTTCGTGACGGAGAAGGAGTGGCTCACCTACCCCAACAAGGAGGCCAAGGGCGACGGCGTCAAGCAGCACCGCGACACCGTCGTCCAGCACGCCGCGCTGGTGGCCACGATGAGGCTCAAGGTTGACCCCAACCTGAGCTTCGGCCCCAAGGCGTGCGACGCGGCCTTCACGATGATTGCCAAGGAGAAGTTCCCAGACCTCAGCTCCTCGCAGTGCTCCATGTGGGCGAGCGAGAACTCTGCTAGGTCAGAGCGGTATGAATAGATGTATGAGAATGGTGATGATGATGCTGCTGATGCTGATGATGATGATGATGATGATGATGATGATGATGCTGATGATGGTGATACTGATGAAGATGATGATGATGCTGATGGTGATGATGCTGATGATGATGCTGATGATGATGGTGAAGATGATGATGACGATGCTGATGTTGATGATGATGACGATGCTGAAGATGACGAGTATGATGATGCTGATGCTGATGATGACGATGGTGATGATCATACCGATGATGATGAAGATGCTGATGAGGGCGATGATGATGAGGACGATGAGGAGGACAACGGTGTAAAGGGCAATGAGGTGGTATAAGGCGGATCAACATGATGGGGGGGGGAGAGATGGATGAGGATGGGGAGGACATGGACGAGGAGAATGGCAGTGATGCTAACGGTACTGATGCAGATAACGACGGCGGTGATGGTGGTGAGGATGATGATGACGGTGGTGGTGATGGCGATGACGAGCGTGATGATGTTGATGATGGTCATGATCACGATGATGGCGATGTATGGGATGAGGACTATACAGGGATGGTGGTGGCGCTGATGATGGCGAGGGGGGAGCAGGAGGAGGAGACAACGCAGAGACAGAAAGAAAGAGAGAGAGGGAGAGAGAAAGAGAGAGAGAGAGAGAGAGATACATGAATGCAAACATGGCGACGTGGAGAACATGCATAAGCCAGAGAGGGCACGGCAAAGAGAGGAAGAGAGCGAGAGAGCGAGGGGGAGCGAGGTCGAGCGAGCGAGCGAGCGAGCGAGCGAGCGAGAGAGAGAGAGCGAGAGAGAGAGAGAGAGAGAGCGAGAGAGAGACATCGAGAGAGAGAGAGAGAACGAGCGAAACAAGTAGAGCAACTAGAGAGGGGGAGAGACGGCTATGTATATATATAGATGAGAGAGAGAGAGGGAGAGAGAGAGAGAGGGGGAGAGAGAACGAGACAGAGGGGGGAGATCGAGAGTGAGAGAGACAGGGAGAGAGAGAGAGAGAGAGATAGGATGAGATGAGGATGCGGAGGGAGGCGCGTGCGGTGCGGGGGGGCTGGTCCAGAAGGTTGCGCACGCTGGCCAGGCACGTGTACAAGGTGGTGTCACGCAAGTCGTGGCCGAAATGGTTCGCTGACGCAGTCAAGGATCGCACGCTGATTAACCGAATTCGCATAACGCACGCACGCACAGACGCACGCACACACGCACACACACACACACGAACTCACGAACACATACACACACTCACACTACACACACCACCACCACCATCACCACCACAAACACACGAACACAAATCCAAGAATCACGAAAAATGGTCGACCATGTTTCGACCACTTTACGACAATGGTGTGACATCTTGCAATCATGTTCCGCGCCCCCAGGAGCATGGCCTCACGCCGGATGACACCTGCGACGGGGGCGATGACCAGGACGAGAAGACTGGAGACGGGAACTTGGAGGAGTGGGTTTCCACGTACAAGTTCAAGCAGATCGAGTGCAAGATGGCATTCGACGAGACCATGGACAGCATGATCAGGACGAGATCGAATGGAGCAGGGAAGAAGATACCAGAGCCGCCAAGCAAGACTGAACGTGATGAACATGGCAAGGTGATCGCCCATTGGCCCGACGGCATGAGGTACAAGTACCTGGACACGCGAGGAGACGGAAGCACCACGAAGAAAGGCAACACGCGCATCCACGTCACCACCATGGGCACGGGTGATCGCGCAGAGACCCTCTACATCAAGATGCGCAACAACCAGCCGAAGGGCAAGGAGATGCAGCATTTGTGCACCCTCGTCCGCATACACCCCGACGGGACCAACGAGCAGTTGACGCAGGTCGACGCCGCGTGGTTCTCTGGCGGCCAGGCCCCAATGCCCACGACAATGCTGAACCATTGCGCCTCTCCCCCGTCTCCCTGCCCTTCGCGGCTGGGATCGGGGAGGGGGTGCGATGGTTCTGCGCGTCGCGGGTTCTACACAGGACGAGTCCATCAAGTTCACGAAGAAGATCCTCGACGCCATCAAGGGGGGCTCGATCTACAGCAAGCAGGAGGCCGACACCATGAAGAAAACCTTGATGAAGGAGGGCGGCATCACCAAGTCCGCGCCTCCAACTTTGAAGCGCCCAGCAGCTGCGGCGCCACCCGTAGCAGCCACTGGCCACGGCACCGACGGGGGCGCCGCGTTCGAAGCCGATGGAGCTGATGGCGACGACCCAGCCGAAGATGGAGATGTAACAGCAGGGGTGGAGGTGGATGCGCCTGCGGAACCAGAACCAGCTGCAGGGCCAGGCGGAGATGACCCGAACATCACCCCCAAGAAGAGGATCCGCACGAAGAAGTCCTCGCATGACATCATCCGTGAGGCGCTCGACATGTCGCAGTCGCAGTCGCAGGTCGGCTTGGACAGCGTCCAGGTCAAGCGCCAGGAGTCCCAGGTGGGCAACGAGACGGTCGTGCAGGCGGAGGTGGAGGCCACCAAGGAGGATTCCAAGGGTGATAAGGTCCGATCGTGTTTCTGAGTCAGCTAGATTCCAACGCCCCGGAACATTAATGATCACGTTGCCCCAGAAACGCACCCACCCCTCCGTTGCAACCCCCCCCCCCCCAACCCGCTACACACCCAAAAACACGAAGCACCCCGAACGATGTTGTTTTTGAAAATTTGGCCCCGATCGTTGATTGTTCTCTTGGGAGGATGCCCGTGCAGACCCAACGGCCGCGGAGTCCGACTCTGACTGCCTCCTCGGTTCTGCGAGGATGCCAGGGGCCGATGATTGCGTTGAGGCCAGTCGGCTGTTGTTGGACCGCTCGGGTTCTGATTCTTCGTAGTCTCAGTCTGCGAGCTGAGGATCATCATCCGTGGATGCGCCGCGTTCCGTCAGACGTCCGAAAACATGGTTGCCCTGCCGCGGTGGATGAGCCGCGGTCCGTCAGACGTCCGAAAACTGGGGGTAGGCCGCTAGCTCTGCCGCGGGCAATGTGCATTGGATATCGTGATTCCAGCAGGGGTCTGGGTCGGCGGGGTGGGCTGGGGTCGGGCAAGGTTTGGGGTCCAGATCGGTTACCAGTTGTTGTTAGTCGTGCGGCGTTGGGGGCTACATGGGTTTGCTGTGAGTTTGCCTGGGGATATTGTCTGGCAATCGCCTGGGCGGTCGCGATGGCTGAGACTTCTAAATCAAAGATTGCTCATGGTTGTTTGTATCGGGTGCGTCCTGGGTAAGTTTGTCGCAAAACAGCGTGTCGGAATCGGACAACCTTTGGGCATGCCCACCCAATGCCGCCCCCGACTCCTCCGCATTAGTGCTCAAAGGTCCCGATCAGGTTCGTTTCAGGTCCATCGCTGCATGTATACAGAACCAATCACCAAAGAGATGATGGACAGCCCGCGCGCGGGCACCGTGATCCACGGGCTGCTGGTGAAGTCGACTGCGATTGCGCCCACGCCCACGACGGCGCCCCCCTCAGCACACGCCAGCGGTCACGGCAGTGAACCTGGGTCGGCGCCGCCTCGAACGCCTCAGGAACCAGTGCAGGTGGACGACTCACCCCCTGATAGTGGCCACGGCTGGGTCGACAGCATGACTTCGTTCACGGCGCCGACCACCCTGGAGCCCCGCGACGTCGGGAGTAAGGAACCAGCGACGCAAACGGTCCCCGACTCTCAGGGCGACCAGCTTCCAGAAGGTCAGGGCACTGGCATGGGGTACCTCAGCCCCCAGGAACGGCACGGTAACCATGAAAAAGCACTTCCGATAAAGGGGGCTCGCAGACGTTTTTCGGTTTGCAGGGGTGGGCCCAGGCGGGTCTGTACTTCATTGGGCAGCTCGCATGGATGATCCAGATCAGGAGGAGGAGGAGGAGCATATGTCAGGGGAAGCAGCGAGTTAGCCCCAGGACCACATGGGGGATGACGACGCGTCCCTGGCCGAGATCGCGTCGCGCTGGGGCATCACAGTCCAGCAGAACCCCCTGCGCTCGACCCCGTGCCAGTCGCAGCCCGTCCTGCCAGCGGCAGGTGAGTTGGCGAACCAGTACATGATGTCCGCGGGGAAGGCGCACGTCTCGGAGCAGGTGGTTGTTTCGTCGCAGGTCGCAGTCTCCGAGCAGGTGACGGTTTCAGGTCAAGTTGATGTTCCATGCGGTGTCCCTGGCGAAGCTCGGGTCGCCCATCCAGACGGTCAGCAGCTGGCGCCACCGATCCAGCAACCACCAGTCGGCGTTGCCGACGGCAGCGACCTCCGCGGGCTCCCAGCAGACCCCAGCAAGCACCACGGGGAGATTCCTGCGATGGACTACCTCGGGAACAAGCTGATGGACATGTACAAGGCGGAGCATCGCATCAAAGGAGTGCGGAATAAAGCTTGTATCCACAATCCCACACGCCTAATGTAAAATTTACCGCGGCAGCGTTCAGATACACGAACGTGCCGCGCGATGTCAACATGTGCTTCTAGCACATACGCACGCGCACACACACGCACACGCACACACACACACACCACACACCCACACACGCACAGCCACCCAACCCACCACCCACCCACCCACCCACCCACCAACCCACAACACAACACACACACACACACACACACACGCCTACGCACCCACCCACCTACCCACCCACCCACTCACACACACACACAAACACACACACACACAACCACGCGCAAACCACCTATCATAGCACACCTCCCCCGCCAGGAGATGGCGACGACACGGAGGCCGCCGCCGACGATGACGACAGGGACATTGCGCTCGAGGAGGCGTACCACAGCAGGACGCCAAGGGCGGAGATGGAATACGGAGGGTGAGGGATGCGGTAGGGTGGTCGGGGGATGGGGGTAGGATTAATGAAGGAGGCGGTACATGTGGAGAGGGGCATTGAGGAACACACGAGGGAGGTGATGATGGCGTGGGAAGATATGAGGACACGATAACGTGGGATGGGGAAACCAGGACAACACGGATGATGCGAATGACGGGTGAGCACGAGGGGGGGGGGGCACGGATGACGGGAGCAATGGCGAAGATAGTGTTGACGATGATGGTGATGATGATGAGGTTGATGATGATGATGATGATGCTGATGACGATGATGGTGATGATGAAGATGGGGATGATGCTGATAATGGTGATGATGGTGTTGATGTTGATGATGATGCTGATGCTGATGATGATGGTGGTGGTGATGAGGATGATGATGGTGATGATGTTGATACCGATGACGAGTATGGTGTTGCTGATGATGCTAATGGTGGAGATGATGCTGATGGTGATGATGCTGATGCTGATGCTGGTGATGTCGATGCTAACGATGGTGATGTTGATGTTGCTGATGCTGATGCTGATGATGATGATGATGATGATGATGATGATGATGGTGCTGGTGCTGATGGTGATGATGGTGATGCTGATGAGGCGGATGTGGAGGATCACGATGAGGATGACTAAGATGAAGTACAACTGTCTAGAGCTTCGGAGCAGGAGCTGCAAGAAGGCGAGCAACATGGGCCAGCGGTTCAAGCGCTACATCGACTCGAACGACCCGCAGGCCAAGCAGGACGCCAAGAAGTACGCCTGCCTCCAGGGCCAGACAGCGAAGGAGGCCTTCCGCCTCCAGTGGTGCGACCAGCTCTTTGCGGTCTACCAGAAGAAGAGGCCATGACGGGATGGGGGAGGCAGATACGGAAGGGGTGTAACAGAGGAGACGGAGGAATGACTTAGTTACAAGGAAGGAGATCAAGGACAGGATTAGGGAGGAGCAGGATGAGTCGGCTGCATTAATCAAGACACCGACTCATGAGGAAAGAAAGTTGGAGATCAAGAGGAGGATGCAGATACGGGAAAGGAGGCAGTGTGGAGGGAGAAAGGTGGAGGAGAAGGAGAGGAGCAACAGGGCAAGGAGTAGCATTCAATCCACGTCCAAAGAGGCGCTTCACGCAGACGTCGTACGAGGCTGACGAGGAGTGGGGGGAGTGCGAGCCGTTCGAGCGCGTCGCGGGGCTCCAGAGCTCGCACGGCGTGACTCGCACAGGGCTGCAGGCGCTCGGGGCGGGGTGGACGGGGGGAGGGGACTGGACAGGAAGGACGGAGAGGTGGACGGAGGAGGGCGGACACGGGGGGAGGTGGGCGGAGGGGGGACGTGCAAGGAGGGGAAGGAGGAGGAGGAGGAGGAAGATGAGAAGGAAGAGGATGAGGAGGACGGGAAGGAGTAGGAGTAGGAGGAGGAAGAAGAAGAAGAAGAAGAGGATGAGGAAGAGAAGGAGGACGGACCAAAAGAGGATGACGGAATATGGGAACGGGAACCGCTCGCATCGCCCCCCCCCCCGCCCGACCCAGGCAGCAGCGAACATCTGCGCTGCCTGCATCAAGCTTGGCGGCAAGTGGTGCAGGTACAACGCGTGGAGCAAGCGGATGGAGTATCTCTAGCTATCGCGCTGTCGCGATCCGCCGCTCCCCGATCAGAGAGAGGAAATAAGGAAGGCGGGATGAGGGCGGGAGGCGAAAGATAAGCGACGAGGGCGACAATGGGTAACTGTGCGATCTGCCGCATGGTCGCGTTACGCTGCCACGCGGATTGCAAGGCGGGCTTTCGGAACAGATTCGAGAAGGCGTGGTCCCAGTGGCAGGGCGATCATCCAGACTATGTTGCGCCAGATTTCGAGAAGGCGCCCGACGAGTCCAAGCGCCAGAAGACCGAGCACCCGACGGCGGATACGGCGAGCAGCTCAGGGCAGCAGCCGCAGCAGCAGCCGCAGCAGCCGCAGCAGCAGCAGCAGCAGCAGCAGCAGCAGCAGCAGCAGCAGCCAGCGGCGGAGTGCCGCACGGCGCCTGGGCAGTCCGCTGCTGCGAGCCGCGGCGGCGGGCAAGCGCCCGCGGCGGCAGGGGAGCTCGGCGGCGCCCCGCTGGTGGCAGCAGAGGATACACGCGGGAAACAGTTTCAGGTTGTTTCCCGAGCTTGGGGTTCGGGCGGGGCCCTGGAGGCCGTTGCCGAATCGAGCCCCCAGGCATGGGAGACAGCCTCGAGCTGTTTCCTGTCGAGGAGACGAAGACGGGCGATGCCGAGACTCCCCCTGTCAAGCGGCAGCGCACCAGCGAGGCCCCGATTCTCGAGGCGAAGGCCAAGGTCAAGAGCACGATCAAAGGCAAGAGCAAGGCAAAGCCCAAATCCAAGTCCAAGCCGCAGCCGATGCCGTCGCCGTCGCCAGTCGAGGATGAGGCCGCTGATGAGCAGACGGACAAGGCCCGCAAGAAGGAGCAGCAGAAGGAGACGCAGCAGATCGTGAGGAACGCGCAGTCCAGCATCGCCCTCTACAGCCAGGCGTGCACGCAGGTCAACACGATGATCGAGGTGGTGCAGAAGGGCGAGGACAAGAAGTGGGCGTGGGCGAAGGATGACGAGTTCTTCCAGAAGATGAAGGACGGCGCTCCCCACTCTTCATCCTCCATTACTTAGTTCCCGCCTCGCCATACCTCTCCAGGAGCAGCTGGCGGTGGTGGAGAACCTGGCCGGCCCGATGACGTTCCTCAAGACCTGCGTGATGTACGACCTCGCGCAGGTGAAGGGCATGTACGACGAGTCCACCTACGTGAGCTGCCTCGGCAAGATCCCCGAGAAGGTGAACAAGCCCGTGGCCAAGCTGAAGGCGCTGCAGCTTCGGGTCCAGCAGCTCTACGACCTCAAGAATGCCAAGGTGGAGCTCTCGGAGTCGGACTAGGTGTGCGCGTTGAGCTACACGGCCGCCGAGTACACTGAGCCCTTGATGGGCATCGGACGCCGCTCTGAGGAGCGGGCACGAGCAGACATCGCTCGCGAGATGCTCTGCTTGTTAGGGGGGAGGCGTGGGTCCGCATGCCCACTACCACGGGGACTTCAGGTAAGGAAGGAAGGATAATAACTGAGTCCCCCCTCCCCCGTCTCCCGCCCTTCAGCTGGCCCCCAACGTGAAGCGAGGTTTGTATGGGGGAAGAAGGGGTGATAAAGAACACTAAACGGTATGAACAATGCGAATTGGAGGGGGACGGCAAACGGGACGACGAGTCATGAGCAGGAGGGAGGATGCACACCATCAATTTCCGACGGCAGTGACCGTCAGAAGGAGGCGTTGTTGGCGCTTTCGGGGACGTACGTTTACCCGCAGCGTTGGCCGAAGACCTGCCCGACAGGGCGGCGCCACCCGCCCCCCGCCCCTCCGTAGAGTCGAGGTTCGCGATCAGCATTGGGATGGCGAATGGCAGATCGGCAGCGCAGAAACTCTGCGACAGGCATGCGCCGAGACAGGCCAGACGCGTCGAGGCAAAGCTAGGGCCCAACGTCAACGCTTCCGAGGTGTGTATGTAAACGGGGCTCGCTCGTCGCCCACAAGCTGGATTCGGACGGAACGCAACCGCCGTCAGAAATGATGGGACTCGGATGCGAAAACCAAGGCCGCTCATGAAACACTCGGGTCAATTCAGGAAAAATATGTAACGCTGGGGTCGGCGCGCAAAAATCCCGATCGCACAGCTGTCGGGACCGCGAGACAACCCCGACCATTTTTCGACCATTTTTCGACCACTTTCCGACCATTTTCAAGACGTTGCGACCATTTTTGCTACAATCCCTGTAAAATAACAGTGTTTGGTGCATGGTCGCTGCGACCATTTTCCGACCATTTTCCGACCATTTTCCGACCATTTTCGGCCCTCCCCGACCATTTTTGATGCCTGATGGCGCGTGCCGACTCGGCGCGAGCAGCACCACAAAAAAACAGGATGTCACTCGGTCCCGACGGTCGCGCGACACTTCGGGCGGGGAGTCGATGCGCCCGACCCGCCCCGCTGCCCGATGGATGGGGGACGGGGGGGATATCGGTATAGGAGGTTGCGGAGATCGGGCGGTGACACGTGAGGGCGGGTCGGGCGCTTGGCCGAGGGGCAGTGATAGGGGGGGAGTGGCATAGGGGGTGCGCATCGGCGTGGAATCGACGATACATCACCGATAGATCGGCGATATGCCCCCGACAGCAAATCAGGACCTTCCTGGGCGGGTTGAGGCTATCATACCCCGATCGGCGATCAATGTGTACTTAGGGATCGATGCGCCTATGCCCTATGCCGATCTCCCCCCATATCGTTGCCCCTAATTGGCTCCCCCCAGAGTTTGGGCCGCCCCCCCCCGCCATAATTCTGGTTGCCCCCCGCGCCCCAACAGGCGCGGCCGAAGCGGGGACCTCCTCCACAACGGTTTCGAGATCAAGCTGCGCCGATCGGCGTGCCCGCAGACTTCATGCATATGACGCAGCAGGCGCCCGCCACTACCCTTTTGTCTTCCTGCTCCCCAGCACAATCGTATCGGCCCCGCGTGGGCCTCTGCACCACACTCTCGCAGTCGGGTCTCTGGCCGCTCGGTGGGCCTCGCGTGGCCAGTCGGGGACACAAAGCAACGCAACGCACAGCAATACAACGCACTGTGGGCTGATAGATGATCGGATTGAGGTGAACTCGGTGTTTGGGCGGTTTGCAATGTAAGCTCGTATTCGGTCATCGTTGTATACACCGTCGCTTACGGATAAAGCACTCACCACGTGCGCCGCTGCACCTACCGCACCCTATCGCACACCGCACACATCGCCACGCACGCCTAAGCTAACTTCAAATATGCTAAGCGAAACGCATCCCATCACAACAAACACGAGGATCAACAACACCATAGCATGATCAGCACCGCCAGCATCTAGACCCGTCCTGTAGCCATTTTGGCTGTCCTTTCAGAGATGGACCATGTCGCGGGCGCCCCGTGGGACGATGCGAATGCTGCCAGGGAGCGGGCGCGTCTCGATGCTGGTGCCCAATTTGGACATCAGCTCATCAAGATGTATTCAGGTGCGCAGCCGATGACAGCGGTATCACTTTGCATTCTCGCGTTCTATGCGTGGAAAGGTGGTTTGGATCATGAGCTCGTGCGACGGCTGGCTCTGAGGCCAACTCAGGGATCGCAGGGCAACTTCCAACAGCACCTCGATAGGGTCGTCGATCGGATGCCGTCTGCACAATTCTACTGGATTGATGTGCCAATACACGGGGTGGACGGGACACGGAGGCGCAAGTCGCTACCAGTGATACCCATGTGGGAGGCGCTTGAGCGAGAGTTAGCATCTACTCCTGAGCTGAGACCAGACAAGTTGTCTGAGGACATCAACGCGCAGGAGTGGTATCGGCTGTATCCGTGGGCGGAATGCAATGCCCGCCGAACCCCTGGCCATGTGCGACCATGGTTCGACCACATATCGATCAACGATCGACCACACTTATAGACAAGCTGACTCACCGCCTGGTTCGCCCGCCAAGCGGGCGTGCGGACCAATGGCACCCTGCCATGCAGAGACGTGACCCAGCTGGGCACAGGCCACTGATGCTGGCGCTCTATGCTGATGGCATACGCTACACGAGGAGCGACAGGACTGGTAAATCAGACAGCCTCCTCTTGGTGACGATGCACACGCTTGCGTCGCGACGCCGCCACCCCCTGGCAGTAATTCGCAAGAGTGAGATGTGTCGGTGCGGGTGTCGGGGCTGGTGCACAATATTCACCCCCTGGTCGGGTGTCCGCCGCCCCCCCCCATCCGCCGTGTCACGCGTGAACATCGCCAGTGACGTCTGCAACGTACATGATGGCGCGTGCTTGGTGACCGCCTGCAAAGGGCGGCGGGCCCGCCCATGGACATGCAACGAAGTGGCACGTGGCAACCTACCTGTGCCTCATTACTGGGGCGTGCGGATATCCATTGATGCTCTTCTTGCGTTGGTGTGTTGCCGCATGCCTCGAAGGAAAAGTGCCACCATGCCGCCACGACGGGTCTAACTGGTTGCTCGGCGATCCTCGCGGAGAGCGATCTGGAACCGTTATTCCCATGGCTGCACTAATTTGGATCAAAGGCGACCTCATCGAGCAAGCCATCACCTTTGGCTTGCGAGGACTCGCGTCACAATATCATCCATGCATGCTGTGCGCCACTATGGCAGAGAACATGCACGACTACGACGAGGTGACGTTCGCGGACGACCTCTGGGGGAAGATGGGGCCAGACGAGTACGAGGCGGCGTGCCAGAAGTGCGAGATCGTAATCTACCTGCTGCACGAGGACGATCGACAGGAGGCGGGTGCGGGCATGTGTGATTGTTTTGTTGTGTTGCCGTTCCCCATCCCGATTTCGAGACCCTCCTTTTCACGGCATTCCTAAACTATGTGTTGTGTGTTGTTAGCCCCAGGTGCTGCGCCGTGGAGGGCTGTATTGGACGGCAGGAGGGGGAACGTCCGTGGTCGCACGCTTTCTCGCGACGTGCCATCCCTTGGGCTACGTGCTGGCGACAGGCTGGAACCATCTCCCCACCTCGTCGATGTCGCCGACTTCCCTGACATAAGCTTGCCTGCTGTTGTCCGCTTCTGGAGGCCGACAGTGGTCGGGAACCAGGTGGTTGACCCCTTGCACCGCCGCAACCCTTTGTTCGACCTGGCTGTGCACGTGAGCCCGTCACTGTCGTTTTGCATGGACGTGCTGCACGTACTCTACATGGGCGTGCATTGTCGGCTTGTGGCTACTGTCCTCTGGCGTCTCCTCAAGGCCAACCCGTGGAATATTCATGGGTCCTCTGACGTTGCGGTGGAGGCAGGCCTGATCCGACTGAAGTCCCACCTCCGGGCTTGGTACGACCGATCGGGAGTTCCAACAGGAGATCGCGTGCAGGATCTGACAAGGTCCATGCTGGGCAAGGATATGGGATGCCACGTCGATGGCCCCTCCCCTGCCTAACCCTCCATCCTTGTCACCCTCCCCCTCTCACCCCAAACCCGCCCCCACATCCCCATGGCCCGCTCGCCTCCCCCATCCTTGCCCTCTAAGGAGGATTATCCGCACATGAAGACAATGGGGTGTGAAACGAACGGTCTCTTGCCATGGTGCCTGGTGCTGCTCGATGAGTTCGGGGCGCGTCTGGAAACTGGGCAAGCTCTGAAGCGATGTTGCGAGACGCTGAAATCCCATGTCGAGATGCTCCGAGAGTGCCCAATCAGACCGAGCGCTGAGTACGCGGAGCAGTTGTGGGCCCAATGTAAGGAACATTTGATCGCAACTAATGATGCAGGCATCGAGCACCTCCACAAGCACCATTTCTGGACGCACATGGTGAGACGGGTTATGCGCCATGGCCCGCCGTATGCAGCTGCTGTGTTCCTTGATGAGACGTTGAACTTGGCCGCTGCCACTGTGGGGGCTGCCTGCCATAAGGCGAACTGGGAGGCGAGGTTTTTCGAGCGTATCAACTTGTACGCTACGACAGGTTCGGGGAACGCCTCTCATTTTTTCGGTAGCTCGTGAACTGGCGTAAGGTTTCACCATTGGCACTAGCATCGCGCAACATTGCGCAACTGCCAGATTTGATATAACCTCATCATCACCACCACGATCATGGTCAGCATCCTCATCCTCGTCATCAGCACTACCACCTTCATCATAACCAACCTCATCATCATAGCAATAGTATGTTCAATCGGTATCTTCATCTTAATATGGATCCTCATCACCCGTATCATCCTCATCGTCGTCTCGATCGTCATCACCATAATCATCATCATCATCATCATCATCATCATCATCACCATCACCATCGTCATCATCATCATCATCCTCATCCTCATTCTCATCCTCATCTTCATCATCAGCATCATCATCAGCATCACCACCAGCATCAACAACATCGCCATCACCATATCGCCACCATCGTCATCATCGCCATCACCATCATCACCATCACCACCACCATCGTCATCACCATCATCGTCACTGTCATACCATGCGCTGTCTAATTACATGATCCTCTGCCCAACCGCAGCGGTAATCCGAGCCGCCAACCAATTCGCCCAAAGAAACGCCAGAAGGAGGTTCCAACGACCAGTTCGCGACCATTCTGCGACCATTTTGCGACCATTATGCGACCATTATGCGACCATTTCGCGACCATATTGCGACCATTTTGCAACCATGTTGCGACCATTTTGCGACCATTTTGCGAACATTTTGCGACCACTTTGCGACCATTTTGCGACCATGGTGCGACCATGTTGCGACCATTTTTGCGACCATTTTTGCGACCATTCTGCGACCACTTTGCGGGAATGGGGTTGTCAAGCAAACCACCTCTCCCCATCCTCTCACATCCCCCGTGTCGCGGCAATCTCTCCACATCCTCGCAAACCTTCTGCTCGCCCCTACTTGTACGAATCTCTCCTGCGTGTAGGGGGCATCGGTTTCCGCGTCCTCATCTGTACTGCAACCTCCTAATCATCCGTGTCAGCGTTGTTGCCTCCCCTTCAACGCCGTGCCAACATAGGGCCCCCCTCGTCCTCGACGCTTCCCCATCGGGCCCCCATGCCGCCTCCTGGAGCAAGAATGACGCGGGGGAGAGGTGCCGAGAGGCGCCAGGCGTTCGGTGCATTTTTTTTTTTTGGGGGGGGGTGCGGGTGAGGGGCGGAGGTGCTCAGTCTGCCGTTCACCCCATCAGTCCTAGCCAAATTACCTGCTATCGGGCCAGGCCATTCCCTGCTTACCCGTTCTCCAGGTTCTGCTCCAGGGGATGGCGGTGGCGATGGGGGCTGGATTCGCGCCCGCCGCTCGCCCAGAGGCTGGGGACGCAGCCCCCCCCAAAGATGCCTCGCACATTTTTGTGCGAGACGGCCCAACAAGCCCCGAAGAGGGCTCCGAAACGGCCCAAGATCGCCCAAGAGGGCCCCAAACAAGACGGCCCCAAGAAGGGCCCAAGAGGGAACGCGAACCAACAATTCGAGCATTCCGCCCCAAGAGGCCCCCAATAGATCCCCTAGAAGCCCACCTCGACAAGGCCGATTCGTCCCTGGACCCGTCTGTCGATAGCGATGGTTGCTCACCGAGCCGCAGACGGAGAGTTGAGGCTAAGCTTGAACGCCGCAAGGTGGACACACATGTGAAGTATAATATGCGCGCGGGGGCGGGGAGGGGGACATGGGGTGGACAAGTGATGGACATGAGGAGGAGGAGGAGGGGAGAGGCGGACGATAGAGGAGGATACGTGAGGGTGGAGATGCGCCCGTGACATTCAGGAGCTCCACGAATGACATCGCCGCGCAGAGAGAGAGAGAGAGAGAGAGGGCGAGAAAAAAAGAGAGCTGCGCACCCTGAGGGGAAAACCTAGCGGGAGCACTGGCAACACAAGCACCAATACTAGTAGGCCAAATTCGGCCCAACGGAAGCCCGACGGTAGTCGTTTTCGATGTGGTGGCTCCTGCGCGTCGCTGCCCGTGCCCTGTCGCAAACGATTCATATGCGAGGAGTGCCGTCTACGGCGAAGAAGGCGGTAACGAACACGTCACACATGTATTTTCTCATAATCCAGGGTTTCGCTTGATTCACCCGTCGCCCCTGGGGGATATGGGGGGCGCGTTCTGGACAGAATTTTAGGGTGAATGCGACTCCAGCCGTGGCAAAGAGGGCTTCCCGTGAAGCCAAACACACGAAACCACAAGAGAACTAGCGACATCGGTGCAGTTAGCTTCTTTGCCCGTGATGATCGAATCTCAAACTTAGCTTGCGGGGACGGTTGGCCTTGAGACATGAGTTCGGGGAGGGGGCGTTGCGCGCGGGCTGTCGCCGCAGGTGGACCCCCTGCCACAGAACGCCTCGGTGGAGTCGATCGTCCACGCGGCGGTGATGCTGACGATGGGGTGTTGGGGCACCGATCGTTTCAGACACGGTGTCGAGCTCTGTTCGGGCTGGGGGGAGTACTCCTACTGGTTTCGGAAGAGCCACGGCGCCGAGACCCACGAATTCGACCGCGAGACCCGCAGCCTTGATGAGGACCTCTCCACCGTCAGGATATTGTTTTATTTTCGAATGTCGGGGTACTGACGGCACGCCAATACGCTGTAAAAGTTTGTTGTGCACACACTTGTACATATACACACGCACTAGGGGATCTAGAATTGGATTGGGACGCACGTGTACTACTGCACGGGAGCACTATAAATGGGAACACGAGGACGGCAAATGGTGCACACTGGGGAGGAGGGGTGGTCTGCTATCGAAACGAAGTGCTTCCTTCCATCCAGCGGCATCGCGTGGGCGATCATGCTCTTACTGACGGTCGTGCCGAACGGTGTTGTGTTTATGGCGCCGCCGTGCAGCGACTGGACGTGGCTGAACTCTTACACAAGTGGCAGGTACTTGTCTGAGTTCGGACACGTGGGTCACCCAGGCGTGAAGGCGTCGAACACGGTCGCTACTGCTGTGTCTATGTTGATGTGGATGTGTCACATGCGTGGCTTATACTACATGGTTGAGCAACCGAAGGACAGTTCTATGTTTAAATTTCCAGCTATGGCCTCGATGATTGAGATGACGAATGGATCGAAGCTGCTCACCTACCAAGGCCCGTTCGGGGCCGCAATCCCGAAGCCCACAGTCCTGCTGCACAATATGGGTGACGAGCTGACGGCGTCTTTGGTGAAACCGTCGCCGCCGAGGGGCTCGATGAAGGCGAACGTGTGTTGGACATCGAACGCTGGGGTCTTCAAAGGTGCCCTGGGCCAACGTTACAACTTAAACCGCCGAGGAGGAGAAACGAGGGAGGAATCATGAGGTGGACGAACCACGACAATACGTGACTACCTGTTGGTAGGACCGTGGGGGTGCGGGCCGAACAGGGTGGACGTAGACGTGGAGGACGAACGCGGGAAGGTTCGGAGCACGAGCAGGGAGGAGGCGAGGAGAAACACGAAGGGCGATTCAAGAACGTCGGAGGATAGGAACTGACATGCCGACTCGGTACATCAGTCTTGCGACGGGGGGGGTCGGCAGGGGGAGGGCCATGAGGCGGCGGGGTGTAGATAAGGGAGGATGGGGGTGAGGAGGATGGGCGGGAGTACGGAGGGTGGTGGGTGGAGGCGGTGCCGGAGGGAGCGAGAGTGGGTGGCGATGAGCTGGAGCCATCGGGGGCTGGCATGCGACAAGCAGTCGAAGGGAGAGAGAGGGGGGGGCGACGGCAGGCACGTCCGACCTGAAGGCCACAGAGCACTACCCCACCTCGTTCGCCCAGGAGCTCGCGAACGTGGCCGCGCGGGCCGTCGGCCTGGTGTAGGCCCGATCGCCTCCAGAATTTGATGTTGAATTCCGTGCCTGCTGGGTAATGGTGCACCCGCCCCCCGTGTACCAACTTGTCGCATTCCTGGCCCCTCGCCTCCATGTCCCGTTTCGATTCCCGTGCGTTCTCGTCGAAACTGGGATCGCCTTCAGCGCCCCATCCATCGCCCCCCAATCTGCTCGCAATTCGCGTCATCGTCCTCGTCCTGATCCCACCCCGTGCCACCCCTCCCGACCATCGCCTTCGTCTTCTGCATCGCGCATATCACCGATTCCCCCTCCCCCCTTTCAGATTGCCCCAGCGTCCCCATCGCCGACATCGCATCCCGCATTATCGTTTCCCCCACCCCTCTATTCTCCATCACCCTTCGACCCCGCCCACTTCAGTCGCGTCGAAGGTCCGACGTTCGCCCCACCTGTTGAACACCACCCTCGGGCCGCCCCGCGTCGGAAGCGAGGCGGGGGGTGGAAAGGGGGACGGGCGGGCGCATGGCGCCTGACTGGGTGTTGAGCCCACTCACACCACACGAGGGGAAACGGAGAGTAGACGGGCAGGAGGGATGAGGAGGATAAGGGCGGTTGGCTAGGAGTAGGACGGGACTGTGTAGATCGACGAGGGGGGAGAGAATGAGACAGAGATGCCGCGAAAGAGCGAGAGAGAGAGAGAGAGAGAGAGAGAGACAGGAGAGGTCGGCATAGAGAGAACGAACGAGGGAGAGATAGACAGAGTGATGATTGTGAATACCTATATACAGAGAGAACGGGAGAGGGGGAACGGGCGATATAGACAGATCGAGAGACACATACAGATAGAGATAGAGCGAGAGAGATGGGGAGAGAAGGGGGGAGAGAGAGAGAGAGAGATAGATAGAGCGGGAGAGGTACCGACATGCATAGATGTATATATATATAGAAAGAGAGAGAGAGAGATCTAGAGAAGGGGGCGAGAGGGATAGAGTGAGAGCGAGTCGGAGGGGGACCGGTATATCTATATGTATGTGTGTATATATATATATCGAACGAGCGATCAAGCGATATACAGAGAGCGAGAGCGAGAGCGATAGAGAGAGCGAGAGCGAGAGATAGATAGAGATAGAGCGAGAGAGATGGAGGTAGAGGTAAACGAATGCGATATACATACATATATATATATACACATATATATATAGAGAGAGAGAGGGAAACCTATATACATCTATGTACATACATATATACGCGTGCCATGGCTGGGCGTCTTGCTAGAGGGAGAGGGAGAGAGCGAGAGAGAGATAGGTAGAGGGAGGGAGACATAGAGACATAGAGGGAGAGATAGAGAGAGCAATACCAATCCATTTGACAGGGAACAGGAGCGCAATGGTCTGCACTGCGTACATATACGTGCAGACATGTGAAGAGAAACGATGTATAGAGAGGGATCACGATCTATACATATATATATAATAAAGATAAGGACATATACGGGTTCACTTAAAGCGATGATGTGGAGGAATATGGATCGGGCGGAGAGGATGATGCACGATCGGGAGATGATGAGGAACAGTCGAATGCCTTTCCCAGGCCTTCTTGCTGCTGCTGCTCTTTCCCACTCGCCCTCATACCCCATGTTTTTAAGCCTCGCGATCCTCGATATCATTATCAGTATCGTTCTGCTTACGTCTCTCCTCGCCTTTTCCCCAACGGGTTGTTTCAGCCTTTGTCCCCGCCTATTCCTTCCACCTCTCCCCCTCCTCTGCCCGCTCCTCTTTTTCTCTTTCGCCACCCCCTCCGTGCCCACTATCCTCGTGCACTATCCCTATTCACTCCTCTCCTCGTTTGCCTGCCCCCCTGCCTCCGCTGCTGCTTCGCGCTGGCGCGGTACCGTTACTGGATCGAGACCGTGACCGTCCCCGCGGTCGCGGAGGGCGGCCGCGGCGACGAGCTCGCGGGCGACGGGGGCGCCAGGCAGAGCGGGAACGCAATCTATATATAGCTATGTATATATATATATATATACGCAGGCTGACGCCGTGACCCGCACATGCCAATCAGAACAGGCTGCACGCCTCGCCCGACGCCCGCGCATGCAGGCTGACGCCGCGCCGCCGCCGATCGAATCGCACGCGTGCGCGCATCAATCATGAGTTCGCAGCCATCAAACACTCGAACGCATCAAAATTGACAAAAAAAACACGAGTTTGTCAATTTCAACATAAAACAAGAGTTAGTCAATTTTCGCAATAAACAATAAAGTTAGTCAATTTTCAACAAAAGACAAGTACGTAGTCAATTTTGTTAACATAAACACAAAGTTTGTCAATTTCATGTGTTTTCAACATTGACTTCATTTTAGTCCTTTCCATCCTCAGGGTTATGTTTAACATATGACGTTAGTTTCAATATGTTGTTTTCATACGCACGTCAGTTTATGGTTTCATGTGATGTTTATGGTTGATATCATGTGCACGTCATAATCTAAATTTCAAGGACCTCTGGGTCTATCCAGCGGGGCCGGAGGCGGTGCTGGACCGGGCGAAGCCCGACGACTTGATATTGACGGAATCGAGGACGCGCGAGGGCGGGGGGGTGGCTGGGCGGGCGCTCATCCTGGACGAGCTGTCGAGCGCCACCATCGAATCGCACAGCCCGGGCCGGAACAGGTGGCACTTGCGCGGGGCGCGCGGCGCGGGCCCGGGAGGCCCCGGGAGGTCGCCCCGGACACCGGGGGGAGCGATTCGAGGAGGGGCCGGCCCGTCGCGCGCCTGTCCAGGCGCGGCCGCGAGCAGGCCGGCGCATTCAAGTATCATTACTTTGGGTGCGGGTTCTATAAAACACTATATATAGCCATTGTGCACTATAGGATCCTATCAACATGCGTTAAGATTATCCTGGCGAAGGACCCAACCATATGCAAACGTGAATACCGCAGGGCAGGTGGGACGAAGCAAAAGGAATTCCCAATGTGGCCACGAACCGTGTGAGGGGTGCGCCACACTGGGGCGGGGCCGCCATGCGAACCCTGCCACTGAGGCCTTCGGTGGAGCTCCCTATGTCCCTGCGGGGCCACGAACCGTGTGAGGGGTGCGCCACACTGGGGCGGGGCCGCCATGCGAACCCTGCCACTGGGGCCTTCGGTGGAGCTCACTATGGGGCCACGAACCGTGTGAGGGGTGCGCCACAATGAGGCGGGGCCGCCATGCGAACCCTGCCCCTGGGGCCTTCGGTGGAGCTCCCTATGGGGCCACGAACCGTGTGAGGGGTGCGCCAAAATGAGGCGGGGCCGCCATGCGAACCCTGCCACTGGGGCCTTCGGTGGAGCTCCCTATGGGGCGACGAACCGCGTGAGGGGTGCGCGAAAATGAGGCGGGGCCGCCATGCGAACCCTGCCACTGGGGCCTTCGGTGGAGCTCCCTATGGGGTCACGAACCGTGTGAGGGGTGCGCCAAAATGGGGCGGGGCCGCCATGCGAACCCTGCCACTGGGTCGCGGGCATAGGATCCCGAGGTGGATAGGAGGGCTGGGGCGGCAGGGCCAGGCGCCCCCATCTGGCGCGGGCGCGGGCGCGCGAGGGGGGCCCCGCGGCCTGCCCCGCGTGGCGGATGCGCCAGAGGAGTCCGAGGGCTGCGACCGCGGCGAGGCGCCGGGCCGTGAACTCGCGCCCGCACAGGCCAGACCTGTCGAGCCCAATTGGCTCGCGAGGGGTATAGTCGACTAGGCGTAAGAGTGACCTTTCGCCACAATGACCCTTGGCGCGGGCCCAAAGCGCCCCTCCGTTCGCCATGCGCGATGCGGCAGCAGCGTCTTGCGCGCTCGCGCTTGCCCCCCCCCCCCCCGCCCCCGCGGCCTCCAAAAAGCTCCGCGCCAAAGGTCTCTCTTGCCCAGGGTCACTCTTGAGCGCAGTCGAGAAAGGCTTCGCCCTCCTCCGCCCCCCCATCGCCGCCGCCTGCGTCGCCGCCGGGCGGGGGCGGGGGGCGGGGGCGAGGGCGGCCTGAGGGGTCAGCCCAGGAGAGGGTCCGACCACGATCCGCCGAGGATGCGTGGGGCGGATCTGGGTGGCGCAAATTCGGGCGTACGTCAGAACCGAGGGTCTCCTTGCATGGCGCATCCCCGTCCTCTGTCCTCCGTTGACCTCCCTGCTGCGCCGCTGTAATTTCGCTCGAGGTCCGCGGGGGCCGCGGGATCTTTTTCGGGGCAACACTTATCCGCGCTCAGGCTCGGCGGGGCGAGGCCCCCTCCGAGTTCCCTCGGCGGCACTAGCCGCGCAGCGGCTGGCGCGCCGCCCCCCCCCCCCCCCGCGCTCGGACAGGGTTGGCCTGCCGAGCGCCGCCGGCTCGCGAGGGGAAAAGGGTTCGCCCTCGTTTGCGTCGCCGTCAAGATGAGGACGAGGAGGAAGGTGGGGGCGCCCCGTGGTTTCAGCCCACGAGGGCATCCGACCCCGATCCGCCCAGGGTGTGAGGGGCGGAGCTGAGTAGAGGAAGCGGGGCGCTTTGGGGGGGTCTCGGGGCCCACTTTGGCATTTGGGAAGTCATCGATCGCGCGTGGGGTGGGGGGTCCTGCATCTAGGCCCCCCCCGTCTCATGGGGCGCTCTTGGGGCACTCTCGGGGCCCTCTCGGGGCTCTCTTGGGCCGTCTCGGGGCTGTCTTGCGGCCCCAAACGCACGTCGCAAGCGAAGAGGCGAGAAGGCAACAGTCATCGCTTCCCCTTCGGTTTTGAAGGGCGTTGGCCTCCTGGGAGGGTCGGTGCCAGCGGGGTTCCGAGAACGCTTGGGTCCGTCTTGGAGCGGCATGTGGGGCCTCTTAGATCAGATTAGAAACCCGATAGAACAATCTTCTGCCATTTTGAGTCATCTTGGATCATCGGGCGGCCTCTGGGGACCATCTTGGGCGCCCTGACCGCTCGCAGAACCCGTCAAACAACTCTACGGAGGTGGGGGGGGGGGGGGGGGGGCACCCCACCCCGAAGGGAAGGGTTTTTTTTGCAAGAGTCAAGAAGAATACCGTTCGACCGCCTACGCCCAGAGGGCCGATGGACGGACGGCGGCCTCGGGAATGCGAGTTTGGCATGTTATGCAAGAGGGTCTTGGCCTGAGTCGCGCGAGCGTGGCGCAACTTACGCAAGGTTGTGGTCTCTGAGAATCCCAGGGCACCCCCTGACATTGAAAGCACGCGATTTTCAAAAAAGGGGGCCGCGGTCGTCGCGCGGATCGGAAGTGTTACAGCATTCGCGGAGGAACATACACATCCGTTCATGTCTCATGCTTTGGAGCTGGATCGATTGCCGGAGACAGGAAGGCCTACGCCGCCCCCCAGGGATCCGGCGCATATTGTAATGGCTTCCGGCCAGAGCGCGCCGATCCGGGACCTTTCCGTTGCTGTCGGATGCGCGCGGTGTCATGACTGGCGACGACGGCGAGCGGTTGGGATGACGATGAGGATTGAGAATGGAGGCAACGGAATAGGAGGAGGAGGAGGAGGAGGAGGAGGAGGAGGTTCATGATGAGGTGGAGGGGGTGGGAGGGGAGGGCAGGAGTAGGAGGAGAAGCAGGAGGAAACGGGAAGTGGAAGAGGGGGCGGGGGAGCAGGAGGAGCATGACGAGGGTGAGGAGATTTTCTGCGGTTTTGGGGGATGTTCGGCGGATGTTGGAAAGCCTATTTGGGGCTAGGTGTTGGCCTTCTTTGGGTTGACACCTCGCCGATTCGGCGCACTTTCTGAAAAACTTAGTGGTAGAGCTGTCTGCGTCACAGTTCTCCGTGGAGCCTTGTGCATCGCGGGGCTCTGCTGGGAACCATTGTGTTTTTTTGGGGTCGCTGGGGCCTTCGCGTGGTCCTCTGCATGCCCTTGTGAGATCGTGGACGTGAAGGACACCGAAAACGGGAGAATCCGTGAAAGCGTGGAAGACCCTTTTGTTTTGCAGCGCTTGTGTTCAGTCGTAAGCGCCGCGGAAACCTTGGGGCCGGTTTTGAGCTTCGCGGGGGGGGTCTTGGAGGCAGACTGGATGCCTTTAGAAGGCGTCCTGGATGCATTGTTTGAAACTCTTGGGGGCCTCTAGGGAGTTTCAGGGGGCCTCTTCGGGGCCAGTTGGAAATCTTTGAAGGCCCAAAAGACGAATATGTTAGCGTTTCATTTTTTTCCCCCTCTCCAATTTCGGAGTGGGACACTTTTTGTGTTTTTGGGGCCTTCTTTGGGAGACCTTGTCAGGGCTTATGAGGGCATCTTGCAGGTTTTTGGAACCGTCTTGGGGACATCCTGATCGTTTTGTAGCGGTCGTTCGGCGACTCGGGGCCCTCTTGGCCCGTGTTGGGGCCCTCTTGGGCGAGGGGGCCGCCCCAAAGTGAGCTGGAGCCCCGATTCCTCCCGGGGAATTAAATCAACACCCCCTCTACCCCTACCCCGGCAGAGCCACCCCGGCACCCACCCCCCAGATGAAGTTCAGGAATTAAGGCTCCGGTTGTTCTGAGGGTCTTTCAAACGCACACGCCGGATCGGCGGATTTGTCTTTTCCCAACAGCATTGCCGTTTGTGTTGGCAGCGGCGTCTTTGGAAAGCCCCACACGAGGCGCAAACGATGAGAAAGTTGTTTTGGCCAAGTTTTCTGCACACCCCGCTCCTGAGCCCCCTTCAGCTCCCGAGCGCCCTTCCCGCCTTTCACTCCGCTCGGGCTGGCGGTCATAGAGAAAAAAGGCCCCAAAGGATCTTTCCAGGGCCCTTGTTAGAGCCAGCGGGAACCCAAGAGGGGCCGCAAAGGGTGCCCTTAGGGCCTTTTTTTGTTTACCCCCAAAGAGGGCCCCTCAATGGCCCGTTCTGGGCCGATGAGGAGACCCCCCCATGACCACCCGCCCGAGCCTGCCCGGGCCGAGCCCGCTCTGGGGCCGCCCGGGCACTGTCCGCTGGCCAGGCGCGCCGTCGCGGACGTGGCGGGCGGCGCGCCCGCCTCGGGGCTCGCAGCCTGGCGCGCGTCGCAGCAGGGGCGCGGGACCTAGTTGCGCGGGCCTCCCGCTGGGGTGGCGCTGAGGAGCGGCAATGCTTCGCACGCCGCCGTTGATGGGCCAAGTGTCCACCACCGTTGCCACAGGTAAGACGGGGGAGAAGGGAGGATGGGGAGGTCCTCCTCTTCCTCTTTCTTCTTCCCCTCTCCTCCTCCTCCTCCTCCTCCTCCTCCTCCTCCTCCTCCTCCTCCTCCTCCTCCTCCTCCTCCTCTTCCTCCTCCTCCTCCCTCCTCTCCTCCTCTCCTCTCTCCTCCCTCCTCCTCCTCCTCCTCCTCCTCCTCCTCCTCCTCCTCCTCCTCCTCCTCCTCCTCCCTCTCCTACCTGTGGTAATGGTGGTGGAAAGTCGACCCATCAGGCGTTCGTGCTGGACGGGTTCGGCCTCGCAGATACTTTCAGGTACGGGTAGCGTTCATATCATATGGCAGGCCTCCAAGATTGCTCGAAGTGGTCCAAAATGGCTTCCAGGATGGTCCCAACAGGCCAGCCTTCATAGAAGCAGCCCAACAGGTCCCGCGAGGACCCCAAGAGAAACCCGAGAGGTCGTCAAGGGGGAGCTCCAATGGCGCTCTGGAGAACTACCAGAACCCGAGTATGCCCGAGCAGCCGACGTTGGCCGCCTTAGGGCTCCAACTGGGCGAGGAGATCGGGGTAACCGTTCGTCTTGTCGTTGCGTCGAGTTCCCGCCAATCACCAATATTAGCCAGCGTGGACCCCAAACAGCGAGCTATTACACTGGGAAGGTGAAAGCTGTGTGGTGTGAGCTAGGTGGTGCGAGCTGTGCAGTGGAAGCCGTACAGCTTCAGCTATGCAATGTGTGCCCCATGTGTTGTGACTTGTGCGGTCAAGCTCTGTGGTGCAGGGTACGCGGTGTAAAGCTATGCGGTGCCAGCTATGCGGTGTGATGCACGTTGTGCAGGGCACGGGGCGCCCACGAGCGGGAACGCCGCGACGCCTCGGGAGACACACCCCTCGCACAGAGCGCCCACCGGGCGCGCACGAGGGGCGGCGGGGGCGCGGAGTGCGCGGGAGCGCTGCGGAGAACCTCTGGACGCGGGCCCGGCGCCCACGGGGCGCCCACGGCGCGGGCGCACGGGGCGCCCACGAGCGGGAGGGGGAGGAGGAGGAGGAGGAGGAGCAGGAGGAGGAGGAGGAGGAGGAGGAGGAGGAGGATCGGAGGAGGAGGATGGAGGAGGAGGAGAGAGAGGAGGAGGAGGAGGAGGAGGAGGAGGAGTAGGTGAGGAGGAGGAGGAAGGAGGAGGAGTGAGGAGGAACACGGAGGAAAGAGAGACGGGCACGGGGCGCCCACGAGCGGGAACGGGGCGGCACCCCTGGAGAAACCCGCCCAGCGCCGGGGGCAGCCCACGAGGCGCCCAGGGGGCGGGCCCGAGGCGCCCACGGGCTCTCATCGCGGCGAAGCCCTGGAAAAAAACCCGCGCGGCGACTCCTCTTCCTCCTCCTCCCCCTCCTCCTCCTCTTCTCCACCACTGCCTCCTCCTCCTCCGCCTCCTCTCTCCTCCACTACTGCCTCCTCCTCCTCCGCCTCCTCCTCCTCCTCTTCCTCTCCTCCCCCTCCTCCCCCTCTCCTCCTTCTCCTCCTCCTCCTCCTCCTCCTCCTCCTCCTCCTCCTCCTCCTCCTCCTCCTCTACAGTTACTCAATATGAATACTATTCCCCCTCTTCCCATGATGACGGCTTGGGAGTATTCGACCCCCCCCGCGTATTGTTTTTTACACACAGGTTTCCCCTGAGTTGGGTTTTCGCTTGCATTCTTTTCTAAAATGCTGCTCTCGCTGAGGCGCCGGCCTCATTTTCGGGCCCCGCTCGTTCCGAATCGCTCCCGCTGCAGCGCTTGCATTATTTCTGCTGGCGCCCGGAAGCTTCCGGGCTGCACGCCGGCGCCCGGGCCGGCGCTCGGGCCGGGTCCGGAGCCGGTTCCGGCCGCCGCCAGAAAATCGAGTTCCGAGGCGGCGCCGAAAAAAGGCCATTCTAATACATAGTATTTCTTTTGAAAATTCTGAATTTCTGCTTCCGGCGCCTGGGACCTCCCGGGCCGATTCCGACGCCCGGGCCGGCGCCCGAGCCGGCGCCCGGGCTGGACGCCGAGCCGGGCCGGGCCGGCGCCCGGGCCGGGTCTGGCGCCGGTTCCAGCCAGCGCTGGAAAATCGAGTTCCGAGGCGGCGCCGAAAAAGGGCGATTCCAATACACATGTTCTTTTGGAAATGCTGAATTTCTGCTTCCGGCGCCCGGGAAAAGCCTCCCGGGCCAATTCTGGCGTGCTTCCGCTCGTTCCGAATCGTGCTCCCGCTGCAGCGTTGGCCGCCATTTCCGCGCTTCCGCTCGTTTCGACTCGTGCTCCCGCTGCAGCGCTGGCGTCATTTCCCGTGCCATGCCACGGCATGCAATGCAATGCTAGGTTGGTACTACGCTTCGCGGTGCTCTTCTACGCCATGCCATGCCGTGCTCTACAATGCATCGCGTACCCTTTCAGGATCATTGCCCTGCTCAACATCCGACTCTGCGAGTAGAGAGGGGATCTGCGAAGGGATGGGAGGGAGGGGTATGATGTCAGAATGGCGCGAGCGCACCTAGCTTGTCCTCCTCTTCCTCCCCCTCCTCCTCCCCCTCCTCCTCCCCCTCCTCCTCCTCCTCCTCCTCCCCTCCTTCTCCTCCTCCTCGGGCGAAGGCCTGGAGGCGCCAGCGCTGCGCACGAGGCGGCCCGCGGCGCGGCGCCCGCGCGCGAGGCGGCCCGCGGGCCACCGTCGCCCCGAGGCGCCCGCGCGAGGCGTCCGCTCGGCGGCGACGCGGCGAGCGCCCCGCGCGGGCGTTCGCGGGGGGGCCCGCGGGCGGCGACCAGGCGAGGGCCTCCTCCCTCCTCCTCCTCATCCTCCTCCTCCTCTCCTCCTCTCCTCCTCCTCCTCCTCCTCCTCCTCCTCCCCCTCCTCCTCCTCCTCCTCCTCCTCCTCCTCCTCTTCCTCCTCCTCCTCCTCTTCCTCCGGGCGGCGACCAGGCGAGGGCCCAGAGCCTCCAGCCAGGCACGCCAGAGAGAGAGAGCTCGAGGAGCTGGGAGTGCCAAGCGAGCTTTTCTTTTGGGGGAGGGGTGGGACCGACCTGTTCTTGGTGGAGCCTTCGTGTTGGAGCCCTCGCTTCCGACCCCTCGTGTTCGAGCCCTCGCGTTCGACCCCTCTCGGGCCGAACGAAAGGGGGGGATTGGGAAGGGGGGGGGAACGAAATCTCCTGCATGCAGCTAGTTTCGGCCCCGCCGCCAGGCCCATTCCTCGATACATGGGCGCCGGGAGGCGCCCGGAAAATCAGCTACGTGAGCTGATTCTCACCCCCCCCCCCTTGCTATCCCCCCCGTTCGCCCTGCCCGGGAGAGCCCAGAGCCTCCAGCCAAGCACGCAAAAGAGAGCTCGAGGAACTGTGCGTGCTAAGTGGGCATTTTGGGGGGGGGCGGAGCGAGGAGGATTACAGCCAAGACGCTGAGATAAGGAAGAGTTTGGATTCGGAAGGGGCTCGACGTTCCGTACGTCCTTCCGTGGTTGTTCCTCTAGCCCTTCTCGTGCACCCACGCTTTTTTTCACCACCCACCAAACCACCCCAACCCAACCCGAAGGCTCAGATTTACCCTCGATTTCCAGTGGAAGGGGGGTGGGGAAACATCGAGAAAACACATGTGGAACCCTTCCCCCCCAACCCGAAATTCGGGTCTTCGGGTTGGGTTGGGGTGGTCTGGTAGGTAGTCATATTTGAAGCCACAGAGGGGCTTCGGTCCTTATTTAGCGTTCCTCATTTCAGCAGCCCGACTGTAGGGCATCGAATGGCCTAGGTTGTGGGTATGAAGCCCATTGGATGTTCGTTGGGGCCTCGTGGAAGGCCTCTTTCGGGGCATCTTGGAGGCAGTTTGGACGTCTCTGGGGGGGCCGTTTTGGGGCCTCTGGGGGCCTCTTTGGGGTCTCTTGGGGACCTCGTGGGGTATCTTGGCGGTCTCCTGGGCGCCTCGTGGGGCCTCCCGGGAGCCTCTTGGGGCCTCCTGGGGACCTCTTGGGGCGGAAGTCTCGGATTTTCGGCTCGTGCTCCCTCTCTTGGGCCCCTTTGCGGGGCCGTCTTGGGGCCCTCTTGGGCCGTTCTGATGCCTTCTGGGAGGTCTCTTGGGCTGCCTTGGCTTGGGGCGGTCTTGGGGGCCTCGAGGCGTCGGGAATCCGAAACGGCGAGAGCGCCAAAAACATCCAAACACCGCTGGAATATCAATGACTTTGGCCTCTTGGGGCCGTGTTTTGGAGACCTCTTGGAGGCCTCTTGGGGCGTATAGGGGGCCCTCTTGCGCGTCTTGGAGCGATCGGTCGGCGACTCGGAGCTCTCTTGGACCGTCTTGGGGGGCCTCTTAGGGGCCCCCTTGGCCTGCCTTGGGGCCTTCTGGGGCCCGAAGAAGTCACGCCACGAGGTGCAGGGGAGCCCAGGGAAACCGCGCCAAACTTGAAAATTTTGAGAATTGGGGTCCGACCCCTAATTGGCTTAGGGAATTGGACTACAGGGACTGAGGACACGCCCACTCCGTGCCAGGCGGCACGGCACGGTGTGGACGTATGAGGAATTGGGGTGGATGAGGTATAGGCGAAGGATGGGGGAGGAGGAGGACGACGACGAAAGCATGCTGCCAGGGAGGAGGGGAGGAGAGGGGGGAGGCGAAGCGTTCGCAGGTGGGGGAGGAAGTAGAGTCTTCCGTCATTGCAGACGTGAGCGAATGTTGGCCGAGGTCTGGCGACGGCAGGGCGAAGTTGCCCGTGATATTGTTCCCAGGAGCCGTGTCGGGAGAGCAGGAGGGCAAGTACGGATTTGGGTTCTTTTCCATCCCCCATGTTCTCTCCTTTCCGTCCGTCCCTCCCTCCCCGCTTCTAGTTCGTCTGGCACCCGCAGCAAGACTTGGAGAAGGCATTGGGAGAGAACGAGGAGCAGGAGGCTCACCGTGGGGCGAGGCAGGGGTGCAGGGGGCAGGCGGGAGCACGTGGCTGCGTTGCTCCTGGCAGCCATGGCAACAACGCCGCCCTGAGACTCGGACCTCCTGCTGCTGGGGCACACCAAGGCGGGCCGATGTTTTCGGGTGGGGCACCAGCCGCGCGCCTCGAGACGAGAGGAATGACTAGTCGGCGTCGCCGTCTGCGGCCGCTGAGCTCCAGCAGCCTGCCCAGCATCGCGGAGGAGGGAGGAAGGAGGAGGAGGAGGAGGAGGAGGAGGAGGAGGAGGAGGAGGAGGAGGAGGAGGAGGAGGAGGAGGAGGAGGAGGAGGAGGAGGAGGAGGAGGAGGAGGGAGGAGGGCGGAGGCGGAGGAGGAGGAGGAGGAGGCAGGAGAGGGAAGGAGGAAGGAGGGAGGAGGAGGAGGAGGAGGAGGAGGAGGGAGGAGGGGAGGAGGAGGCGGAGGAGGAGGGCAGCGCGGACAGCAGCAACTTGAGATTCCGCAGGACTAGCTGTCCACGCCGCCGCGGCCTGTACCCACTCGAGACAGAAGGCCGCCTGCCCAACAGCGGCCCCTGTTGGTTTGGGACAACATTTGTTCAGAGCCCCGAATCATCAGGGGTAACTCGGGTCAGGGCTAACTCGGGTTCGTTTTTCGGGAATCCAAACCGGAGTTACCCCGGACCCGAGTTACCCCGGATAACTCGGGCGTCCAATTTGTTGTTGGGCAGTGTACCCAGTTGTTCCGTACCCATTTCGGGCGTCCAAAGAGGGCCGGCTGAGAGCTGTGTGTCAGCGTCGAGGGTCTGCTCTGTCGGCGCCAGCGCTGCGCAGAGGGCTCCCGCAGAACAGGTCACAGTACAGTGCGGGCGCGCATCAAGACACCATATGCTTTTCGTCAGGGAATCCTGGGTTTCTTCGCTCCTCGCGCTGCGCGGTGACTTCCCGCAGCCGTTGAAGAAGCTGCTGCGTTCAGGGTGCTCCAGGTTTCCCCTCAGGTGCACCTCGCGCACGGGTTCTCAGGGTTGGATTTCTTGCGAGGGTTTCTTGCGGCCGCGCCCGCACTGTACCACTCGAGAGGGGCTGCGGTGAAGAATGATGGAGCTCATGGGCAACCGCTGCCTCTGGGGAGTACCTTTCGGGGAGGCAGCGCCTGGTCCAGTCTCGTCCGGGGGTTCCCTTCTGATGGGAAGTCGCGGCTGGGCCGACCGATTCGCACAGCTGACTCTACCATAGCGCTTTTTCCTCCAAGGGAGGCAACACCCATACATACGTATTCCTATAATTATACATCCTGTAAGGAAAAATCCCCCCCGGATGGCCCCCCCCCCCACACATACCTTCTTGGACGGCCGCCCTTGGCCCCCGGGCCCCTTTCCAGCGGACTTCCAAGCCCTCCAGGTCACCGAACGATGGGGCGAAACGCTCTTAATGGCCCCCCAGCGGCCCAAGACGCCCGAGGACGGCAGCCTAAGATAGCCTCAGATGACACCGCGACCGCCCCGAGGCGACCCAAGCCGCCCAAGAGGCACCCAAGAGGCCCCCCAAAAGGGCCCCGTGAGGCCAAAATAGCCCCATTCCCATCGTAAAAGGTACATTCTCAACATATTCGCCTCTTGGCCTTTCATAATGTCCAAGTCGGCCCAATAGACCCCCAAGACGGCCCAAGAGGCTCCCAAGAAGGCCCCAAGACGCCCAAAGAGAGCCCAAGAGTGCCTCAAGGGCCCCCAAGACAGCCCAAGAGACCATCTGGACGGGCCGCACAGGCGTCCCAGAAAACGAAAACCAAGTTCAAATTTCAAGCCTTCGGCTTCAAGAGGCCCATAGGATGCCCCCAGAGGCCCCCAAGAGGCCCCTAAGCGGCCCCCAAGAGGCCCCCAGGCGGCCCCCAAGAAGCTCCCATGAGGCCCCCAGGACGCCCCAAAAAGCTTCCAAGAGTCCCCTCCCCGGACGCCCCGAGCCACTTCTGGCGATCGCGAGGCTTCTGACAAGGAGAGGCGACGAACGGCCTTCCTGACGCGCTCTTGGGCCGTCTTCGAGCTTAAGGTGCCCCAATCAAGACCCAACAGGTCCCAGAAACACCCAAGGATAGCTTCCCCGGGGTTCCCAAGAGACCCTCCAGAAACAACTGACCGGGAGACACACCCAACCCTTTGTACACAAGAGGCGACTATACCCAGGACCGTTCATTTCCAACTTACGCCTTGAAGGATTCGCAGTATCCTTGAACGCTTCGCCAAAGAACGTGAGGCCACATACCAGTGTTCCCCATTCACGGCATCACTCTTGCGACTCATATCATCGGAAAGAGGGCGATCACGATCGGACAAAAGAGCAATGACGAGGGGGCCACGAACGTGGCGACAGCTTCGCTGTTCGAAGCCCCCCGGGACGGCGAGGCCTCATTCTGGTCTGCGGATCAATCGAGTTGGCCTACACTGGCAGCTTCCACGTGAGGTGTTTGAGAAAAAAAAAAAAAAAAAATCTGGTCTGCGGATCACGCCACTCCGTTGGACCCGCCAGCGGCCCACGAAGGTAGCGACAGTTTCGCACATCGCAGCCCCCCACTCGTTCCCTCGTTCCTTTCCCAGTTTATCCTTCTCCTCTTCCTCCTGTTCTGACTCCCTCCTCGTCCTATCTCGCCCTCCTCGTGTCATTCTCCTCCCCCCTCTGTCCTCTCCTCTCTATCTCTCTCTCCCTCCTATGTTCCTCCTCACCTTCCCCGACCGTGTCTCTCCCTTCTTGCTCGCCCTCCTCTCCTCTTCTTCCCTATCGGTGACTATGGCCTCGTCGCGGTATGTCGCCGTCTCCCAAACACAGGAATGCTTATGACCCGTCCGGGAATTATGACCGCGACCCCTCTCATGGTCATCATGTGCTTGCAAACATCATTCATTCACCGAGTGTTTGGGTGCGCATGGGCGCAGGACCAAGATTGAGGCGAAGCGAAGCGAGCCCTCAGATCTTGTGTATATATATGTACCCCGTATACCTATGAAATTACAAGGAAAAAACCGACGGGTCGCCGGCACCCCCCCATACAAGTAGCCCCGCTGCCTCCCAGAAGGCCAGACATAAAAACGCCAAAATGCACCTATGACAACCTCGCGGCGGCTCCAGAGGCACCCATGGAAGCGTCGCGCCTTCGGGTCGTCGTCGACCTGCAAGTAGCTCCATCCGTGTAGCTCCTGCAACCTGCTAAGCCGCCGTCGTCGTCGTCGTCGTCGTCGTCGTCGTCGTCGTCGTCGTCGTCGTCGTCGTCGTGGTCGTCGTCGTCATCGTCGTCGTCGTCGCCGTCGCCGTCGCCCTCGAAATCGTCGACGTCGTCGTCGTCGCAGTCGCGGCTTTGGTCGTCCTCCCCCCTTTGGCGCCGCCGCTGCTGGCGTGGGCCCGCATGCCCTCCTGCGACGGGCCTGGTCGACGCCAGCGCCGCGAGAGGCGGGAGGAGGGGGAGAAGGAGGAGGAGGAGGCGCGGGAGAAAGGAGAGGGCGGGCTGAGCAAACGCACGCGAGAACAAAACGGGCCAGGGGCCGAAGGCCCTGCCGCGATGGGCCTGGGCGGCACCGTTTCAGAAGTCCTCGCATTTCGGAGTCCCGAGGTGCAGCGCGCGAAGTGGCCCAGCCCGTTTCTCTTCCCTCCTCACTGCAGTTCTTCACGCGTCGCGCATCCCCACCAGCCAGCCCGTCCAGAAGCGATGCCCGGGCGACTTCAGGTGTTGTTGTGAGATGTTCCCGGAAATCTCTTGGAGCCATCCTGGGCCTCTCTTCGGGCCCTTTTGGGGCAATATTGGTGCCCTCTTGGAGCTCCCTTGGAGCCTTCTTGGGGCCTTCGGGGGGCTCTTTGCCAGACTCTGGGAGGCCCCCCGAGGCCACCTGAGAAGCCAATGCTGAGAAAAACGGGCGGCGACAATTCAGGCCCCCCCGTCTCCCCTTTTCGTTTGCCCTTCCAGATGCAAGGGCCAAGGTTGAAGGCGGGGCGCAGCGAGCTTTACAGTCTTATATATATATATATATATACATACATACATACAGCTATAGATACATACACACGTAGCACCCCGCAGTCGCGGATAAGAGTGAGGGGGCGGCGGGGGCGTCTTCAGTCTGCGAGGCTCTGAAGAAGCCCACCGCAGGCGCCGAATTTTTACCAATTATACAACGAGCCCGCCGCAGGTGCCGATTTCTTCGTTAAAGCAATGTGGGTGGGTCGCGGGGCGGGTCGCGGGTGGGTCGCGGCCCAGGTCGCGGGGGGACGACGCCAAACAACAACAACAACAACAACAACAACAACAACAACAACAACAACAACAACAACAACAACAACAACAACAACAACAACAACAACAACATCAACATCAACATCAACATCAACATCAACAACAAGAACAACAACAACAACACCAACAACAACAACAACAACACCAACAGCACCAACAACAACCACAGCAACAACAACAACACTAACAATAATAAAAACAACAACAACAACATCAATAACACTAACAACAACAAATACAACACCAGCAGCAACAACAACAACCGCATCAACATCAACAGCAGCAGCACTAGCAACAACAACAACAACAACCCACATGTTAATAGTGTTCGCTTTTCTCTGTTCGGGTGCCCGTCAACGTGTAGTTCCCAAACCCTCGATGCCCGCCGTCTTCGTCTACGATCGTGCACTTTTTGGGGGGTAGATCGTTCTTCCCTGCAGGCCCCGGCAAGCGGCGGGGCGGCCGCGGACCCTCGGCCTGGCCAGCGGCAGCGCTGATCGGCGGCAGCCCGACCCCAGGAGGGATAGACAGGGGACCGACCCCGACGACGACGACGACGACGACGGCGGCGCCGACGACGACGACGACGACGACGAGCGAAAGCGAGAGCGAGAGCGAGAACGAGAGCGACAGCGGGGCCACCAAGGGCAAGAAGGGGGCTCCGATGGGCGACAGCGGGGCCACGAAGGGCATGTGTATGGGGCCACGAGGGGCGCGAACGAGCGGGGGCCACGAAGGGCAGAACATGCAGGGCACAGGGGGCAACGACGGGGCCGCTGAGGGTGGCGACGGGGCCACGTAGGGCAGCGAGGGGGGGCCGCAAAGGGCGACGGCGGGGCCACGACGCGCATGCGCATGGGGCCACGACGGGCGCGAACGAGCGGGGGCCACGAATGGCATTCGTGCGTTGGGCCGCCGAGGGCAAGGACGGGGCCACTGAGGGCAGCAGCGGGGCCACGAAAGGCGGCGAGAGGGCCACGAAGGGCGACGTCGGGGCCACGACGCGCATGCATATGGGGCGACGAGGGGCGCGAACAAGCGGGGGCCACGAAGGGCTCGCGTATATTGTGCCACGAAGGGCATCGAGGGGACCACGAAGGGCTGCAACGGGGCCACGGAGGTCAGAGAGGGGGTCACGACGGGCTGCAAGGAGGCAGCGAAGGGCAACGAGGGGGCCGTGAGGGGCTGCCACGGAGCCACGAAGGGCAGCGAGGGGGCCGCGAAGGGCTGCCACGGGGACGCGAAGGGCAGCGAGGGGGCCGTGAAGGGCCGCAGCGGGGCCACGAAAGGCAGCGAGGGGGCCGCGAAGGGCTGCAACGGGGCCACGAAGGGCAGCGAACGGGCCACGGAGGGCTGCCACGAAAGGCAACGAGGGGGCCACGAAGGGCTGCCACGGGGCCACGAAAGGCAGCGAGGGGGCCGAGAAGGGCTACAAACGGGTCACGAAGGGCAGCGAGGGGGCCGCGAAGGGCTGCAACGGGGCCACGCAGGGCAGCGAGATCCTCATTCCGAAGTAAGCTGTGAGAGAGTCCGAAGCGTGAGCGCGACTCCTGGGTGCCTGAGCGTCGGGATCGCGGCGCTTGAGTAAATCGCAAGAGCGCGATTCTGGAGTAAATCACAAGCAAGTCTTCCAGCGAGAGTGCGACTCCAGAGCGCCGAGAGAACGATCCCTCAGTACAGCGAAATGAAGTCCCAAGCGAGAGCGCGATTCCTGAGTAGAATGCGAGGACATCTCAGGCGGAAGCGGGAGTCGTGGCTACATTGCGAGGAAATCTCAGGCGGGAGCCGTTGTTGTTGTTGTTGTACACTGGGGAACAACAGTACAGTTTGAGCCGGCCAACAACACAGTTTGAGCCCCGTGACTTCCTTTGAGAAAAAAGGGTGCGACCCCCCGTGGAAATACTGCGATGGAAAACAACACAATGGTTACCGGAAGGGGGGATCAACAATAGTCATCATCCAATAGTGAGAGCTTAACAGCAACAACAACATCAACAACCACAACAGCAACAGCAACAACACCAACACCACCAACAACAACAACAACAAACAAACAACACAAAACAAGCAAGCAAACAATCAATAACAACACCAACAGCAACAACAATCCGCAGCCACGCACCCAAGGACAGTGAACGACCGTTCGGCCCCCTCACTTCTGACATATACATCTGTAGCACAGGGGCGGACGCGGGATTGGTCGCGGGTGGGTCGTGGGTGGTTTCGCGGGTGGGCCGCGGGGTGGGCCGCGGGTGGGTAGTGGGTGGGTCGCGGGTGGGTCGCAGGGGGGTCGCGGGGGGGTCGCGGGGGGGTCGCGGGGAGGTCGCGGGGAGGTCGCGGGCGGGTCGCGGGTGGATCGCGGGCCGGATCGCGGGTGGGACGACGACAACAACAAACAACAGCGTCTCATCAACAATCCGCACTGCGGAAGCCCATATCAGCCACGCGCCCAGGGACAGTGAATGACCGTTCGGCCCCCAATTCTGACGATGCGTACATGCATCCGTATACGGTAAACGTTTATGCGTCTTCCTTGTATGCATCTCGTTTGGTTTTTTTACGCATCCGCCTCATGCTCCATCTCTTGTGCCTCATCCTCTCATCACGCTCGTTGTCGTCTTCGGAGGCCCGAGCGGGGGAGACCGTAGACGCGCGCCCAGCGGGGTCGGCCCAGCCCAGGGACGCGCCTCGCTTCGCAGAGCGAGCGCACCGCTGGCCGGATGCCACCGTGTCTGTGCATCCTCCCTGGCGTCTGCCCCTCCGTGCGCCTCGCTTCTTACGTCCTTCTCTTCCTCTTTCCCGCCTCCATCCTCACATTTCGAGTCTCGCCCTCCATCCTACATTTTTCTTGTCCTCCATTTTATTGTCCTCTATCCTCGCCTCCTTCCTCACACTCTTCTTGTCCTGAAGCATTCCGCTGCTGCCGAAGAAGCGTTCGGCGAGCCGTTGCCGTCCCTGGCTTGTTTGGAAACGCCTGTGTCGTGAAATGCTGTAGATTGCGGCCGCGTTAGTGGACTGCACGCTTCCCCCCGCCGTAGGCGAATCCGTTGGGAGATCACCAGGCAGTGGCGCTCGGGGGCCGTCATGAGTCTTTATTGGAGATCGTTTCTACTAGTAACCTCGGAGGTTTCTTACGGTACTCCTGGGGTTCGCTCTGTTCTCTCTTTGGGACTGTCTTCGGGTGCTACGGGCGCTGTTGGCCGTGTGGCGCCTTTGATGGCCATCTTGGGGGGCCTCTCTGGGCCATGGGGCTATTCTTGGGGCCATGTAGGGCCGTCCTGGGGCTCTCTTGCGGCGTAGTTTGACAAGTTTACAGCCCTATTGGGCTGAAGTGGAGCCCTCGTGGGGGGCAGTTGGACAGCATTGAAGCAATACTAGGGTCCGCGTGGCTGTCTTGGGCAGCCAGAGCCCTAACAGGGCGAGACCGCGAAAGATACCGCACATTCTCAAGAACACACGTGATGTGTTTCTCTTGAGGCTTATTGGGCCGTCGTGAGCACATATTATGTTGTTTTGGGGCATCGTCGTCGTATTGAAAGCCATATTGAGCCGTCCTGGAGTCCACTTTGGCAATATTGGGCCGATGTGGTGGTGTCAGCCATCTTTTGAGGAACAGCTATTGAAGATCCTGTTGGTGGGGGGATGGGTGCGATGGGCCGAGGGGCCATGGGGGGGAAATTAATTCGCATAAAAGAACATATGTTACTCGAATTTCTTGCTGCCGAATGCCGTTGCTCGCGGCTGCTTCATGATTCTCGGTGTTACTCGTAGTTGCGTGTTGCTTCACGCTGTCGCTTGCTGCTGCGTAATGATGGTTCCCTTCTTTCACTGATTGTCGCCTCATCCTCGTACCCCTCTTCACTGCTTCTCCTCACTCCTTCTCCTTCCTTCCCCTCCTCGCTCCTCCACGCTCCTACTCATTCCCCCTCTTCCTTGCGCTCGACTATTGGAAACTACCTGCTCGCTTGTACCTGCGAGGTCTTAGCTCCTAGCGCCGCCAAAGGTGACGATAGATGCCTCGTGCAGCTTTGCTGTTGCTTATTCGCTGCGGCAGACTTGAGCTTAATTCTGGATCGGGGCCAAACGCCCTCAATATTCTGTTCGCTCTGCCTACAATCCCTATTCCAATCCACTCCACATCACCTCTCCATCCCATCTCCGTCCGACCCCAGCGCATGCACCTCTTTGAGCAACGATGGGTGGATATGGTGGAGACCGCCCGGAGCCAGTTCAATGGCATTGTCGGGCTTGTCTATTTCGGCAGGGACGGCAACGTCGTGAGGGTCATAATGTGGAGCGAGAGGCAGGGAATGAAGGATTTGATAGAGAAGAAGGGACAGAATGAGCGAGGGTGGTTGATGAGGACATGATGAAGAACGAGGGGGAGGGAGGTGAAGTGAAAGTGCAGTACGTGCGGAGGGAGGGAGAAGGAACGCGTGAGCAGGAGGTGGGCAAGGGAAAGTGAGAGAGAAAGAGAGAGAGAGAGAGATTGGGAGCAGGAGTGTCGAGGAGGCAGACGATGGTGAGCAGCATTAGGAGAAAGGTATGGCATGCCAACAGGTCATGGTCGAGAGTTGTGTCCAAGGAGGTGTGTCCATTTTCCAGGTCAACGCAGGGGCTCACATCACCACGGTACTCCCATCATCACTCATCGTGGTCCTCGCCGACATCGCGTTCATACGTTCTCAAATTCATCATCGACCGCCTTCGTCTTCAGCGCTCATGTTCAGCCACTATCATCGCCGTCATGTTGAGTGCCATGTTCTTGTGCGGTCACCGCTGTTATTGCCACCAATGTCAGAGTGAGGGGGCCGAATGGTCATTCATTGTCCTTGGGTGCGTGGCTGAAGTGTCGTTCCGTGGCGAGGAGTCTGCTTGTTGCGTTGTTGTTGTCTCCGTCGCACCCGCGACCCACCTGCGGCCCGCCCCGCGACCCACCCCGCGACCCACCCCGCGACCCACCCCGCGACCCACCCCGCGACCCAACCCGCGACCCACCCGCGACCCACCCCGCGACCCACCCTCGACCCACCCTCGACCCACCCGCGACCCACCCCGCGACCCACCCTCGACCCACCCCGCGACCCATCCGCGACCCACCCGCGACCCACCGGGACCCATTTGCGACCCACCCCGCGACCCACCCCGCGACCCACCCGCGACTCACCTGCTACCCACGCGCGACCCAACAGCGACCAACCCGCGACCCACACGCGACCCATTTGCGATTCACCCGCGACGCACCCAGGACCGACCCACATTGGTTTAGCGAAAAATCAGCGCCTGCGGCAGGCTCGTTGTATACTTTGTTAAGTTTTGGCGCCTACGGCGGGCTTCCCCAGAGTCTCGCAAACTGCCGACGTCCCCACCGCACCCTCACTCTCATCCGCATCTGCGGGGTGCTATTACTTTTTGGCGCATCATGAGTTCACAATCACACACACATAGGTGAGGGCTCCCGGCGAAGGATTCAGATACGAGCGGCTATTCGCACATTTTGTTGAAGCCGCAGGTGGAGAAGACACAGGTGGAGAAAACCTCGCGCTCTATGTGGCCTCAAATGTCTCCCACCTGAGGGGTTGGATGCGAGCGTCGATTCGCACGCACTGTGAAGACGCAGATGGAGTGGGACTTCCCACTCTCCGCGGACCTCGGGCTCGTCCCTGGGGAGGGCCCTAGAGGGCTCCCTCCCGAGGGTTGGATCCGAGCAGCGCCTCGCACGTTGGTCGGGCGGCAAGCACTGTGCACACACACACACACACCGATCCTGGCCAGGCCCACCCTGGGCCCATGGCCGGTGCGTGCAGCTGGCCGTTTCAAGCCTGGCAGGCGTGTGCACCGATCCTGGGCCCAGGCTGGGCCTGGGCAGGATCGGCGCATGTGCACGACCGTGTTTCGTCCGATTCTGCTCGCGCTCGTGGAAGGGACCTCCCGCTCTGTCAGAGGCTCTCCTCCAGGGGTGGGGCTTCTGGAGCTGCTGCGGCAGCCTCGCAGGGCAGGGGCGCAGCGCCCCCCCCCCCCCGCGCAAGCCGCATTGCTCGGGCATGCGGCGTGCCCTTGCAGACGTCTTGCGCGCGGCCACGCCACGTAGGCCCCGGTTCGGCCAAGCCGCGAAAATTGCAGTGTACTCCAGGGGTCTTAAGCGGGTGTGGTGTAATGGTTTGTGGTGCCGGTGTTGGAAATGGCGATGTGATCTACGATAGCCGCAAGCGCGTCGGATCCTGATTCCAACAACGTTGGCTTTGCGTTGGCTGCTTCAAACAAGTTCTCATACAGATGCATGTATGTTATTACATCTATATACAAATATGTGTATATATATATATATGCACATCTCATGCCAACTGTTCCAAACGACTGTCGTCCAATCTGAACGGCGACGCAAAGGCCCATTCCATGACGCCCTCTCGCCAGGCGCGCGATTCTGGAGATTCCGAATTTATTGTTGAATCCATGCTCGTGATTCCAGAATTTCCAGATTGTCGTTTCGAATGTCAAGAATTATGATTTGGATTGGAAGAATATTATGCCTAAAGTTTTGAATTTCCAGAATTGCGTTTTCGGCGATGCGGAATTCCTGGCATCACGTTTTCTGCGATTCTTAATTTCCGAAATTGTATGTTGGGTGGTCGGGCGTCCTGGAACAGGTTTTGTGTTGCCGTACACATAGTACAGAGGTCTGCAATCAGGAATGTTGGCATTGTTCAAGTCGGTCGGGATATAGCGCACTTGCGGCTATCGCAGATACCATCGCAGTCTTCAGCACTGGAAAATGTATCAAACGACGTCTCTTGCAGATGGGCCATACGACAAGGCCATCATTGAAGCTTTCGCTCGCTAGTCATTCCTGTAGTATTGAAGACGAGTTGGGTGGAAGGCTAAGAGAATGGAGCAGGGAATCAAGGCAGGAGGGCAAGACCGTCGGGATAAGAGTTGAACAGGAAGCTTCGGGACAGGAGAGGAAGTGTGTGCAGCAGAGCATCATCACAGTACCGGGCAGGATCGAAACCCGAACTCCTGGCGTGAGGGAATGACGGGTATTATGAGGCGGAGAGAGAGAGAGAGAGAGAGAGGAGAAGGGAGGAGGAGGCGGAAAAAAGAGTAAAGCGCAGGTGACGACCATCGCGGAAATCGTCGCCTGCGACAACCTCGGTGCTGTTGGCCGCATGGTGGTAGTACCGCACCCAGTAGGGCTGGTCAAGACGGATCTATGATCGGAGCGACGCGAGCGCAGGATCATCGATCAGCACCGTCATCATCTTCATCATCGTCGAATTTATCGTTATCACCACCACCACCATCATCACCAATTATCGGCAGCACCATCATCATCAACATCAGCATCACCAGAATCACCATCGACACTGTCATCGTCATCGTCGCCCGTATTATCAGCATCATCATCATAGCGTTGCCCAGCATGTTCAAGCACCTTTCTCATCGCGGCAGACACAATATGTTTCATATCGTAGGGACATCAGCGTTGCCCGTCCCTTGTGCGCACAAGTTCTGTCGCGGACCCACGGTACATTCTCAACCTGTTTGGCCCTCGGCACCGACATCTGTTCAGAATGGCTGGCGAGTCAGATATGTGCCATCTAACCCGCAGGTTTTGCCGACCAGAAAATTTCCGACAGACGTATTTCACTACTGTGAGAATGCGCACGTGGTGTCGCTCTCGGGCACGAGTTACACACAGCGGCAGCTCTCTTGCGACAGCATCCTCACCTTCACCAGCAAGCGTGCTGGAAGATGAACAGGGTGGCAGTGGCCGACGGAGACACGCACAGAACCTTCGAGGCACACCGTGAAGCATCCAGGTACTTCGAGTTCAGCGGGCTGCATGCTCGCGGTTGCGCAAGAGTTTTCTCCTGAACATCACAGGGTTCAATGTTGGGATCCGCCCGAAGGACTACGAGGACGGGGAGGAGCAGTTAGATACAAATTTCATTATGATTGTGATCTACGCTTCATCGCGGTCTACAGCACGGTGGAGGCACAGGATGAGAACAGTCGACGATAGCGAGACATGACATCCGAGGCGCATTCCAATCCTTGTGATGGACGGGAACTTCAATCGTGGTTCCCGCACGGTCGGGCATGAGTTTTACGGCATGAGGGAGGGACATGCAGTGGGGTCGTACAATCCAAGCCCCCAATCCCCGACGACAGTGATACGGAGGCGCGCTCTCAATACCCATCATATGGCACTGGCGAATGCCCATCGGGCCGGCGGTGCAGGCAATACCTTTTTCTTTGGCAGCGGCAGCGGCAAGACACGACTGGATGACATTGGAATACAAAAAGCGATGTTGGGACATATGCTCACGCTGGGGGTGCGGTATCGCACAGGATTCAAGGTTCAGCTCACCAAGACGGCTCGCTCGCCCAGTATAACTGTTGATCGTTGCCTTTTTGTGATGGGCGGGCAGTATCACAATTGGTTTGAAGACGACCCGGAAGAGCGACCTCGGTGGAACATGGACAAATTCCTGCTGAGTTGGTGTCAACAAAGACGCCCTTCAGCAGCAGCTTTAAATGGCCTCTCTCTTGATGGGCATTCCTGTGGGGCACTCAACGACTGGGCCGGGCAAGTGACGGCGATCGACGTTCTAAGACATTTCGTGGCGCATGGCTTGGTAGATGAGTGTCGGAGGCTAGCAGCAGCAGCAGCAGCTACGTGAGCAGGCGCAGCGTTTCTCTCTGTGCGCGCCCCTCGCGACAGTCGACCGCGGCCACAACCAGGCGACGCGCAAGCAGCACGTGCACTATATAACGAGGTTCGCAGCTTTCTTTGGGAACGCCGACGTGGCGAGGTTCTTGGTCGCGCGGATCTCGAACGGGCATTCCATGGACTTGTTCGGGGACTCCACGGACTCAGACGACGAGAACTCAGGCGTGTTCGGGGCGTTGGGGTTCACGGACATCGGGAGGCTGAAAGGCACCATAATTGGCAGGTGGTCTGGAAGCTCGGGAGAAAAATCGCCGGTGCCAACCTGGTGCCCAACAGCAACGCAAGTAATTGTTCCGTAGCATAGCAGCGCCTACGCGCGCGGAATGGATGCAGCACGTAGGACAGGATGGACCAAGAGGGGGAATGCAGGCGCAGGGTCTATTTCGAGGAGCACGGCACGGGCGCATGCAAGCCGTGAAGTTGCACGGCATGTGCCACGCGATGATGCAGCTCGCGCAGGTAGCGTGGCTTCCTTGTCTCGGGCACGTTTCTGGATTTCCCCGACGGCGCCGCGCCGCCCGGGCACGCGGGGGCCGATGTCAGCCCCCTTGCCCCCAGCAGCGGCGCTTGCCCTCGAGCAGGCCGCCGCCGCGGCCGGGGGCGCGTAGGCACTTCTTTCTTCTTCTCAAGGCCAAGGTTTGGAAACAAGTACCCAAGTGGGCCCTGCTTAGAGAACCGCGGCCCCGTCGCCCCCGCCCAGGAGGATCGCGTACTAGGACTGATTAGACCAGGAGCTTTAACTGCATTCGAGCGGCGTTGGAGACGCCCCCGTCTACGGCGTGGAAGCGAGGCAGTCGGGGCCCCCAAGGGCAGCGGTGAGTTGAAGTGCCAGGTGGAGCGCGTGACCCACCTTCTCGACCCCGTATGTGAGACCTACCATTGCCACCTCTGTAAACGTCGATTGCCGAACTCGCATAAGTCGACGGGTTTCAAGCGCGGACGATGGCGAGAACAATCGGTGTTGACGATGCCAACGGCGCGGGAACGACCCGGCAAACGGGGGGGTAGTTGGGTGGAGGTTTTTTCCGACGCTGTCAATGCCTTCGCCTCGGCGTCACGTCGCGCCACGGATCGAACGATCGACGGCGCGCTGAATCCCGACGACGCGAGACCCACGAAACAGTGGCACCGACGAGCGATGACATATCAGGAAGTTAAGGACGGGGATTGCGCCTTCTTCGACCTCGGACGCGGGGATATTCAGGGAGATTGCCCCGCGCCCGATGGGTTCGCGCGCTTGCGCGACCCGCGGGCCCAGGGGTGCGTCACAGCCGCGGCTTCGGCGACGGGGGCCAAGATTTTTCGCGCCACGGAGCCCGCGCCGGCTGCGCAGGCCGACCTCTCTTTCACCGAATTTACTGATGACGGCACCAGGCTTGGCGTGATAGGTCGAGATCGCCCCGACCTCGAAGCTGCTCGCAGGGTTCAGCATCGGGATGGCGGCCGCGAGCGACGCGCGCAGAACAGTGCCGAGCTTGCCCAGCACGCAGACAAGACAAGAAGGAGATTTCGCTTCGCTGTCGGGGGGCAGGAGCCCCAAAGGCCATGAAGAGCCTCTGCCACAAAAACAGACGGTGCCCACGACCGGAGGGGAAGCTAAGCTTTGGGTCAGGCACTTGGGCCCATGGCACAGTAGCGACGGGCGGGCCTACTCTGAAAATGAGCAGCGCGTCTGAGCAGCGCGCATTGGATGGAAGTCCCTAGGGCGCATCCAGACAAGCAACGCAAGCTGTAACATCAAAAAGCTACGCTATACTAGCATGGTTCGGGGATCTTCACTGCTTGGGGGAGAATCGCGAAGCTGGGCGCAAATTGAATTGTCGTCACTCACGAGCAGGCTCGTCCTCGAGTGATCCCGATCCTGCAAGGCGCGAGCCACAAGCGCACGAGCGACGGCGCGGTGGGGACTCGCGCGTAGTCCAATGCGGACGTGCGGCGCGAGCTCCAGATTCCGACCTTCGAGAATACGTTCCTGCTTCGCAGACTTCATTGGCTCTGGTCTATTGCGCGCTGCCAACAGGAAAACGCCGCCCCCCCTGCCGCCCTCGCCAGCCCGCGCGGAGACGGAGGAAGGGGGCAGCCCGCCGCGCCTGGAAAACCACGCCGGGGGTGCAGTCGTTTTCTGAGGAGGCTTTGCTGCGACCTGGAGGACCCGGGGAGAGTCGTTCCCGAGGTGAAAGAAACGCTTGGGCACAGAGACTGGCATGCAATGTTCGACGACGCAACGCCCTTCAAACCGCCCCAGGACATAATAATCATCAGCTTCTATCGCCTCGCAGAGCGTCTCCCTGGGGCCCCGCTGGAACTTGGGGCCCGGGCTTTTGGATCCAGCGCAGCATGTCCATGTCAGGCGCCATCGCGTGCCGCGCTTGTATGCCATGAGCGACGCGCGCGCAGTTATCGGCAGCCCCTTAGACAAGCGATTGCATGCAATGCCTGCTCCTGGTGTGCACGAGCGTTCGCTTCAGTGGAAAAGGTTGATTATGGCGGGAAGAGCGCAGCAGGTGTCTCGAAGGCCGCGGGGGAGGGGCCCCAGCCGGTCTCGCTCGCCCCCCACCTCCCCCCCCCCGCCCCCCTCCCCCCCCGAGGCGCGCAGTGCCTTCTCGGAGAATGTGTATCTGATGACTTGGACTCTCTGCATGCGCATCCCCGCAGTCATTTTGTAGCTCGAGAAGATCGCGAGTATTGGCGCCCACTCGACAGGTGCACCTCTCTCCCGCCGGCCCAAGCGGACGCCCCTGAAGATGGGGGGGGCGCGGGCGCAGCTGGCGGCGAGGGCTCAAGCGGAGCCCGGCGCGAAGCGCAGGAGGGGGGCAGCCGGCGACGAGGCGCTGGCGCGCCAGAAGTTGGCGGTGAACACGGCTAAGGCAGTAGCGGCGCTCGACCTGCAGAGGCGGAGGGCCCAGGGTGCCCTGACGGCGGCGGCGCTGACGCCGCCTGGGCGCCCGCGCTGGCTGGCCACGCAGGAAGACGGCAGAAAGTTCAACGACGCGAAAGGGGCTGCCAAGGCGGCGGTGGACCAGAATGCGTTGCAGGAGCTGAGGTGCGCGCACTTGCATACATGGATCTCTCACTGCCTGGCAGTAGTCGGAGACCCGGCCGCCCCCGACCAGAAGGGGCAGCAGCTCAAAGCGCGCGCCGCATCCGCGGAGACCGCGGCGCAGCTGGTGGCGAGCGCGGCGGTGTGCCACCAGAAGAAAGCGTTCAAGCAGAATGGGTGGAAATCGGATATGCATCGGCTCGCGCTGTTCACCAGCACAGAGCTTCGCCTGATATGCCACGAGCTAACGGAGGCCATCACGTCCAAGCCGCACGCGGTCCGCAAGCCAGGGGCGCCCCCGCGGGGGCCCAACATCAGGCGTGTAGTGCAGGGCCTGATCGAGCTGGGAGAATACGAGGTGGAGGGGGAGGCGTTGTAGGTAGCAGAAGCAGTTATCACATACTCGAAAAGTCTTCGGGGGCTCTGAAATTCATCGGTGTTGAGGTCAGCTCAGGGATCAGCCTTGAGCGCCCTGGAGGTGTAACGCTCCTAGGGCCACAGCTCGGTCTAGTAGGAGTGGAGCATCTATGAGGTCGGTGCCAGAGCGAATCTCCTTGTAGTTGTGATGACGTTCTGGGTCCATCCGACGGTGTGCCGTGGCTCTCAGGAGGATCCGATTGAGGGGCGCGCGCCGTTTTCGCCACCCACTGCCCGAAGTCCAGGCGCGCACGATTCGCACTTGCTCGTACACCCATGCCAGGGACACCTATAGGGTTGTGGAAATCGGTTAATGCAGAGAAAGCGCGCTGCCATATACTTTCCAAATGTTTGAAAGATGCGCCAAACATTTTTTAACGATGTGAAAAAAACATGCTGGCAACATTATGAAAACATGTTTTACACATTTACAACACATATGCAAGTCAATGCTAGGATTGTTAGAGTGCCCCTTGCCATGGCATCCACAACCATATTGGGGGGGAGGGAGAGAAAGAGAGAGAGAGGGGGGGAGAGAGAGAGAGAGGGGGGAGAACGATCATCATCATTATCATCATCATCGGCGCAACCATCAGCACGACTATCATCATCCTTATCACTTGGCGTCGTCATCACCATCACCAGCATCACCGGTATCATCCGCATCCTCATCCTCAGGCTGCTGCTCTGGGCCCTGGTCTTGGCCCCGCTCCCCCTCGGGATCGGTTTGGCTGTTTCTCGCCAGTAGCATCATTCTCCATCCATCCTCTCCTCTCTCCTCCTGAATTGTTTCCTCCCTCCTCGTCTTCCCCCGTGACAGTGAGTGTGAGGAGGGAAGGGGGGAGGGGGGAGGGACAACGGGGGTCCGTGGGATGTTCGCCGGGCGACCCCGCGTGCGCCACCCTTTCGTAAAAAAAAAAAGGCTCGTGCTCGGGGTTTTCCATCGCGACAGCGATCCACAACTGTTCGCGTGACGGTTGGCGCACAGCGTTGGATGTTTGGATAACGAGTTCGAGAGGTGTTCGGGTAACCGTTTCCCATTATGACGAACAGTTTCCCAGGGCATGCATCGTATGTTCAAGCCGCTCGCCCCGCCCAGGCAATCCATGAATCGTAATCATCGAGCCAGGGGTTTGGACGCATCGGCCGTCCCCAGTCGCCACTCCCCGTTCCAGCGAGTTATATCATTGTTGTTCCGCTCCACCTTCGCAATCCCCGTTGTCCCGTGTATTTTTGTTCGTTCGGTCTTGTTTTTTCCGTCCCTTTTCACGTTCATGTTGGCCCACCCATTGCCCAGCTGGGTTCAATACAAGTATGATTGTGCGTTGTTTCCGTACGTCTATCCATCTCAATCTTCGACCAGCGCACCCGTAAAGTTAGAACCCAGAGCACCAGCAAACAAATCTAGTTTTGATCCGTCGCCCCAATGCCTTGAGTGGTCGCGGGTAGAGTGCCGCGCATTTCCCTGTGCGCCAGAGTTCCCCGACTACTACGTTTTCTCAGGTTCACCAACCCCTGGCTCTTCGTGCTGCAAAGGCAAAGAAGGGCCTTCCCCGAGATGGAGAGGGAGGTTTCGGAGAAGGCGGGAGGGCATGAGAGGGCGGAGGCGGCAGGGCGCAGGGGCACCAGGAGTGGATGGGGACGGATGCCGAGCGTTTGCCCAGGTTTGCCCCCGCGGAGCGGAAAAGCAGGCTGCCCCGATCGCCCGGGCACCCAGGTTCGCGGCGTGTCGCGCGGGTCGCTGCTCGGGCTGTCGAAGGAGGCGCCGAAGCGCGGGGTGGGAGGACCGGAGTGCACGGAGAAGGAAGAGAAGGGAGGAGAGGGGGCCAGCACGGGAGGGGGGCGCAGAGAGGGGAACGCGCGGGAAGGAAGACAGACGGGGATGCGTGAGAGGAAGACGAGAACGAGTCATTGCGATGGGTCTGTCTTCGCTTGTGGGGTCGTCATCTCTGTGAGGTGGTCGAAAGGTCTTACGCGAGTGCCCGGATGCATGGTGGACAGGGTTTGGGGGGTAGTGTCGAGCCGTAGTCGTCCTCGTTGTCGTCGTTGCGGTTTCATCCAAATTGTTATCGTCCCGCCCACGCTCGTCGAAAGGCGTGTCGAATGGCGTTGGGTACAGAAGAGAGCCAGCAATGTATATTTGGATGCGGCGATTAAAGAGCTACCGAGTCAGAGGTGGCATCAACCAGCTCACTACGTTGAGTGCTTGATCTTCTGACTTCCATCAGTTGTTTCTAGTTGTGGAAGTGGCCTCTCTGCGTTTTACAGAGTGGCGTGTAAAGTTGATACCCCATCGGGTGACACGTTGCTGCTGGTTGTCACATGAAAGGCAGATGCGCGTGCCAATGTGGTTGTGCATTTCGCACTGCATCCACATGTGCCAGACACAACGGTGTCTACAGTGAACTGTTCGCGGTTGGACAAGCGAATCAATGTTAGACATGTTCGAACAGGTTGTTGTTATCCATGGTCCACTGTCACCTTGCAGGCATAGTATTCCACCACCGTGTGTATAATATGTGCCCTCGCGAGATGTTTCCTGCATTATGCAGGGCAAGGGGATTAGCAGCGCACACGCAAAATCCCAATATGAGTTTCCAGATGTCACCCCTCTCGAGAGATTGCCATGTCGAGTAGTCTACCATGCACCTGTGCACTGTGACAGTTTACTTCCGTCCGTTCTCCCAGCTATGAGTGTAGCGACATACGAGAGTATCGGATGTTCTTTTGCCATGAATTCCAGTTACATGCGCATGCGTTTGTCACCAGAGTGGGTTGCATTTGCTCCTTCATTTGTCTAGCATTATCACAAAATCTGAAAACACTCGCCGAGATTGGTCGTCCTGGAGATTTCCCAGGAGGAGGGGATGCAGGAGGGTGAAGCGGAGGAAGGGGAGAGGATGAAGAGGGGGGCCGGAAGCGGGCGAGAGCGGCCGGGCGGGTTAGACAAGCAGGTGCCGATGTCCGACTCGTTCGGCTATGCGGTGGTGGAAGAGTTGGCCGAGGATCGCTAGATTCTTTCTTCCGTCGTTGTGGCACCCAAGAATCCATCTGACTTCAAGCGCATGTTTCTCTGGCCGGAGCGGCGGCAGCGACAGCAGCTTGCGCCAGCCAGGCGGAGGCCTTCTGCTGGTCGGCCAGGGAGCTCTCTGTGCTCTCCTGTCGTCGTCGCTCCTCCCTGCGCCTGTCGCCCTCTCAGCGACGGGCCTTATCTTGGCGCCCATCCCACACCCCTTGGCAGACGGGGGCGCCGCGCTCCCCCGTGAAAGGTACCCCCTGGGGCAGCGGCGCCCCCGGCTCCCCAAGGCGCGGGAGCCGAAGGCCCAGGGGGCGGATGCTTTCCCGCGCCGGGGATTCGCCCGGCCCCTCGGGGACCCCCCGGGGGCCGTCCGGAAAAACACAGTCCGAAACATAGTCCCGCAGTTTTCGCTCCCCTCCCTGCGGCCGTCGCTTTTGGCTGCGCTCCCCTCCCCCTCGGTGCCTGGCCCTCGATGTGCAGTCGTCGCTGCGCTCTCCCTGCGCCCGCCGCTCCTGCTCGGCGGCGCCCCCTCCCCTCGCTCCCGCCCGGCCCCTGGCCCCCTCGTCCCGCGCCGCCTCCGCTCCGCCTGCGGTGCACAGTTAAAACGACGCGAAAATCGGGACAAAATCGGATCGGGATAACTCGAAATCTCTGAGAATCGGCGGGTTTGGGGGTTTCTGGAACGCTCTGAGAGGGCTCCGGAACGCTCTGGAGCGATTTGTCCCGATCCTAGCCCTGTTTCAGCACAGGCCTCCGGGCGGGCCCGGAGAGCGTGGCACGGGTGGCTCGATGCACCCCCCAGCAGTTCGCGCGGATCGCTTCCTTTGGGCTCTCGAGGCTTGGAGGAGGAGGAGGAGGAGGTGGCCTCAGAGATCGCCGGAGGCAGGCCCCATGGGCCCAGCAGGCCCCAGGGCGCTCCTGGATGCCCGAGAGGACCTCAGGAGGCCCCTTTAGTGGGCCCCGGAAACGGCAGGGCCGTTTTTTCACCGTTTTCGAAAAAGATATTCCTTGAAAATGGAAACGGCAAAACAACGGCGACCGGAAACGGCAACAAAACCGGCCTCCGAGTTGGAGCCCGAGCGGGAACCCGTGAAAGAACGGCGACGGAACCGGTAACAAAAACGGCGTCGGAAACGGCAAAAACACGGCAAAGCGGAACCGGTAAGAGAAACGGCCGTGTTGTTTCCAGGGCCCAGTAAGGGAGGCCCCAGGGGAGTTCCCTGCGGGCCCAGACAGAGCCCCGGCAGCGCTCCGAGCGCACAGCACCGGAGGGGCTCTCGAAACGAGCCCCAAGACGTCCCCCCACCAACGCTCTCGACGAATCCGAGGCTCCGCCCAACCAGGATCTTCAGGAGGGGAAGAGACACACGGACACAATGAGTTGTCGATTCGCCAGAAGGTATGGGAAACTATGGGAAGCGGTGGGGACGCAAGAAACCCAGAAAATATACGAAAATATAGGAAAATCTGGTTATTTGTGCCTATGTATTTGTGTGTCCCAGGGCCCCTTTAAATTTTCATATGTGGCTGGTCCTTCTCTCCGCGGTTGGCCAGGGGCCAGGGGCGGACCCGCGCCACATCGCCAGCCACCGCCAGTCCACGGGCGAGGAGGGAAGCGTTGCGACGCGGGGTAGAGGGAGGGATACGCACCTTCCCGGAGGGGAATGGGAGGGGGGATGCATTGCCGATCCGAACTCATCTGTGCTGCGATGACTGATGGTGTTACCGGGTGGGGAGGTGGCAGATGTGTAGAAAAGCAAGTGCCTGGCTACGAATGTGTACATGATGGGACGTGCTTCCCGTTATGCTTACCTGTGGCTGTCTCGCTTGTTCATTACCTAGAGAGCATGACGAAGAATCGTCGACCTTGTGTTGTTACGCGTCAATCAGTTCCGAATGCATGTTGGAATCAAGAACCAGAAGAACAGGAGCAAGCCAAAGATGGCGAGGAGGAGGAAAATCAATGTTATGCAGCAAATGCGTCAAGCTCGTCGTGCGGACAGAGACACGATGTGCATAGGGAAGCGCTGTCAAGGTGGAGCGCAGGAGTCTGCAGGAGTGCCGGTTCTTGAGCCGCCCGCCCTTGTCATTAATGGAGGATGACGATTAATAAATGACCGGGGGTCGTGTTCACGCGGCGGCGCCCGGGATGACGATTAGAAAAAACCGGCCGCGGGCTGGACAACCACTTGTCTAACCGTTCTCCCCCAGGCAGAAGGTAGTGCAGAAATAGCAGAAAACTATGTTTTAAATCGTTCTCTCCCATTATTTTTACTCCAGATTTCGTAGTAAAAGGGAGGGGGTCTGGACCCTCCAAGACAAGCCATTTCAGACCTCCCCCGTGGGAGAACCCTCCAAAACATCGTCCCCAGACCCCCCAGGCCCTCCAAGATAGCCTGGAAGAGACCCCCCCCGAAATGAGACCCCCCTCCCTTTATTACGAAATCTGGAGTATGAATCGTCATCCCGCATTATGGTGCCCGCCAGTTGTGCGCCGACGACGTCGCGCCTCCTGCCGGGGGAGCCGTGGGCGGTGCGGCGGACGGCGGCGGCGGTGCCGCGGCTGCCGCGGCGGCCAGCCTGACGGCCCTGATGAAGGACCTTCCCCCTCCTCCTCCTCCTCCTCCTCCTCCTCCTCCGCCGCCTCCTCCTCCTCCTCCTCAGGGCAGCCAGGGCGTGCGAGGCCAGAGCGCCAGGCGCAGGAGGGCACACGAGGGGGGGAGGAGGGCAGGAGGGAGGGGGGGGGAGGGGAATTGGGAAGGGGGGTTGGGAAGGGGGGTTGGGGTGGGGAGGGGGGGGGGAGCGCCGAGGAGGGGAGGCATCCCGCCAGGACTCTGCCAGTCGAAGCGCCTGGAGGCCAGTCGCGGGGGCTGCCCAGCGTCTCGCGGGGTGCTCCACCCCGCGGTCGAGCGCGTCAGCCCCCATCAGGAGGCACCCAGCGTGGCGCCCCTCGCCGGAGCCCACCATTGGCCCATTGGCGCACAGCAGCAAGAGCCAGAGAGGCGTGGTAAAGTGTTCCCATCCTTTGCCCAGGAGCACCACCACCCGCCGCCCCGAAAATCTGGCGGGGCATGTGTCACAGACTCGGGGGACATGCAGCGCTGGGCCCCAGGACCTCATGGATCATCAGCGATATGCGCGGGGGTTCTTTGTAGTGCGGCTGTCGTCAAACGATGTCAGACGAGTCGATCGTCGAAGGTGATCGAGGGTGAGGGGAGCAGAGCAGGCGGAGGATATTGAAGATGAGAACCAAGATCAGGAATTGGCCTAGATGATGAAGACGCCCTCTGTGATCATCATTGCCGACATGCCAGATTGGTCGATATCGATGGCCACCAGGCCTTCCGTGCCGGCCAAGACGGAAGTTGCGAGAGCCCCCCCCATGCTGCCATGCACGCGGAAGTGCCGGCGAAGATGGAGGCAGCCGCGGAGGCCGCCGAGGCACGAGCGGAGGCGTCGGAGCCGCACGACGTGCTGGATTTGGACTCAGCCCGGAGTGTTCGACGGTGCCCTCGACTCGGCGCAGGCTGGCTACGCGCGCCGGCGGGGCCGATACTCAGTGCCTGGGGCGGCGGCGTCGGCCAACTAGGACCTTCCTTTGCTGGCGTCAGGCACCTTTGCAGCCGAGGCGAGAGGGGATACGGCTGGAGCGTTCGCGGCTGCTGAAAGAAGCATGTTTTTCCGAACCATTCTGTGGTGTTGGGTCCTCGCTTTGAAAGAACAGTCCCCGTGTCTCCTTCCTCCTCTTGACTCCTCCGCCTCCTCCTTCTCTTCCTCCTCCTTCTCCTCCTCTTCTCTTCTATTCCCTGCCTCTGTACACCCCTCATGCGGATCGTAGCCCCACAGAAGGCTCCAGTGGCAGGGGTTGCATTGGGGCTCCGCGCCCATTTCGGTACACTCCTCACGAGGATCGTGGTCCGGTAACTAGGGAGATCCACAGAAGGCTCCAGTGGCAGGGGTTGCATGTGGGCTCCGCGCCCATTTCGGTACACCCCTCACGTTGATCGTCGTCCCGTAGGGAGATCCACAGGAGGCTCCAGTGACAGGGGTTGCATGGGGGCTCCTCGCCCACTTCGGTACACCGTTCAAGATGATCGTAGCCCCGTAGAAAGCTCCACAGAAGGCTCCAGTGGCAGGGGTTGCATGGCGGCTCCGCGCCCATTCCGGTACACCTCTCAAGAGTATCGTGGGCCCGTGGGGAGCTCCACGGCACACTGGAGGAGGATGAAGAGGAGGAGGAGGAGGAGGAGGAGGAGGAGGAGGAAGAGGAGGAGGAGGAGGAGGAGGGCGGGAGAGGGAACCTGAAAAGGCTCCCTGTCCCGCGGAACACTGCTGGAGAGACACCCTGAAAAGGCTCCCTGTCCGGCGGCGGGAGAAGAAACATGGAAAGGTTGTCTGCCTTCTCTCTAGATCCCTCTATGCTCTTCTTGTTTTCGATTTCGTCGTTCGTCCTTGTCTGATGTGTACAAGTTTTCTCAGTCTCGCTGTTTCGTGTGTGTGTGTGGGGGGCTTGCCTTCGGGCCCTGGGGACCTTCAGAATCGCCAGGATAAGGGCCCTCAGACCAGGATCCCGTCAAGAGATTCTGAACTGCACTGCCCCGCCATTTCCCCAAAGGGGACGGGGGGATCAGGGGCACGCACCGAGGAGTACGTTTTCCGATACTTCGGCTGGGACGGCGAGGAACAAGGGGGATGAGGGAGCAGCAGGAGGAGTGGGGGGAGGGGGGCGACGTTAAGGAGGAGGAGGAGGAGGAGGAGGAGGAGGAGGAGGAGGAGGAGGCGAAGGAGGAGGAATGGGATGAGGAGGAGGAGGAGGAGGAGGAGGAGCAGGAGGAGGAGGAGAAGGATGAGGACGCGAGAGAGTGGGAATGAGCCTCGGAAGCGCACACCCTTTGGTCGGAGGTGTCGGAGCCAAAGAGCTCCCCTGACGGAGGCAGGGACCGTTGGGCTTCCAGGGCGTCTCATTGTGTGGGAGCCCCCGCAGCCGGGGATGGCCGCCCAATTGCAGTGTCCTTCTCCAGGGGTCCGCTCGGTGCGCATGTCCTTCCCTCGAGCCATGGGCCTCCTCCCATGGGCACCCTGTTTTTGGGGTGTCGTCGGGCGGCTCGTTTCTTCCTGTCGTCGCCGTCGCTGCCGTCGTCGGCGCCGTCGTCGTCGTCCGTACTCGGGCACGCACATCTCCCGTGGGCCTATCTCAGCCTCCCCGGCTTGGGGCTGGGGGCGCCGCGCTGCGTTTCGGGGCGCGCGGCCGTGACGCGCACCACTCCAGCGAAGCGAAGAGGGAGCGGGAGTACGAGGAGGAAGTTGGAAAGAGGAGGAGGAGAGGAAGAAGAGGAAGATGTGGCTTCTCGGCGGGGGCTGGACCTGTCAGCACCGGCGCCTCCCCCCCCCCTGCCCCGCCCTTGAGCCCCCGAAGGAGCTGGACTTGTCCGAGCCGCGAAACGCCAGCAGTGAGGTCAAGGCCAAAGCCGAGGCTGACCAGCATCCTGCCCCCTCGTCGTGCTCCTGGTCCTGCTCATCCTTCTCGCTCGTGTTGCTCCGTCCTGCTCCTCTGTCCTGCGCCTCCGCCTCCTCCTCCTCCTCCTCCTCCTCCTCCTCCTTCTCATCATCCACTTCCTCCTCCGTCCCGTTCCTGTTGCAGCAACCCTTGTTAGCGGTAGTTCTGCCAATGAGAGCCCGTCCTCGCACCCAGCTGCGATTCTGAGATTACCTCTTGCCCCTGCTGCTGCTGCTCCTGCTGCTGCTGCTGCTGCTGCTGCTGCTGCTGCGACGGCTCCCAGCCGAGCAGCGCTTCCTCTGTGGCGCGACGCGCGCCCGCCCAGTTCCCAGAGGCTTCGGCAAGGGGGGGGAGGGCCCAGCCACGCCAGACGTCGGAGATCGGGGGGCAGGCTGACAGCGGGGCCAGACGGGAAACAAACACACGGAGCACGGGGAGCAGCAGGGGCGGGGGGGACGAAGAGTGGGGGGACGGAGGACGGAGAGTGGGAGTATGAGGAGGAGGAGGAGGAGGAGGAGGAGGAGGAGGAGGAGGAGGAGGAGGAGGAGGAGGAGGAGGAGGAGGAGGCAAGCGAAAGGAGTATGTGGTTGCAGAGCCCCGGTCAGCCTGTCCTCCTGCGCCTCTCTATGCACGCCCTTGTGCGCCGCCATATCGGTTCACAAGGGCCCATGGGTTATCATGGCGCATCGGTGACGGACGCGCCCACGCCTCCGTAAAAGGAGAGAAACATGTTTTATTTTGCACTGGTCCTCCCAATTGTACCTCGTGTGTCTCTCTATATCCATACCGCCACACCCGTACAATCCACAGTGGCAGCGGAGCCTGTGGTTGCGATCCACGAAGGGAGTCAGGACGACTCCCTTGTCATTCGATTGTCGGGTGAGATCTATACTATGTTTCTCCCGTTCTTCCCGCTCTCGACCCCGTTGCACCGAGCGCCGCCATGGATCTTCCAGACCACGCTCAGCTTCAATGAGATGCATTCCTTGCAGTTCCGTGGCTTACAACCAGACCAGGACCCTTGGGCAGGAGCTGGAGGACGACAAGACGTTCCTTGGGAAGGTGATGACGATGTGGGCTGGTCAGGGCAGGACTGGGCCCGCTGGCTATCACAGCCACGGACGGAGACACAACCCAATACGCAACAATCCTCATCGGATTGGACCGGGCGGGGACGCGGTTTGCCGGCTGCGCCAGATCGGCAGAACACGCCTCTGCGAGGACAGGCTATGCCTTTCATGCTTTTTCTCCGACTTATTGGGAAGAGGCCACTGCCCGATCTTCTGATCGCCAACGGGGGCAGTTTCCTGAACAATCGGAGGATCCAAAGATACCAAACGACCGACCTCCTACTTGGGATGGAACAGATCCAGATCTCCGCCTAGACCCCTACATGGAGGAGCTGCAGATGTGGTTCGCGACCACCGGATTTTTGATGGCACAACGTGGATACCTCGTTCACCGTTATGCCAAAGACGGTTTCCATATCATGATTAACGAAGTCATTCAGGACCACTTGTCCGCCGAGGACGGCGGGCAGGTTGCAATGAAACACATCCAGGAGGGTTTTGCCGAGTGCTGGGGCCGCATGATGCCGAAGGTTTGTGAGGCGCTTTTCTTTTTAGAAGATACCAAGCGAAAGCGAGAGGAATCTCTGGTCAAGTATATCGCGCGAAATCGCGCGCTCTTCCGAGAACTCGAGCCACGCGTGGCCCTGCCGGAGGGTTTGAAAAAGGGTGCATGTTTTTGAGCGAATCCAAGCTTAACGACGCCGCTTGGGATCCGGTTGAGCCCAGTGCCGTGCATCATGCGATTTTGATTTGGCGTGCGCGAAGCCTCGGTAGCTTGAACGACCGTTGCCTTCTGGCAAAGCCGGCCATTGCGTCCACGGCATGAGTTCCTCCTCGCATGTTGTCGCACATCAAGGAGATGATGGCGGATGAGAGGAACAGAAGTCGGACCGCGACGAAACCCATAGGATTTTCACGCAACAGTCCTTGCATACTCTGCCCGAGGCCTACGAGGAAGAGGGGATCATGAGCGAGGCCAGCAGGCACGTGAACGATGACGAGGTGCTCTTCGCGGCTGGAGACTTGCCCGACGGCGTGGTCTTGGCAGGTGGTTGAAGATGAGGCCGTCGCCATCTATGCTAACTTTTGTCAGGTACGACAGTACGTACGCAAGCGGAACCTTGGACGATGATTTTTCAAACAGCAACCCCCCAAGGGAAAACCCAAAAGCTCCCGAAAGGGAAACGTCGAGGGAAACGCACGGGACATGCCCGACCGAAGCGGTGGACCAACAGCAAGTTGATGAGTCGCTCGAAGTGCGCCCGACGTGGGAAGATGGGGCACTGGGCTCGAGGCCACCAGGCGAGCCCGACGAGCCAGGGCGCAAGCGACGAGCAGGCTTCGGCGGTTCTCAAGCAGTCCCTTTCGAAGCAGATGATGCGCTGCATGGCGCTTGCCAACCGGGCCCTGCGATCCAGTCGTTGACCTTTCCTATCTGTGCTACTACCGCAACAGGAGGTCAGGTTTCCATTGGACTTCAGGTTCAGATGGGTTTCGGTTCGGTGGATCTCGGAGCTCACCACGGAGCGCGCGGCAACGAACACTTCGAGAACATTGTGGAGTCTATTGGGGGTGCTTGCGGTCTGAAGCCCATGCAGACACCTTCCTTGGAAAAAAAGGAAACTTCCTTGGAAATTGATGCTACGGGCGTTGGGCGACCTGCCAAGTTTATTTCCAGCTGTGCGCTGCCTATCGCCGTGGCGAACTCTGTTATTCTCGCGGTGTATTTGATCGCCCGTGATGTGCCCTTACTTCTGCCAGTGGAGATGCTCGGACAGCTTGGCGTGGTTCTTGATCTACCAGGCTGCGCCATCACTTGGAAGGTGCTCGACGGCGGCCAGTCGAGAGTCTATGGGGTCGGGGCAAGCAAACGCATTGCGATCCATATTGGGTTTTCCCGGGGCAGGTTGGCAGGCCAGGGGGGGAATTAGAACGGTCTCTCCCAAGACGCAGGGGCGCCGCCAAGTGGCCGGGCCTGAGGGCGCCGCATTCTACGCGAATCCGCGGGCGCCCTCGGCTCAAACTTGTCTTTCTCGGCCAGCGGCCTGCCCCCCCGACGCCCCGCGCAGCGTCGAACCGCGCGGGGCGCGTTCTCGCCGAGCAGGGCGCCCCCCCCGGTTAGAACCTCCGACGCGGCCCAGTCAGCCCGCGACGACCCCGGAGGAGCGGACGTGGAAATGGAAGCAGTTATGTCTGAAGTGGCGCTCCATCGTGGACCGCGCGGCCATGGGGCGCCGCGCGGAGGCCCGCGTCGGAGCCAGCGCCTACAATGGCCTGCTCTGGGGCGCCGGGGGCCTGGACTAGGAGGCGGCGCCCTCGACGCGCCGCCCTCGGGGCCCGCGACCCTTCTCTCTCCCGAGTTCTGAAGATCAGCAGCGGGGGGCGGTTCGCGGCGGGCAAGAGGCTGGAGGCCGACGGCTCGGGCACCGAGAAGACCGACCAGTCCTCGTCCGCGCGCCCCGTGGCGGGCGCGCGACGACTGCCGCGCGCGCTGTGCGAGGCCCCCGATCGACGGCTTCATTGGCGCGGGCGCCCCAGACCACATGGGGCGCGACATTGGGGGGCGGGCTGCACATTCATGGAAATGTACGGGGTGGACTTCCGGCGCCGCGAGCGGCGCACGAGGGCCCGCGAGCCGGGCGACCCGGCGTCGCATCGGCATCTCCGACGCTTGGCCACGCGCGCGGCCGAGCGCGAGAGGCGCGATAACATCGTGGGCTGGGGCGTTTTCCAGGCGATCGTGGAGGAGCGCGACGCCCGATGGATTCGTGGCCAGAAGATTTCTTCAATGGTCGCTGGGCACATATCCGAGCGCATCGGCGACCCCGCGGCACTCTTTGATCCGACCGAATCTGTCGGCCCCCCATCTGCAGGCGATTTCGCCAACGAGCGGCTGATCGGGGTTTCAAATTCAGATGGCACGACCGACTTGATTCAGGATGCTTGGTCTGGACCGTCTTCTGATCGCATTCTGAACAATGGAATGGCCGTATCCTCTTTTATCGCAAAGCTGCCGCTGACATGGCGCTCGCTGGTGCGCTGCTGGCAAGCATCTGTCCTCAGAGTACTCGTCTCAGTCAGGTTGGGCAATTCATTTCTCCAGATGCTACCAGTGTAAGCCTGGCTGGCCCGGTATTTGGTAAGCGCGCGGCCGTGCTCCGAGGCGTTCCAGGTGGTTCCTGGCGATCCGCCACTCCGCTGGTCTCGGTCGAAGCGGCCGATGCGAGCAGAGGAGAATTGCCACTGAGTGCGTGCCAGAACACCAATGGAGCTGACACTTCATCTTCGGATCTCGATGAAGACGGCATTGGAACGATCCCCCAGCAACAGGCCAAGCAGATCATGCAGGCACCTTCCGTGAACAATACAAGTATTAGTCTTCCTTTGGAAGCAGCTCCTGAAGAAGATTGGCCCGGAGAAATTCCCGCTGGCGATCCCAGCGCCGAGCCCGGCAGCGATGATGAAGTACCTGCTCAGCCAGACTGGGCACCAACTGCGGATCAGGCGGCCGACCTTTAATTTGCCCGCGACAACTCTGGTCGCCCCGGGGATCGAGACGTCGCTCGACTTCCTAGACGGGGACACGCAAAGCCTGCGGTCGCACGCTGGGCACTGGGAAGCTTTAAGTGCGACGAGTGCGATGCGCGCGAACGACCATATGCTCGTGGTCCTGCTGATGTTCCTATGTCTTATCGATTCAACCATGTTGTTGGCATTGTTTCGGTCGAGGTCAAGTGCCCCCTCGGTGATGCAATGCATCTTTGGATCGATTGCACCTGTTGGGGGCACTTCGTTTCAGCTAGTTGGACATGTGGGGGCAGGGCAGTCAGCAGATCTAGAATGGCAAGCATTTGCACGCACATGGGCGCGAGTGTTTGGCATGCGAGAAGTTGTCGCAGTTGATCCTGGGACAGAGTTTCAGGGAACTTTTGCCGATCGCAGGCGAAACGACGGCGCGTGCATTTCCCTTGCGGACGCCCGCTCACCGCGGCGCAACGGTCGAACGGAACGTGCGGGAAAATAGTGTAAACAACAGCTTCGTTGAGCCTCTCATCGGGTAGCTCCCGATACTCCAGCCGAATATGGTATGCCATGGGGGAGTTGCGCTGCTGTTCGGAACCGCTACCATAATCGGAGCGTTTTGCTTGCCATGCAACGGGTTTCGGTTTTACGCAGCGTCTACCAGCGACGCTGCTTTTCGGTGATCCTATACACCCCGAGTATATGTCTACCGATCCGGCGCAGGATTTCCACCGCGCGGAAGAATGGCGCCGAGCCGCTATGATAGCATGGGCTTTCATGGATAGCCGAACTCGACTACTCCGAATATTCTGTGCCAGACACCGTATACCACCGATTTCCACGGAAGGCCAACTCGCGTTTGTCTGGAGACAAGGGCGATACTCAAGATTAGAGTCGAGGCATCGAGATCGTCAACCGATACCTCCATTACCTTAAGATTGATCTCGAGCGCACTCGTGGAGCTCGTCGCCACGTTGACGGCGCCAGAGAAGGGGGCCCGAGATTCCCTGGGGACGAGCCGCTCCTCGACCCTGACGCGGCGGAGGCCGGTGAAATTCCCGATGGCTCCGACGTCGACGCCGATAAGAAGGCGCTATCGCCGCAGCCCGAATAACCAAAATTATAACGAACGGCGAAATTTTCAACGGTCCTGGACTGGCACGCACCGCACTTCAAAGCGACGATCGACGAGCTCGACCTCGAAGAGACACTGTCACTTCCGCTGAACCGCAGAGTGAGCCAGGACCGAGGCAACCTTTCTAGCGGTCGCGCTGGGGGGGCCATCCAGCGCTGCCGCTCGAGGTTCGAGTGCGCCCTGGCCCGCTACTGCGTCGTCATATCTACCGCCGCCGGCACCGACTGCGATTGCACCTCCCGTTGCGCCTTCTGCCGATTCCTCAGACGACCCGGTCACGTACTATGTGGACAGCAGCCGCAATGTTCAGGTAGCGGACGAGACCCCCGATCTGGAAAGCATTTGCACGACCTGTCAATCAGAAGCAGCCTCCCCCACTACTCCAAGACGTTTTTCATCGAGAAATGACGGGCTGAAGGTGGATCCGTTACCTGAGCACTATAAACAGCGGCTTCTTGTTTCTACCGGCAGCCGCCGTAAGGACTGGCATGAGCATTACGCTGGTGGACCTGGCGGCACCAAAGCAGCGCGCGTCCATGGAGGCGCGGCTGATGCAGAGATCTACCGCAAGTTTCCCAAGCGAATTATTCCTTCTCGGTGGCACGACGCATGGATAGACAAATGAGCGGATTACGACAACAAGCTCAATGATCTTGTTCTGCCGAAGAACAACGACGCTAAATGGCAATGGATTATCATGACCCCGACATCGCCGCGTTGAATCGCACCCAGCCTACGTCTTCCACATCAGGCGTGGTTATTGCTGAGCAGTGTCTGCCCTCTATCAGAGCCAAAAGATTGGTGGGCGACAACAAGATGGCTTTCACTCAAGGACTTCGAAATCATTGGGAACATGATTTTTTGTTGCCTCACCCCCTGCGGGCGGCACTCCTGGCGAGGACCCCGGCGAAATGCTGGTGATTCAATGCCTGGAGAAGATTTGCGGACTCGTTGCCGGCCCTCCCTGTTGGCGCGGGAGTCTTCTGACAGTTTTCAATGAGCGTGGCATCGCTCGCTATCCCATGGCACCCTGCGTCGTGCTCGCGCGCGAGACTCCCAATGGATGCCCGGGGCAATTTCCGAGCTCGCCATCACCGAGACAAATGATTTGTTGGGGGGCGGCGTTGGAGATGGATTTGTCGATGCCATTTCTCGCCTGCGGAAGCGGTTCAAATTCGGGCAGTGGATTGAGCTCGTGGAGGGCCCTACTGAGCACGGCGGATGCACGCTGCGACGACGCGAAGATTTCGATTCAACCATGTCCATGGCGCGGCATCTTGCAAAACGAGCCCGACCGATCAGTCTCCCACGGGGGAGCGGCAAGAACCCCCAACTACCCGCTGCGCCAGAGGACCGCCGCCATGCGCGGCCTGCTTGGGAAACTCAATTGGTCAATGGGACATGCCGAGGGGGGGCGCGCCCAACGGTTCGGGGGGCGCATTATGCTTGAGCAGCACTCGGTCCAACTCCAAAACGAAAGACCTAGTCGAGGTAGATGCCGCGCTGCGGCGCTTCGAGGACGCCGACGCCACGATCGCCATCAAATCCGCGCCCATCCCTATTCTTCGTCCGGTTGTCACGTTCGACCCAGGGCTGGGCCTCAAGGGCGCGGGGGGGGGCCGCTCCCGGGCAGCCGACGTGATCTGCGCCGCGGACGAGGATCTCCCGGTGGGAAATAAAGCTGACGTCGGCATTCTTACCCGGCATTCCCGCAAGACTGAGCGCGCCGGGAGCTTTAGTTTGGCGGTGGAGGCCAATGCTACGCCCGAGGGCGTGGCAGAGGCCGAGCGGGGAACCTCGTGGTTTTTCCACCGTTAAATATTACCGATGCGAGCTCCAAGATCGACGGACGCATTATGGACCGATCAATCCGAGCGACGACGATCATGGAGCACAATCCCGACCTGGACATTATTACCATGACCGGCGCGAAATCTCTATGCGACTGTGTCGATCGGGAACAGTTCGCCTTGACTGAGAAGCGGGCTGCCCTGGAGATTGCAGCGATTCGGGATTCCTTGGAGAACCTCGGGGGCCAGCGTCGCTGGTTCCCACGCGAACTGACTTTGCACAAGGGAACGTGCAATCCTTATTGCAACTCATGCAGACCGCAAAATGTTGCAGCACTGGGAAAAGGAGGAGATGGAAAGGAGGAAAGCATATCGATTGGCTACCGGGAAACGCCATCCGAGACCGAATATTTCGAATGATATTCTTCCGTCGAATACTACTCTCTCTCCCGTGCGTCGCCGAAACGCCCCGCTCCTCCGATCCAACCCGCTGCAAACTCATCGCTCTCGGTGTGCGATTTTCTGGCTTGCCCTCCTCGTGCAGCGAATGTGTCAGCACGTTGTCATTGTGCGCCGCCGTTTACAGCTGGCGGTTTTGGCTGCGCGACTGGGCTACGGAGTCATGCCTCCGGGGCCCCGCCTAATGTCAACGCGCAACGGCCGCGCCAAAGGCGAGGCGGCTGCGCCGGTTGAGCTCTCTCTGCTCATCCAGCTCTGTCGCTCCAGTCTCGAGCTAGCACTGCATCGGGCGCACTTAAAATCTGTGAGAAGAGCGCGGGGCAGGCGAGGCGCGGGAGACCAGCCGATGATTCTTCCAGAGGACCCAGGAGGAGACTCGCCCCGACTCGGACTCCCAGGACCCCTCGTGCGTGGACGGCGCGCGAACTATGGAGAACGACGAAGAGCTGCGTGACGAGCAGCGCAGGGCCATCGACATGCACGATCCACACTCCCTGGGCCGCTTCGACTCCAGCAGAGGCAGAGGCGTTATCGCGCACGACGGCAGCGACAGCGATGTCGTGGACTACGCGGCCAGGGAGGATGCCGACAAGGGGGGCCTGTCATCTGATACCGAGAAGATGAGGGATGAGAGGATAGTGGGCACTAGCGAGAACAGTATCAAACGCAGAGCTGAAACAACAAACACAGCGGGTGCGCCGCGTGGACGACGACAGGAGGCCCTCGGGGATTACTTCGAACGCTTCGAACTACCTGAGGAGGCCCCGAGCGCTCGGTACCCGATGCTCATCGCGCCAAGGATCACATCTCACTCCTCGTGGCGACGAGCCAGAACCTCGAGCAGGAAGTTCGTCGTCTGGAACAGGTGCTCGCCAAGATGCATGATGCTGGGGGTGGTTCTGGTCCGCGAGAAGAGGATCGCTCGGCTCCCGGAGGCGGGAGAGGAGTCTCGAGTTGAAATTCAACGGGTCAAGCAGCAGCGGCATCTCGACTTGCAGCAGCCCAGGACAGCGCTGACCACGCAGAGCATCGAGGCGGAGAACGGACTCGCGCGCGCTCAACGCCAACCTGAGAGGCTGGAACACAATGCGTTCGACCCGAAGACCGCGAGCCCCGCGGACTACGCCTGAGGAGCTGCCGACCTTCCTTTTATAAGTTCGCGGCGAGCTCGGATATGCAACGCGTCCAGCGTTCCAGAATGGGCCAGCCTGCGCAGACCTCCATCAACTTTCACACCAGGGCCTCCTGGAACCGCTACTTCTGGAGACAGTTGCGGAATCGCCTCCATGGGATCAGGCGCGCCTCGAACGGCAAGAGAGGCTATTTCAGCGCGATGGTGGACCGGGGGGAAGCAGTGGACACACTGGGGCGAGGGTCGAGAACCTACCCCCCCTTTTGACAGACACTGTCTGTCAAAAGGGGGGGAGTTAGTAGACAGGCGCTGTGGCGTGCACAGGCGCTGCGGTGCACGCAAGCACTGTGGTGCACACAGGCGTTGTGTTGCACATGGCTGCTGCGGCGTATGTGCACTGGCGCTGTAGCGCTCCCAAGTATTGTGGTATGCACGGGCGGTGCGTTGCACACGGCTGTTGCGGTGTACGCAGGCGCTGTGGCGCACGCGCGCGGTGTGGCGCACGCGAGCGCTGTGGTGCGCGCAGGCGCAATGGGCAGATCGCCACTTACATGCTGCTCGCGTCGTCGTCGTCGCTCGTCGCTCGTCGCTCGTCGCGTCGCGCCCGCGGGCGCGGCTGCGGTGCCGGAGCCGCGCGGCGGGGGGGGGCGCCACGTCGCGCCCCCCCCCGCCCTCGCCCCCCCCCCCCCCGCAGCGCCCGTCATCGCCGAACATAAAGAATCGCCTTCCAGGTTTTTTTGGTTTTTCCAGTGCAGACCCCCCCAGCCGCCTCCAGGTTCAAGGCCGCCTTGTCGCCGACGTCGTCGCAGCAGTCGTCGCCGGCGCTTGCGGGCGCCCGGGGAAGGCACTTGCGCAGCGCCCGCGGGCGGCCCAGGAAAGGCACTTGGGAGGCGCCTGCGGCCAGCCCTGCAAAGGCACCTGCGAGGTGCCTGCGCGCGGCCCAGGAACCCAGGAAGGCACTTGGGAGGCGACAGCGGGGAGCCCAGGATGAGGCACTTTGGAGGTGCCTGCGGGCGCCTGGGGAAGGCACTTGCGCGGCGCCCGCGGGCGGCCCAGGAAGGGTGCCTTGGAAGTGCCTGCGGGCAGCTCTGGAAAGGCACTTGCGAGGCGCCTGCGCGCGGCCCAGGAACACAGAAAAGGCGCTTGGGATGTGCCAGCGGGGAGCCCAGAAAAGGCGCTTTCGAGGTGCCTGCGGGCGCCCGGGAAGGCACTCGCGCAGTGCCTGCGGGCGGCCCAGGAAAGGCGCTCGGGAGGTGCCTGCGGCCAGCCCTGGACATGGGCGTGGGTGTGAGTGTGGGTGTGGGCGCGGGCGTGGGCGCGGGCGTGGGCGCGGGCGCGGGCGCGGGCGTGGGTGCGCGCGCGCGTGCGCGAGGCTTCTTGGAGCGTTTTGGCTTCCTCTGGCGGGCCTCTTGGGGTCTCTTGGGGGTCTATTGGGAGCCTCTTGGGGCATCCTGGGGGCCCCCGGGGGCCTTCGGCGCTCTCGGCGCCATTTCGGAGGAGATCGATCAAAGAAGGGGGGGCCCTTAATTGCGGCCCCCCCCCTCCAGGAGGCCAAGACGGGGCCGGTGCCTGAGTGGCGCCGACGATTTTGGCTCCTCGCCGAGGCCGGCTCGGGCGCCCCAACTGCCCGCGGAACCCCCCGTCCAGGTCCAAGGGGAGGGGGTAGGGGGAGGGGTCAAGACACCCTCTCCGCACGCGAGGTGTCTAGCTCACTCCCGCTCGCCCCCCCGGCACACAAGTGGCATCCGGGTCTCGGCGCAGCCAGGGGTCGCCGCTGGATGGGCAGCCGCTGGGCGCCAATGCGGGCGCCAGGTGCGCGACGCTCGCTGCGGGTTCCGCACGCAGTTGGAGTGCCATTATATATATATATATATATATATATATATATATATAATGTTGGTGAAAAAAGCTTGATGCCCCCCCGTCCGCATGGTCCAAATGCTGATTTGGGGGGCGTCAGCATTGTTCTGGGCCTGCGCGCGGCAGACGTCATCACGCGGGCACCGCCGCCGCCCCTGTCAAAAAAACAATGCAATTCAATCGCGGGTGGCCAGCAACAATGCCCACGAAGTTGTCGCATCGTGCAGTTTGCATTGTTTTTGACACGGGTGGTGGTCCCGCGCAAAGCGGCTTCTCTAAGGGTGCCCCGCCACCCCCATCAAAAAACGATACAGCGCGCAAGCAGGGTGCCAGCGCACTGTTCAGATTTTGTGCAACGTGCACTTCGCATTGTTTTTTGATAGGGGTTGTGGAGGTCGCTGGCAGGGTGGGCCTCGCAATGTGCGGTCCGCATTGTTTTCTGACAGGGATGGTGGGGGGGGGGCGCCCCCGCGGCGCGCGCGCGGTTGCGGATTGGTTGCTGGCCAGGCGGGGGACGGGGAGTTCATCAATGGGGATCAGCGATGACCTTTCCCCGAAGGGGAAGAAGGGGGGTGGAAGAGGAAACTCCCTAAACGACCTGCGCCCTAAAGCGCTGGTGGGACTCGAGAGGAACGGACGTTGGCCTACCGACGATGTGACCTACTACCTGGCACTGAAGAGCCGCGCTCAGCTGTCCGCTCAGAACTCGAGCTTCAGCGAGACCTTGAACGACCCAACGTCGGATGCGATGGCCGTGCAACATCAGTACCCGAGACAGTCTACTCTCCGCGTTTGGCTGAAGTTGCCGACGCAAATGCCACCGGGCATCGCTCAGAGTCTGGTTTAGTCGCGCAACGCATTCGAGGGCGAAATCGCGCAGGACTGCCTGGAGAACGGAGACGATATTGGGGACTACGACAACCTCTACGCATACTTCGAGGTGTGCACGGACACCGAATTCAATGATCCTTCTGATCCTCATCCCTCGTTGGAGTTCGTCGCGATGTCATTCCGCGACCAGTCTCGCTGGGCGCCTGCAGTGCTGGCCATCATCCCCAACGTGAACTACGACGACCTTCCGAGGGTCGGCAGAAACCTGTTGCGTCGCCCACGGGAAAGTCCGCAGATGACGGTCGCTTGGGGGGAGCTGGCGAAAGAAGGCGAGAAGGCCATCGAGGACATCGTGGACCAGATCAGGACCCACGGCGAAGTAGGCGCAGGAGCAGAAATGACACGCAGACTGCAAGACCTCAGCGAGTTGAACGGCGCAGTGATCCTCGAACACTTCGTCGAGAATCCTCCACCAATGGGGGGATCTGTCACCGAGGCCACGAAGGAGGCAGCGATTATTGACCACCACGCCGGTGCTCCGCGACTGGAAGGACCTCCAGCAGAGCAGGGTGAAATACTTCTTGGGCCGGAGGAAAAGTACATCAGTGCTCGCGGGGGGAAGGCCTACACAGTCTCCAGGAAAAACAAAAAGGTCTTCAGCAAAATGATGAGCGAACGCTGGAAGACGAGCCACAAGGTCGAAGCGACGAGAGACCACCTAGGCGGCGCCATCCATCACAGCGACTGTTTTGATCGCGTTGGCGCTGGGAGTTCAATATTGGGTCGAGACTCCCGTTTTACTCATGCATATATCTCGGAACTTATCGACGGTCCCCATGTCCAGCGGCCAGTGGCGAATCACATTGGACAACGGCGGATAATGGATCCGACTGCGACATGTGTTCGGGAGAGGCAGCATGACGAGGGGCGCAGCAAGAAGAAGGCCCAGACCGAGACCGCCCATCTTGGTGCCAACTTGGCAGCAGCGGCATCTATCTGGAGCAAGATGGGCTGTTTGAGCTGAAGCCAGGACGTTCGAGCTGTGAGAACGTCTGCGGCATTCTCTGTGAGAGGACGTCTCGCCGCACCTCCTGCGCTCACTGCACGGTGCATGTGTCGTCGGACGCCAGCCCAGAGATGAACGTGTACTCTTGCATCTTCGAGCTGCGAGTGGATCGCCGCCGTCGCGCAGGTTATCCCAAGCAACATGTCCACAAACAGTGGAACCAGACCGAAGGCAGCGTCTACATCGAGGCGCCCTGAATCCACGCTGCGACGATGAGGCATATTTGGGACAATAGACAGGCAAAGGAGCAAGTCTTTGGATGGTGCAAGGTCTGGAATCGCACGATCAGGATGTACTTCGCAAGGGCCATTCCGACAGCGTTTCCGAGTGTGCACGCGTATTCAGATGAAGTGATCGAGGACTCTGGCTTCCGGGCGTTCGAGGCCTAGCAGGGTCCCACCTCTCTTCAGTGGGCCAAGGAGCTCAGTGCGGCAGATCGGCTCTACGAACGCACTGGCAAAATATACGACCACCGTGGACGCGAGCCAGATAGTTTCACGGACCAGATGGGGCAGGCTACTGACGCAGCGAAGTCAGATGAACTCGTTGTCATAACGGACCTCGAGGCAAACAATCCGTTTAAGGATCTCTCTTTACAGTGTTCTCGAGTCCCACATGTTCGTGAAGGTGTACCAGCTGCACGTCACTGAGGCTCTGGTAGTTCGTGGAATGGCTACGGTATTTATTGAGGGAAGAATTGCGCCTTCTGGGTCAAGGCGGCGTTTCGGCTGCAAGAAAGGTAGGGACTGTGGTTGCAGAGCCCCTTGTCAGCCTCTCCTCCTTCGGCGCCTGCCTCTGTATTCCGTTGTGCGCCGCCGTATCGGCCCACATGGGCCCTTGAGCTATCATGGCGCGCCGGTGGCGGACGCGCCCACGCCCCCGTAAAAAGGAAAAGAAACGTGCTCCCTTCTAGCACAAGTCCCATTACTTGTACCTCGTGTCTCCTGTTATCCGTATCCATACAGCCACACCCGTACAATCCGCACAGGAGGAGGAGGAGGAATATGCGGGGAGTGGAATACGGAGGAGGAGGAGGAGGAGGAGGAGGAGGAGGAGGAGGAGGATGAGGAGGAGGAGGAGGAGGAGGAGGAGGCGGAGTAGGCGGAGGAGGACGATGGGGAGGGGTAGAGGGGCAGGAATAGGAGGAGGAGGAGACGAGGAGTGGGAGGATAATGTAAGGATGAGGTGGGGGGCGGGGAGGAGGTGGGGAGGGGGCGGGGAGGATGAGGAGCTCTTCAGGATCAGCGCCGTCGGCAGGAGCCGATTCTCAAAAGTACCGTCTCGCGTCTGGCGAAAATCGCGCTGCCAGCGGCGTCGGCAGAGGATCACCCCCGCACATGTTGTAGAAGGCAAGTCTCGCGTCCAGCAGCAGGTGGGATTGAAAGCGAAGCTGGCGAGAAGTTCGTTTCGAGCGTGCCAGCTCGTGTTTGGCGCATATCGCGTTGCCTGCGGTTCGGGCACGAAGCTCACTCCGTCTGGCGCACATCGCGTTGCCAGAGTTGTGGGACAATGTTTGCCAGGAAGCTCCGTTCGAGAGGGCCGTACCTTTTTTTTCCGACGGATGATCGCAAAGGTGGCGGGGAGTCTATGTCGAACGCGTTGTTTCGCGTCTTGCGCCCTGCGCGCGGAGGTTTCGAAGGGCGACGACCAGACGGGCGAGTCGTCGGATGCTGAGGACCGGCTACAATGTGGCCAGGCAGAGGGCCGACACGAGGAGCAGGGGAAGTTTCAGGCGGAGGCAAACGACGGGGAGAGTGAGGTTTGGGAAGGTGGGTGAGGAGGAGGGAGGAGAGGAGGAGAAGGGGAGCAATCGAGGAAATGTCAGCATGGATAGGTGCGTTGGCTAGCGGCGGGCCCCGCTTTCATGCAAAGTCGACGTTCGCTGCCAAATCAGGCGGCATTGGCTTCATGGTTTCGGTGGGAGGCGTTGTCCTGGCACCCCGGCTTGTGCGGCCCGTCTTTCGCGGTTTTCATTGGCTAGCCCTCAGGCTATTTACAGTTCGCCATCTACGGCGTTCAAGGTTCTAGCGGTCTGACCGCCAATCCTTCTTATAAATGTCGGTCGCGGGGAAGGGGGGGGAAACATATTATTCATTGGCTTACGCCACGCCGTCGACCCCTTGGGGCGGCAGCAATCATCCCCCGCGTGGCCTGTCTGGACAGCCTGTGGGGCCCCTCTAGACACGTTCAGGAGCCTGATTAGGACCGTCCGGCCATTCCCCCGGGCCGTTGCTATGGTTTGTGGGGCCTTCGTGGGGCGCCCGGAGGCCGTCGTGGAGCCTTTTGGAAAGTGTCTTGGGGTACCAGAGGCCGATCTTGGAGATTTGCTGGGCCGTGTGTTGGCCTCGTGGAAGCCCAAGAAGCGAAGGTGCTGAACATGTACGTTTTACCTAGGGAATGGGACGGTTTTTGCTTTTGGAGGCCTTCTTGGAGCGCCTCGTGGTCGCGTATGCAAGCGTCTTGGACGCCTATGGGGCTTTCTGGAGGCAGTCCTTGGGCGGTTTGGACCGAATCATCCCCCGCACGGGCCGTTCGGACAGCCTTTGGGTGCCCTCTTGGCCCGTTTTGGAGCCCTCTTGAGGCCGTCCTGCGGCGTTCCTGGGCCGTTGCTATGGTTTCTGGAGCCTTCATGTAACGCCCGGAAGCCGTTTTGGAGCCTTCTTGGGAGCCTCTCCGGGTGACAGGGGTCGATTTTGGAGGTTTATTGGGCCGTTGTGGGCCTTGTGGAAGCCCAAGAAGCGAATGTGCTGAAAATGTACGTCTTAACTCAGGAATGGGACGGTTTTTTTGTTTTGGAGGCCTTCTTGGAGCGTCTCGCGGTCGCGCTTTCAAGCGTCTTGGACACCCATGGGGCCGTCTGGCGGCGATCTTGGGCGGTTTGGACCGAATCGTCCCCAGCGTGGGCCGTTCGGACAGCCTTTGGGGGCCCTCTCGCCTCGTTTTGGAGCCCTCTTGGGACCGTCCTGCGGTAAGCAGTTGCTATGGGTTCTGGGGCCTTCGTGGATCTCCGGGACGCCGTCTTGGAGCTTTCTTGGGAGCCTCTTGGGCTGGCGAGGGTCGATCTTGGAGGCTTCTGGGGCCGTTTTGCGCCGCGTGGAAGCCGAATGGGCGAATGTGGTGAAAATGCATGTTTCCCGTAGGAAGTGTGACGATTTTTGCTTCTGGAGGGCCTCTTTGGGGCGCCTCGTAATATTGTTTCAAACGTCTTGGGGACTTATGGAGCCGTGTGAATGCAAGCTTCGGCGTTTTGGGACGATCTCTCGTCGATTCGTAGCTCTCTTGGACCATTCTGGGATCCTTTGGAACCTTTTTGGCCCGTTTTGGGGCCTCCTGAGGCTCCAAGTGTGCGGATGATGGATTTCCCCCCCCCCGGGCCCTCCAAACCGGCCGGACTAGGCCCCCGGGGGAAGGGTTTGGGGAGGGGGAAGCATTTCACACGCCGTGACCCCAAGGGGTCGACGGATTTGTGTGCGGTTCGGTGCGGTGCTAAAGATATCGCTCCGCTAAGCCCGCTCCCGCGAATTCAATGCGTTCGTTCCAGTGCTAACGGTGACACAAAGGGGGTTCTCAATCGCTTCCTCAGGTTTCTCCCCTCGTCGGCCGCTGGAGAGGGGGGCGAGCTGGAGACGAGGAGGGCCGGAGGTGGAACGGAGCAGCGGAGGAGAGGGCCGGGGGGTGGTAGGGAGGAGGCGGATGGACTGGCATCGCTTGGACGTCTGCATTTGTTTTTCGGGGGAACCATCGAGGTGCATCCTGGACCATCGAGCAAAGAAAAAAGCACGCACGATACCGGAACATGCACGGGAAATGGACGTCCGAGCGTTGGCAAGACAGGAGGGCGGGGGGGGGGGGGGAGCTGCGGGGAGTAAGGGATGGAGCAGCGAGGGGGGCCACACGCGAACCCTGCCCCTACCCCCCACGATTTCTGAGGGGGAGGGTGGGGCTCACTTCGCTCGGGAGCTCCCAGACGAAGTGCAACCCCACCCTTTCCCTCAGAGATCGCGGGAGGCGGGGGTAGGGTTCGCACGTGGCCCCCTCGTGGAGCAGCGAGGGGGGGCAGGAGGGGAGGTCTGGTGGTTTGGGGGGGGGGGGGGCTCGCGGGGGAGGTCTGGTGGACGGGGCTCGCGGGGGGGCGAGCGGCGGCACGGGAGCCGCGGCCCGAGCGGCGCGCGCCGGCCCGGAGCCCGCGGGGCCAGGAGCCGCGGCAGCGGGCGCCGCAGCTCTGGACGCACGAGCGGGTCTCGCCGGCCGAGGACGGGGCTCTCCGGTCGCAGTCCACCCTCGCAGTCCCCAGGAGGAGGAGGAGGAGGAGGAGGAGGAGGTGGAGGGGGAGGAGGTCCCTCCCCTCTTACACAGTGTTTTGCTCGCAGTCCACCCTCGCAGTCCCCATCCCTCGTCAGAGCCCCAGATCATCAGGGGTAACTCGGGCCAGGGCTAAGTCGGGTTCGTTTTTTTCGGGATTCCGAACCCGAGTTACCCCGGACCCGGGTTACCCCGGATAACTCGGGCGCCCAGAGCCCCAAATCATCAGGGGTAACTCGGGTCAGGGCTAACTCGGGTTCGTTTTTCGGGAATCCAAACCCGAGTTACCCCGGGCCCGAGTTACCCCGGATAACTCGGGCGCCGAACCTCCCCTCTTGGGACACAATGTTTTGCTGGTGCTAGTTGGCCGTGTTTGAGCTGCCTGCCAGAAGACGAGGACCCGTGTTCCTGATGCGATCGCCGCCGCCGCCGCCGCCGCCCCTGCCGCCCTATCCCTCCCCTCCCCGCCCCCTTCCCTCTGCCCTATCTCGTCCCTCCCCTGCCCCCCACTCTCCCTGACCCCTTTCTCCCACCTCTGTTCCACTCTGGCTTCTTCCCCTCCCTGGTCCCCTCTTCCACCCAGCCCCCTCGCTTCCGTTCTCCATCTCGATGCGAGGGCGAAGAACACCCGATTGGCTTGTCTCCAGGGCCCAGACATTAGCGGCCGATGAAGGGGGCTTAGATATGATATTTCGTGATGATGCTGATGATGATGCTGATGATGATGATGATGATGATGATGGTGGTGGTGATGATGATGATGATGATGGTCCTGCTGATGATGCTGATGCTGATGCTGATGCTGATGCTGATGGTGATGATGGTGCTGATGATGATGTTGATGCTGATGATGATGCTAATGATGATGATGATGATGATGATGATGATGATGATGATGATGATGATGATGATGATGATGACGATGATGATGATGATGATGATGATGATGATGCTGATGCTGATGCTGATGCTGATGATGATGATGATGATGCTGATGCTGATGCTGATGCTGATGCTGATGCTGATGCTGACGAGGGTGAGGAGGGTGAGGAGGGTGAAGAGGTCAGTGATCACCGCGCAAATCCCAGGGGCGGGTCGGCCTCGCCAGTTGCGGTCCGCCCTCCCCTCGGGCTTCGGAGAGGAGGGCATCGCTCCTCCATGAAGGGGCTCACGTGGGGAGTCGGACGTTGAGCTCCGAGCTGACGCGTGCACTCCTGGGCCTCACGGAGGATGCCCTGAGTCAAAGTGAGCAGATCACGTTTGCGGGGAGATGCGACGGTTCGCGTGGCCACGTCTTTCGATCACATGGCGGGCCAAGAACAATCAACGTAACCGTAAGCCCTGTGGATGCGGACAGCGACCCCCCCTCTTCCACACGCGTCATTTCTAGCGTGCCATGGAATACAGGTGTCCATCACCAGTGCCGTTACTTTCCAGCGTGCGCCGCTGCGCAGGCGGGACTGGCGCCAGTGCGGTAGGACCCCCCCAGGGTCCCCTTTCAACTTCCCGTCCACCCCCCCCGCCCCACGCGCCGTAGGCTTGTGGAGGACGATCAATGGAGAGGAAGCATGCTGCCAAACACTTTCCAGATGTCTAGGCACTGTGTTCAAGCGGTTCAAAAACTGTTTTTCTTTTTTTTTGTTGTTGAAAAAATGTTTCAAACAGTTTCAGGGCATTCCTCCTACACTTGAAACACCATGTTTAAGTTCAATGATAGGACTGTTTTCGGAGGCCTAGAGGTTGGCACCAACACCAATATCGGCGGCGTGCTTCCACCGAGGGAAGATGATCCCGATCCAGGTGATGGTGGTACTATTTCGGGCCTTCTAGGTGGCCGAACTATTACCACCAGCACCGCAATCCAGGATCGTCTTCCTCCCGTGGAGGCAAGCCCTGATGTTGGTGTTGGTGCCAATTTCCAAGCTTCCACTGTTCAGGGTGTCCACTGCCGAGGCACCCACGACCGCAGGCCCGCCCCGGGCAGGCCCCCGCCCGCCCCCGCCCCTCGTCGGGCCGCCGCGAGGCCGCGCGGCCTCCCCGCGGCGGGGCCCCGATCGCCCCCCTCGCCCCGGGCGGGCAGGGAGGGGAGGCGGGGGCCCGCGAGAGCCGAGGCGGGCCGACGGCGTCCCGGGGCCGTGGGCGACCCGAGGAGGAGGAGGAGGAGGAGGAGGGGGAGGAGGAGGAGGAGGATGAGGATGAGGAGGAGGAGGAGGAGGAGGAGATGATGGAGGAGGAGGAGGAGATGATGGAGGAGGAGGAGGAGGAGATGATGATGGAGGAGGAGGAGGAGGAGGAGATGATGGAGGAGAGGGAGGAGGAGGAGGAGGAGGAGGAGGAGATGGAGGAGGAGATGGAGGAGGAGGGATCAGGGGCAGCGTTAGGGGGGGGGTGGATTCAGGGGGAACGCATCCACCCCCCATCTCGGCGGCGAGCGAGGGAGGGAAGCGAGAAGGAGCAGGCCGTCTCGGAGGGCGGCGGGACTTCTCAGACGCCCTCGCGCCTTCTGAGAAGTCTCCTGTGTCTTCGGCGAAGGCCCAGAAAACTTCTCAGAAGGCCCGGGGACTCCCGCGCCTTCTGAGAAGCCCCGCCCCGTCTCACTTCCCCCCGACGCTCGCCGCCTACAGCCGCCCACCCGTCGCCGATGTGGGGGCCCGATAGCCCACCCCGCCCAGAAGCGTGCGGCCTCTCGCTATCGGGGGCCCATCTCCGATCTATCCGTGACACCGTGACATGTGTCGCCGAGCACAGGTCGACGTTCCCCCCTTGAACGGGTTCCCCCTCTCGTTACCCCCGAGAGGAGAGGAGGAGGGGATCATGGGGTCACGCACTCGCAGCTCGCTCATTGTGTCTTCCCTCCTTCTCCCTCCTCCTCGCTTCGCGCGCCCGTGTTTGTTCTCCGCCGTTTGGCAATCGACCTCGCGGTCGTATGCCACGGGGCCGTGGTCACCGATGGTCGCCGTCCGGAAACAGAAACGACGTGGAGCGGAGAAGGGGAGGAGGAAGGTAAACGAGATGACGTGCTCGCCTCATTCATGCGGACGTGTACGCGACTTTACGACTTAAAGTATATATCCGCACCCCTTGGGTTGCCTGCTTGGGCGCAGAGGTACTCGCGCTTCGAGCGTAGCGATCTGGGCCAGAGCGGCTGCCCTTCTCAAGGCAATCTGTCAGGAGGGGAAAAACACACAGACACAATCGTCGACTCCCAGGGAAATATGGGAAAATATGGGAAGTGGGGGCGAAGACAAAAACCATGAAAATATGGGAAACCACGTCATTTGTGCGTATTTATTCGTGTGTGTCCCAGGGCCCCTTCAATCTGGCCCGAACAGCCCCTGAAGGTCCGAACGCGAAGCTGTTTTTTTTGGCACGAGACTCGATCACACGAGGCCTCGCGAAGAGAATCGCTCATCGCGGGGTGCGATGCGCCAAAGGAAGTCACCCAGCGCTCCCGCGGACCAGCTGCGGCCGACGGCGGCCCTCCCGGCTGTTGGGTCGGCGGCCCGGCCCCGAGGAGTTCGCCGCGCTGTCCGGGGAGGACTCCTGGGCGCAGCGGCGAGCCGCCGTCGAGGAGATTTGGGCTCCTCCTGCTCGTGCCTTCTATGTCTTATGGGGCGCAGGCGCAAAAGTCAGGAGGGAAAGAAACACACGGACACAATTAATCGTCGATCCCCATGAAAATATGGGAAACTATGGGAAGTGGGGGGGAAGACAAACACCCAGAAAATATGGGAAAATATGGGGAATATGTTTACGTGTGTGTATTTATTTGTGTGTCCTGGGGCCCCTTCAAAAAGGCAGGAGGCGCCATCCTGCTCCTGCTCCTCCGTCTCCCACCATCTGCCGCTGAGTCTCCGCGTGCCCCTGCTCCTTCTCCCCCCCCTGGAGCTTCCCCTGCATCTTCGCGCTCTCTCCCCTCTTTCCCCTCCTTCCATCTCCTGTCTCATCCCCCTTCCTCACCCCCCACCCATACCCTCCCCCACCACCTCGGTCGCACGCCGCGCTGCGATGGTTTCCTGTCCTGTCTCTCGGCCACTTGCGTGGGCGCGCGTGGTAGCACGCAGATCCCAGCGCCTCCCCGCCGCGCTTCTCTCTACCTCGCCCTCATGCTCCCCATCGGAGGAAGGAGAGGCGACACCACCACCACCACCATCACCACCACCACCACCACCACCACCACCACCACCACGACCACCAGCGGGGCCACCTCCTGCGAGGAGGTCCACGATGCCTCCCGAGCTGGGGATGGGGGACGCCTCGAGCGAGAGCGCGGGGAAACCACACCGCCAGGAGGGCTGGCGCCTCGCGCGGGTGGTGGCGGTGGTGTGGTGGTGTCGCCCTTTCCTGTTCCTATTGGCCGCCCGTCGCCGCCGAAGGATTGCTTGTCGGGGGTGCCGATCTGCGGCGCCGCGGCGGCGCTCGACGGCGCCGAGTCGGCGACAATTGCCGCCGCTGAGGCGCTTGGCCTCGCAGCAAGGGGAGAAGGGGGGCTGGAGGAGGAGAAGGGTTTCCTCCTCCTCCTCCACCTCCTCCTCCTCATCATCAGCAGCATCATCAGCATCATCATCGTCATCAGCATCATCCTCAACATCATCAGCAGCATCCTCCTCCTCCTCCTCCTCCTCCTCATCATCATCATCATCATCATTATCATTATCAGCATCATCATCATCACCACCATCATCATAATAATCATCACCTCCTCCCTCCCTCTCCCCCCTCCCTCCCTCACCATCACAACTCCCCCTCGCATTTCTCCGCTCTCCTCCTTGTCCAGTTCCTCCTGCTCCTCTTCCATTCATTGTCATTCGAAGTAACTCCTTCCTGTTGCACCCCGAGGCGTGTCGAAAAGTCGGGCCTGGCGTTTCCGCCTGAGACTTCTTCGCCACTAGTGACCCTTAAGTTTGAAATGTGCGACATTTTCGCGGATGGAGGGCAGTCGCTTTCAAAATGAGGTTCCCGCCTTCGCGCCGCGCACATTCGTTTTGACAAACATGTAAGAGATTGACGGATTGAGGGCAGGTCGTTCTCAACATGTGGTTATCGTTTTATTGCCGCCTACATCTAATTTTCAACATATTGAAAGGGTTTCGCCAATTAAAGGCGGGTCGTTTTCAAAATAGTGTCCTCGCTCTAGCACCGCGCACATTCGTTCAAAGCAGTTGCAAGAGATTCAATGGATGGCGGCCCGCATTCACAATGTGTTTCTCGCCTTCGCACCGCGCGCATTTGTCTTAAATGCGTAAGGAAGGTGATATGTTTGAACATGTGGCCCTCGCGTTAGCGCCGCGCACACTCGTGTCAAGAGTTTCAAGCAGTTGCAAGGGTTCGCATGACTAACGTCCCAGACATGGTGTTGTGTCACGATTTAGGATTGCCAGAGCGCGACAATCACGTTGATTCGAGGTGCTGGCGTCCCAGGACTTGTGTTCTGACGCGAATCAGAATCGTCAAGCCGGAACAGTAACAGTGATCTGCGGCGTTGAAGTCCCAGGAATTGTGCTCTGGCACAGCTCAGGGTTTTCGGTACTGTTGTTTTTCAACGGGGCACGTCCCTCAGTGAAAATACATCCCTCGCAGGGGCCTGTGAACAGGGAACTTGGAAGGAGGGTTTGTTGCAGTCTCGTTGATGAGTCTTGGGTTTACATTGGTCCGTCTTCTCCTCCTCCCTTTGTCCTCCTCCTCCGCCTCCTCCTCCCTCCCTCAATCCCTCCCTCCTCCCCCTTGCCCCCTGCGCGCGCGTGGAGAGAGAGAGGATCAGGGGGATCAGGGGAGACGGGGACAGGGGGAGACTGCGAGGGGGAGAAGGATCAGGGAGAGAGGGGGAGAGGGATGGGAATGCGAGCGCGGAGAGAGAGGAGGAGGGGGATGGGAGAGGGAAAGGGAAGGAGGGGGAAAGGGGCAGAAAGGGGAAGGTGAGAGAAGGAGGGGAGACCAGGAAGGGGGTGGAGAAGGCGAGGATGGAGAGATAATGGGGAGGAGAAGGGTGGAGTGGAGGGGGAGAGCAGAGTGAAAAAGGGAGAGTAGAGGGAGAGGACGGTGGGGAAGAAGAGGAGAGAGCGGAGCGGGGCGACGATTTCGCTCGCGCCTGGATGCTCCGGGGCTCCGCTCTGGCAGCTGGGTGTGCTCAAGAGTTGTAGAAGCCTCTTCTATCACCTCTTCCCTGTTGCGCGCAACCTGCGAGCTGCATCCAGCGTGACACGCACTCCGAGCGCGGCGAGAACAATATCTGCAGGAGCCTTTGGGAAATGCAGGAAGACGGCGGGTGGTGACGCTGGCCACCGCCATACAACAGGAATGCAGGGGACACGTGGGGGGAGGGAAGGGGAGAGGAGAATGGGCCCTGGCCCCTGGCCGCAGGGCAATCGATAAAGTCCAACCCCCTTAGGCTGACACTTCATGAGAAGGCGCAGCGTTGGCATATGTTATCTTTCTGTAAAACACATATATATATATATGTATTGTCATTTTGTTCGATCACAGACTGGGCGGGTGAAGCGACACCCACTAGGAAAGAGCATGGGAGGAGTGGAAGAGGGAGGGGAGGAGGGGAGGTAAACAGGGAGGAGGGGAGCGTGGTAGATGGATGATTGAAAGTATGGGGAGGCGGAGAGGACAAAGAAGCGATCGACGGCAAAAAAGATAAGGCGGAAGACGAAGAAGCGAAGGAGGTGGAGGACGAGGAAAAGGAGGAGGAGGAGGAGGAGGAGGAAGAGGAGAAAGCGCCCGAGGATGAGGATGATTGGGGAGCAGATAGTAGGTCGACAGGTCGGATAGGGCGGGCGGGGGAGGTTGACCAGGGTGGCGGCGGAGAGAGGAGGGGCGGGCTAAGGCGGGGCAGGGGCTGGGCATAAGGAGCGATTAGTGAGGGCAGCGCGGAGGCCGCGGTGATCGACCTGTATACTGCGCTGGCGGCGGCGTCTCTAAACCTGCGCCTGCAGCTGTTCGCCGACGACGGCGCGGGCGTGGGGGAGAGGCTCGGCTTGCCGGTGTCGGCGGGCCCGCTCTTCCCCTCCATCCTCGTTCTCGTCCGCCATCCTCCTCCTTCTCCTAATCGTTTGCGCCTCCCTCCGAGTCGAGCGTTCTTCCTCCTCCTCCTCTCCTCTTCCTTCTCCCTTTTTTCTCCCCCTCCTCTCCCGTGGCAATGTTGGTTCAAGGCGGACAGTTGTTGAGGACTATAGACGCCCGAGAACCAGCGATTTGCTTCGGCTTCTCTGTAGCCAAGGCTGCAGCGCTTGTTGAGCGCAGCGCTCCAAATTTTTCTACGGTTTCTCACTCGCGCCCGCTCCGTGTACAGACATGGCTGATGACCCTCCTTGGTGGAAGCCCCATTCGGGCAATCATTCGGCGAGGAAGGGCACTTGGGTGTTTCAGCCTTCGGAAAACGGCGGGGGGCGGCAAGGACGCGCCAAGAACAAAAAAACGGCCAAGGGCTTACATTGTGTGTGGAAATTGCAAGCATCTGGAGTACGTCAGTCGCGGGTACACTCATTTCTCGAAGTATGGACGCAGCTATATACAAGGAGTGCATGATGATGCACAAGGTGCAGTTGGGGAGCTTGTTCAGCCTTGGGATCCTTTCGGTGCTGATGGGCCGCCAGATGATGTGCGAAAGGCTGCCGCGAAGTTGTTGCCGCATCGGCACGAGCTGCGCGCGAACTTGCTCGAGTTCAACGCCCAGCCCGAGCCTGTGGCCCACGTCCCCGTTGTGCAACCAACGCCGAACGCACGACATTGGCCGAGGCAGTCGAAGATGTTGCTCGCAAAGTTCGGCTCGCCAAGCAGCTTTCGGAGGCTACGGAAGCGCCTCGCGCGGCACAGTCGGTCGGCATTTGATGGTGCAGAGGTTGCCCGTGGCGAAGTTGATCCCGGCATGCAGGCCCTGCAGGCATCTGATCCAGGGAAGTGGAAGGACGAGAAGAGGGAGGAGATGCGGGCTGCGGCCGAGGCAGAGCGCCAGCGCCAGTTGCAGGTCGCGTCCCACGCAGCGGCGTAGGAGCCCGCAGGCCCCGCGACAGAAACCCCACCTGCGGCATCGGGGCCGCTCCAGCTTGGGGTGGTGGTGGCCCTGTTGCTGGCGCGGCGCCTCCGGCGCCTCGGGCGCCACAGGCCGTTGCGGGACCCATGGATGTCGAGTCTCCTGGTTTCGCCGACATGTTGACCGCCGAGCTCCAGGCTTGCGCCGGGGCGCGACTGCAGCTGGCGGGGTTGCCGAAGTCTTTCCGCACTGCGCAGGAGACCCTCAGCGAGTCCGAGGATCATGTTAGCGACGACGAGTCTGACATTGGCTCTGAGGGTGGCGACGATGAGATCCGAAAGCGCGGTCAAGAACAGGTGCTGTCCAATGAGGGACGCGGTTGATTGCGGGGGCTCTTGGTGAAGCGCAGCAGGGCCAGGACTCGCAGGCGCATGCGAACTGCTAAGGAGCAGATCAGCGCCCAGTTCAAGGGGATCGCCCAGCTGGCGGCGTCGGCCCCTGCTGGGGGCGGGGCAGCGCGTTTAGCGGCGCGGAGGTCTCTCGAGCGGGCGCAGTGTCCATGCGGCCCGACGGCGCGACGCTGGCGTCCTGCAACATCGCGTCTTGGTCGAAGATCGCCCAGGATTTCGCATCCGAGGTCCGAGCGCGCGGCGATGCCCCCCCGCTCCGCGAGTCGCAGGGGCGCGCGCCCCCCGCGGCCAAGAGGGAGCTCGCAGCCGCGGGCTGGCGCTCGCACTTCCAAGCCGGCATGCCGAGGGGAGGGGGGTGGGGGCGGGGCGCGGGGCGGCGCGGGGCCAGTTGTCCGCGAGAGTTTCTGTTCAGAGCGAGTTGTGGCGCAGGCTTTGGGGCATCGCGACGTCGGTTCGGGCCCGGCTTGGTTGCCCCTCGACCTGAAGACCAAGAGGGCCGCGATGACCATCGGAGTTTGTCACGTTGTGTCTTGCCATGGGGTCGCGGGAGATAGCTCGGTCGAAATGCGGGGCGTCGCCGAGTTTGTTCGGGCCCCGGCGGTTCCCTGAGTTCCTATTGGGGCTTTCAATCTTGAGGCTGATGCGATGCTCTTATCTGGATATCCACAGTATCTGCATGCTCGCGCGATGGCGCCTGTTGGAGCTGAGTTTACCGGCGCGCCAGGGTCTGGCGCCTTATAGACTATGCGTCGGCTTCGCCAGAGCACGCCTCGCCCGCCCAGGTCGACATCTTTGAGCCGCCACCCTTTCACGCTCATTGGAGTTTGGGCGTCCAGGCGAAGGCCTGCGCGGGCGAATAACTGGCGTCGGCGTTGGCCCGGAAGCCGCGCGGGCGGGCTCGCCCCCAGAACGTTCCGCGGCGCCTGGGGCCCGACCATCTTTGGGAGCGGCATCTTTGCAAGGCGAAACGCGGTGAAATTCTAGGGATAGAGCCGCGCCCATGTGCAGCTGGAGCATTAGATGCCGCGTGCGGCCGAGCACCCCGACCCGCGGGTCAGTGTCAACGCGCGTCATGTCATCTGGCCCCGCGCCACGGAGTAATAGAGTGACGAGCGCGACAGGGGGGGGGGGGGGGGTCCACGGCGCCGCGCACTGCCGCCGCGCCACATCGGGGCGGGAGGGGGACATTGCGCACCGGGATCCCCGACTCGCCTTCTGGTCGAACGTGCCCGCCGAGCTGCTCGAGTAGCGGGGGGAGGGCTGAGGCGCGCCAGGGCCGCCGAGCTCTGCGCGCAGACGTTGGCGGTGGACTGGGTGTCCCGCGTCGTCAACTTCTCCGGGTCGCCGCCGCTGGCGGGGCTTCCCCTCTGGCGGATTGACACCGGGTCTAAGTTTTCCGATATTGAGATCGTTGAGAAGCTGGATCAGTCCGCCTCCGAGGTTTTTATGCGCGCTCGGTCAGCAGCTGCGGGGTGGGGCCAGGATGGGCCTCGGCGACTGGCTGGCCAGGGTCATCCCACATGGGGCGAAGGGCCCACTCGTGGCAGAAGAAGGAGGTTCATCAAACCGCAGTTGAGTCGTTCGCCCCCCCGCGGGCGCAGATCTGCAGCCCTTTCAAGACGGGGCGGAGCACATTGCGCCCAGCATTGGCGGCTGTCTGGAGCGCGTCGTACGAGGAGAGGTTGACGCCTGGCGATGCCATGTCTGATGTCCGCGAGGCGGCCCTGGAAAGGTCGGGCGACCTCGCGCCTCTCGAAGTCGAGGATTTGCAGGCCTGTCGCTGTTTTCTCTCCGCGGCGACCGCTGTCGGAGCCGACGGGTGGAAGGCTCGAGCGATTTTAGCCCCGCCGGCTCCGGCGCTCGAGCGTTCTTTTTTCCCGTCGCGCTCGGCGCGAGCGTCAGACGGCTTGGATGGCCCAGCTCGCGATTGATAGTTTCTTGCCTGAAGAGTGCCGCTGACGAGAGGCCTGTCTGCAAGTGCCCGTCCTTTTGTCGGCTGCGCGGGAAGGTGCGCCGTCGCGGCGTCGGTCGATGTGCATCGGAACACCTCGCGTTATGGGATGCGGCCGCTCAGAGGACTTCGGTGTTGAAAGCAGTTCCGCGGGAAGGCAATGTCTCTGTTGCGTTGAATGGGGCTTGACAAATGGCACGGCGAGCCCACCGAATTTGATCGGTCCAGCCACGCGAATGGACTGCCCCCCCTCTGCTTTCTGCTTTGTCTTGGGATGCGTATCCCCACTTTTCCCAGCATATTGGAGGTCGAGGGGGCCGTGCCCAGGATGATTGCTGCTGGTCGGGGGGCGGGGGGGGTTCTTGGGCGCCCCCAGAATATGTCCTGGGTCAAAATATACGTGCAGGAGGCTCTGGGGGCCTGCCATGACCCTGTCAGCGGCAAGATGTCCAAGGTGGTTACCGGAGCCTACGTGGATGATATCTTCCAGAGTACGCATGGCGAGGATAACGCTCTCCCGGCGCGGCGCTTGCATGCTGCCGTCCGTTTCGGCCACGAGGTCGAGAAGCTGGGGCTCCTCATCAGTGACAAGAGTGCCCTAGCCTGGCCCTCTAAGGCGATGGGCGCTCGGCTCGTCTCCAATCTTCAGGCTGCGGGGCTTACCACTCACTCAGGACATGTTGCTCGGGATTTGGCGCCTTGCGCCGCGGCTGGGGGTCGGCGGATGGCCCCTGCGGTTTGTCGGCGGAGGCGAGAAGCCAGGCGAAGGGCCCCCAGGGTTGTGCACATCGGCAAGACACATCAGAGAGCCTCTAAGTTGTGCGCGCCTGGGGTCCTCGCGGCTGGGTCTCCCAGCCGCCGGCTCGCGCGGCCTTCGCCTCGCCCGTGGTAAACGTTTTTCGGGGCCGCGCGGCCCACCGCGCTGGGTGGTGGACCATTTGGGCCTGTTCCGCGGCGGCCCTCTTGCCGATCTGCAGTGCGAAGGAGGGTTCCCTGTGTCGCTCGGGGTTCGAGTACCTCACCACGTCGCATGATTTCTGGATGGGGCTGCAAGCGACCGACGAGATGCGAGTTTGGGAGACCTGGGTCTCCGCCGTCGATCTCTTCTTGCGAGCCCCCGCGAAGTGCGGGCGGCGGCGCGCGCGCGGCCCCGTCCTCGCCGCGGTGGCGGTCCTTGTCGACCTCGGCTGGATCCCCACTTTCCCATGTCCTTGGCATGATGAGTATGGATTCCCCCTGGACTTTGATAAACGTGACTTTCGGTTCCTCTTGTGCAGGGCACTCAAGGTTACGTGCGATGGGTGGGCATCGGGCAAAGCTGCTCCACACTACCTGTTGGAAGGGGTCCAGTTGGTGGGAGCGCCGCGATGCTCCACGCGAAAGAGCAGGAGGTTGCTGGCGGAATGTTTGGGACGAGGGCGGAGGTGTTCCCCCGTCTGCAAGTGCTGCCATCTCCCTGTTTGTCGGAATGTTCGTAGGCGCGTTGAAGAAATCATCCGTGACAAGAGCTCTCAGTTGGACTTGTGGGTGTTGGTGTGGGGCCGTTTCCAGGTGCGCACAGGCAAGGTGGATCCCCGCTAAACCAAGCATCGTGTAGAAATTCTGCACTTGTCCTCGGTTGAATGCGTAGCGAATGCTGCCGCGGACTTCTGTGCGAATGAAGGGGCGATGTGCGAAAGAAGGAGCGAGGAGACGTCAAGCGTCGGCCGAGACGGCTGTTTCCGTCCATGCGGTCGGCGCCGTTCAGGAGAAGATGTTGTTGCGTTTGCTGGCTATTCAGCGGGAGTTGGTCTGACGTGTAAGCGCGAGGTGAATTCTTCTCAGGATAATGCAGGCTGCGAGGAGACGCTCAGGGCCCACCTCCCTCGAAGCCCGACGCCAGGCGCCTCCTTTCCGCTGGTCACGACCCCCAGCTCAAGCCGACTACAGGCGGCCCAGATTATTAGGTCGACCCTGCCAGATCAAGGGCACCCTCGTGTCCTGCGTCTTGCGACCCATGCCTCCTGCACTTCTCTGGCAACGTGGCCCTCAGAAGGGTCTGGTGCCCTCTCGCGCGTCCTCCCCACTCGAGCCCGACTGCACGCGGGATCACAGAAAGCAGCAGCAAACCGCAATGATTGGCGCCATGCTGCCATGCCTCACGTTCCCAGCTGCACCGCCACTGTGCGACCCTGTCGCGTGCGGCCGGCATCCCACAGACGATTCGAGGATCGCGAGCAGGCAGATTGGCCGCTCGAGCCCGGCTGCATGCTCAAGCGTGCCCGATGCCACGGCCCCTCTGTGCGCAACGGGGCTCCCGCCCTCTCACTGGCCGCGTATGGGCACACCCAGCAAGCGCGCCGTGCCCCTGGCTTCTCCTCCTCCTCCTCCTCCTCCTCCTCCTCCTCCTCCTACTCCTCCTCCTCCTCCTCCTCCTCCTCCTCCTCCTCCTCCCCTGGCTCCTGGGGAGCCACTGCGGGCCGAGGGCCCCCTTGGAGCCGCTGGCCGCCTCGGACGCCGAGGAGAGGCGGGGGCCCTCGGATCGTCCCTCGCCCAGCGCGCTCCACAGCTCGCAGAGTGCCTCCTCGCAAACGTCCGCACAACGCATGTCCGTCTTCGATGCCATTCCTCGTGGATCCCCCCGCGGCGGATCCAGGCCATGTGCGACCAGTTACTCTGCGAGCAGTGGAGCGCGCTCGTCTGCTCCCAGCTGTCGCTCGGCTCACCTCCAGCGCCGCCTTGCGCTGTTCGACGTGCGGGGCGTCTGGGGCAGAACAGCTTAGGAGGTTGCCTTCATGGGGTGTGGGCCGCCCACCGGTGAGGGTCGGGAGGCCCTCTCCCGTTTGTCTCGCGGGCCCCTTCCCAAGTCAGACAGGAGCTTCCCTCTGATGGGCTGCGCATGATCGTGCGCCCCGTCGTGATCCTGGCCACCGCAGATAACTCTGCAGCTGCAGCTGGCGACTTTCACTGTGATCGTTCCCGCCCGCGGCGTGCCGCCCTCGCGGGGCGAGTGCGTGCGGAGGAGGCGCTTGAGGCAGAAGAGTGATTTCAGGTCGTGGCACCCCGCCGCGGGCCCTGGTCAGAGTGTGGGGAGCTCTGTCCTCCAGGGTAACAGATCCCGCTCTGAGGGCTGCCACCGACATCTTTCGTCTCAGACTTGCGAGTCTCTTCCCCTCGGGGCTGTCCTAAACTAGCCTTCTGTCGGGCCTGTTCCCCTACAGGGGGATCTTCGACGAAAAATGAAGAGTACCACACAAATGCAACAAAAAGGCCAGGAAATATTCAAAAAATAGTCCCCAGAGTATGTTTGGATTATTTTTTGACTATTTTGGGGGTATTTTTTTGTTTGTCGAAAATCCCCCTGTAGGGGGACAGGCCCGACCTAACACTAGCCGCTCACCCGAGCTGGCTTTCCGTTCGCAGGGGTGCCTCCCTGCCTCCCTCGCGCCCCGCCCCGTCCTTTCCTCGAGCCGCCCAGCGCCGTCTCTCAGGACGCGGGCCAGGCTGGGCTCCGCATGCGCGCCATCCACCTCGCAGGGCCGCGTTGGCCACCACCCACCGAACCACCCCAACCCAACCCGCAGGCCTCAATTTGCACTCCATTTCCAGTGGGGAGGTGGGGGAACATTGAAAAACACAAATGGAACCCGTGCCCCCCCAACCCGAAATTCGGGTCTTCGGGTTGGGTTGGGGTGGTCTGGTAGGTAGTCAAGGACGCGGGCCCGGCTGGGCTCCGCATTCGCGCCATCCACCTCGCAGGGCCGCGTTGGAGAAGACCTGCTTGCTGCCACGCGTGGGGCATCCAGGGGCGCCGCCGGCGCCGCTGCCGCGGACTGCGGCAGATCCGGCTGGTTCTTCACGAATCGGCGGTTCGAAGAGCCGTCCATTTGGGAGCCCCGATCGGGGCCCTTCTGACCATTCGAGGCCCCGCAGCAGTGGGCGCTGACGCCTGCGGGGCCTTCTCGACCAGCGTTCTCGCCGCCTCTGCGGTGTCTCGGGGCCGACCTCGACCTGTGGCGCCGCTTCCTTCGCAGCCAATTTGGCTCGCAGGAAGCGGCGATGCCTCAGCGTCAGTTGCGTAAAATATGCGGGGGACCTGTGCCCCGACTCTTGCTGCATTATTCGGCGTCCTGATGGCCTCGCAGCCACGGGACAGCCTCGGAATGGCCTCGGGTAGCCTCGGTATGACTTCGGACAGCCTTGGAGCGGCCTCGGGTAGCTTCGGCTAGCCTCGGGTGGTCCGGGATATGGCGTGGCTTGCCTGGCCAGGGGGGCGGGATCAGATCCCCCGAGAGCTTCAACACAGCATCGGGGGGTGGGGGCAGCGCGGCGACTCGGCCAGCGACGGGGCAACCGCGTGCGCAGGCACCACCGCTGGCGGCACGGCCAGCGAAGGCGGAGATGCCTGCCTTCTCTGGGGCAGAGCAGCCGGCGCTTGAACAGGCGCCGGCGGCGTTTGGAGAAGCCCTGGCGGTGCTGCTGCTGCTGCTGCTGCTGTTGCTGCGGCTGCTGCTGCTGCTGTTGCTGCTCCTCCTCCTCCTCCTCCTCCTCCTCCTCCTCCTCCTCCTCCTCCTCCCCTGCTTTCCCTCCGCTTCTGCTCGTTGCTTCCCTCCCTTTCCTTTCCTCCTGCTTCCTGCCTGCTGTTTCCGCCTGGCCCGTTTTCTGCCTGCCCGCCCGCCCCGCCGGCCCTGGCCTCCCGCCCTGGCGGCTTAGGACAAACCCGACGGCGTAGTCACCTCAGTCAGGAGGGAGCGAAAACACACAGACACAATTGATCGTCGATTCCAAGGAACATATGCGAAAATATGTGAAGTGGGGGGGAAGACAGAAATCCAGAAAATATGGGGAAGTATAGGGGATCCTGCTATTTGTGTGTATTTATTTGTGTGTCCCAGGGCCCCTTCACTCAGGCACAAATGTCAGCGGAGCCTGGGGCGGCGCAAACTGCTCACGGTACCTGGAGAAGCCCTGGCGGCATGACGTGCGTGGCCCATTTAGATTTTGACCACTGGTGCGATGCCCGAGGAGATCTTATGAGGCCATGTTGCCCGAGGGCCCCACGAATCTCCCACAGTCCGAGCGCCGTTCGCAATACGGGCGACATCCGATCTGCGAGAACTGCGTGGAGCACGTAGCATCGTCATGCATCACATGACCTGCAAAAGTACACAACCAGTGGGGCGAAGGTGACGAAACACCAGTCCAACATCCAACTGCGTTGACAGAAAGCAAGTGCAGGCCCAGATCAAGCGCCTGGGTGTGAGTTGAATCCAAGGCGTAGAGGAGGAGATGAACGCTTCCAGGCCCGATGGCTGCATGCACAATGGCGTCGTCGGCGACTATAGAGCAGGCCTTCGCCCCGGTGAATTTCGGCGTCGTCACAAGGCGCGCGGACCACAAGCTGGTCGAGTAGCTCCCGCCTGGCATCATCAAGCAGCTCGGCCCCGATCTTCCTCTACATTCCCCTCCTGCTGCTCTCGTGTGTCATACATGTGTCTGCCTTCGTCTTCCGATTGATGTGGGGTTCTATGTAGTGTTTGGATGTCTCGGTCTCACGTGTTTCGAGATGGTGTGGTCTGTGTCAGTTCCTCAGTGTCCTAGTCTAGTTTGCCTGGCGATTGTTGTCTGGCTTGGTAACACATCCCTATACGCGTGCCATTATCAAGTCTGCTGCGATCGAGTCCAGAGATAATGCAGAATGAATCAGAAGAGTAGGCGAGGGATTCGCAGGAGACTTCTCTCCCCAGAGTCGCAGCCCCAGAGACTCTCGCCTGTCGTTTCGAGCCCTTCTCGGCCACCTCAGGAGCCTCCTCTGTCGTCTCGGTAGTGTCCTTGGGGATGATGGCCCTTGGTATCGCGCCTCGTCGCAGGGCGGGCAGAGAGCCACCTGATGATCTCTTCACTGCAGCGCCTTGCATAAAATTCGCTCTTCCTATGATGCAGCGGTGCCCTTGAACGGGGAGCTCCTGGGGCCCGGGAACCGAAAGCTG
>CAUYUJ010014170.1:97500-307500 GCA_963575745.1 Prorocentrum cordatum
GCTGTCTCTTCAAAACGAGGACCCAACACCACAGGATGGTTGGGAAATAGTTTCCGTTCTTGTCGGGGCCCCCAGTCCGTCAACAAGGTCGCCAGACAAATATTTCGTTTCCCGTTGTTGCGAGGGGGGTGTTAAAGACTTTTCTCGGTTAGTAGTAGTCGTCGTCGCCGTCGTAGTCGACGTCGTCGTCGTCGTCATCGTAGTCGTCGTCGGAGTCGTACTCGTAATCGGTCGTGGTCGTGGTCGTAGTCGTGGTCGTGGTCGTCGTCGTACAGAAGGCATAGGTCAGGCCCCACCGAGCCCCCAGGGATCGTTTCCGGGGCGCGCGCCGGGGTGCATTGGGCATGTTCCAGCAGGGTCTTCGCCCGAGACATCCTCGAAGAGTCGACCCCCGGCGCGCGTGGAGGTCAGGTCCCACCGCGCCTGCAAGGACCATTTCCGGGCGCGTTCCAGGGCGCCCTGGGGGTGTCCCAGCAGGGCCCTCGCCCGAGACATCCTCGCAAGGCGCGCGAGGAGGTCAGGCCCCATCGCCTTCCTGCCCCACGCTCGCCTGATCCTTACCCGCGCGACCCACGCTCTCCTGATCCTCCCCCTCCCGAGCCTCGCCCTCCTGATCCTGCTCATAATCCTCGCGATCATTCTCCTCTCGCCTATTATTTTTATATGCAGAAACTCCTGATCAACCGCAGAGCGGCTGGCTAATATGAATGTACGTAGGGCGTCACTGTGCGGACCCGCTGGGATGGTAAGGTCGAATCTGAATTTGCATTGGACGTCACTACGATGAACCCCCCACTGTGTGAAGTCCGCTCATATCACCATTATATCGTCATACGCCGCTAACGTATCGGCTCAGGTATTGGCATGAACATCGTACCGCGCTGCTCTTCGCGCAGCGCCCCTGAAAAGGAGTAGGTCACCTCTTCCTCCGTTGCCTCCTACCTACGGACCCTAGTATAGGATCGACCCCTTGGCCGTATCCCCATACACACAGGTTGCCAGCCTCTTCTTTTACGCTACTCGCTGTTGCGATTCGCGTCATCGTTGACCCCGCCGCATGGCGCTGCCCCCCTCGGGGCGCAGTGGCTTTACGCGTGCGGCGTCTTCGACGACGCGGGGACGCGACGGCACTGCGGAGAGGGCGAGATAATCTGTGATACCCATTTCCCCCTTTCAGGAGACGGACGCACCGCCTCGATTGCGGCTGCTCTTGGCGAGCTCTTACCAAAGTCACCGGCGCTGCCGCCTCCCGCGCGCGCTCACACGCCGAGGACTTCGGGACCACGGCTGGATTCGCCTCCCGCTTCGCGTGATACGTCCGTTAGAACGCATCATGTGCCGGTGGGAACACCTGCAGTTGTCCTTGGAGCCACGGCTGGATTCGCCACACCTCCTTCCTCTCTTCCAACCTTCGTTGATGCACGTTGTGTCGGTGGGAACACCCGCAGCGGCGGCGCTGCGGCTTTGTCTCCAGACAACGTTTCCGCGCGCCACCGCCGCTGGGCTAAGGCCACATCACCCACTAACGTGTCTGTGTCCGAACATGTGCGTGTCATAGAAAATCGTATTGGGTGGACATTTCAGCGAAAGGTCCCAGAATGGTATCACATTCGCTTTCCTATTCGGGACGCCAGCCGCAGCCCCTCCCAGAGACGCTCCCGGCATGACTCCCTACCGCGCGACATCGTGTCGCGTGCCTCTCCCACCGCCAGTGACATGGCGGAGCTTCGCGACCATATTGAAACTTACACGACCCGGCATTTGTCGGGTCTGGCCGCACAGACGGCCACTTTCAGACAGGAGTTTCAACAAGCTTTTGCTCTGGTCGACGCTCGGGTCGCTGAAGATCGATCGATCACCACTCAGTTCCTGTCTATCAAGTTGACCAGATGGAGTCACACCGAGGTTCCGATTCCAATACCATTCAGACGCTACACGACTACCTCTTGCGGGTGGAGGCCCAATTTGTGAGCGTATGACACAACGGGACGGCCGCCATCCGGACTTTACACGATGAGTTCCTGATGGCCCAACAGACCCCACCTGTCGAGGTGCATGGACCCACGGATCAAAAGTTACGTGAGGATATCAGCACACTTCGTACCCGGGTTGGTATGACCACTGCCACACGACACTCCCGACTTACCACAGTCATGTCTGAATTGAACGGCATGTTGCGTGGTGCCGAGATGGCTTTCGCGCGATGTGTTGACATTGGCGGGGGACGTGTGCCAACGCTTGATAACCGAGTCTCCACGGTCGAGCGGCAGCTACTTGAAATAAGGATTGCACTGGCTGAGTTGCGCGTTGTACGGACCTAGACTGCGCAGCTGGGCACCCCGACTTCGGTTTACGGCTTCGCCTCCTTCGAAGCCCGAATGGCCGAGGTAAAGAAGGTGGCGGACCACACGCAGTTACGACCCACCCAAATCTCCCATGAAAACAAGGTTGAACAGAAAAGGCACGGGCAGAGGAAGCATTCACCCGTTTGGAAAAAGAGCGCGAAGCACACCACCGACGAATCCAGGACTTTGCGCAACGGCTGGACAGGCACTCCCAGCGAACCCACGACACGAACGAGGATATACGTGGCGTACAACAGAGTGTTCACATGATGCAGCACGACGTCACGGCCCACGAAACTACACTGACAGCCCACGTGAGCAACACTCAGGTCCACGATCCAACCCCACATCCTGACCATCGACAGGACCGAGCCTCTACGCATGCCGATAGTGACATCCGCATAGGCCCTACGTGACGTACGTCGCCAGGAGCCGCCTTCGCAGGGGCTTCCACACACAAACGTCACGTTTCCCCTGTGCGACCTCCCTCTCCTACCCAACCGCTTCCAACACAGATTTTGACACACTTCTCACTTCCCAGCACAACTCCAACCAAGGACTCAGACACCGCACGCATACCACAACTGCCACGCACTACACGACTCCAAGAGTGGCGACAGATGGTTCGCAACAATTTTTGTAGCCCCCCCGGGCGCCCTGCCAAGGCTTACGCATTCCTATGCGTCGCAGAAGAACCAACCACGACCTATGAGGACCTCCAGGACAGCGGCGACTTCGAGAGAATCGGCTGCAATCTCGCAAGTGGACTAACGACAGTCCTCAATGTCGAGTTCCGCTACCGCACTAAGAACCTCACAGCTCAGGAACACAAAGCTGGTCGCATGTCGAAGAGCAGAGACATCTACTGGACGATACTACAATTGTTCAACTCCACTGCAGTCGCCGACACAATGCATGACTTTGAACGTCAACAAGTGATACGCATGCGGGATTACGACCTCCAACGGTTGATCGTGGATTGGGATAGTTTGTTGCTGGATTGCCGCGAACCACCCGACACACGCATATTCGAGCCTTTATTCCGAGCTCACATACGCCGACACTATTTGATGAAGCAGGATATGCGCGACTACAACAGGATGGCTCACGAGGGCCCACATAAAACATTCGAGTGGTTTCGAAAACGTGTTCTCGCCAACCTCGAACTACACCGACTTGAGCGTAATCAGCACAACCTCCAAATCGCATCGGTCCGACATGATCCCGTGATTTGTGCAGCGTTTAAGTCTGGAAGAATTTTGGAAGGTGCAAGATGCTACACACTGGATCCAGAAGCCGTCCCACACCACGACTTCCACGACGACCGTCTACCCACGGCAGGGACGCCTACGACAGACGACCTTCCACCGGCCGCTCCTCCGGCCCACCGCATAAGGATAAGGCCGAACAGAACTTGTGCTTTGTTTTCGCAAAACACGGCTCCTGCCCACTGCAAGATCATCGCAAATACCATCACATTCCGACGTGTGCTTTCCATGTGGGCCAGAATTTGACATGCCAGCATGGAATCAGCTGCCGAAGTGCGCACACTGACCCTGGCGCAAAGACTCCTGATCGGAGCCCTGGTCGGCCCTCCAGCCGAGACAGCCGCAACAGGACACCCTCCCCACGATGCGGGGGGCTGCAAGCCTTCGCCCTGCAAGGGCCGGCGCCGCCCCCGCAGTCCGGGGGGCACGCTGAGGTCACGACGAGGCTCGCCGTCTCCGGGGCGCGGGGGGCGTTCCGACTCACGCGGTCCGGGGGGTCGCGGCTGGTCACCCCGCTCCCCCCGGGTTCTCCTTTTTTCGGCGTCCCGACGCTCCAAGACGGCGGTCTTCAGAAGACCGCCGTTTGTTTTGGAGCGTTCGGACGCCCAGACGGCGGGTTCGGACGATCAGAAGTTCTGGGTGTCCGAAGCCGCCTGGGATGCTTGAAAATCGCCCCACAACCATCAGAAAAAGTTTCCAGGCAGTCCAAGGGGGCCCCAAGACGGCAAAACAGGGTTCCAAGATGGCCTAAGAGAGCCCCATGACGGCCCAAGATGGCCCCAAAACGCCCTCCTAAGCATTCCGAAGCGTGACCTGGTCGTTCAGGGAGACCGCGGCTAGAGTTAGGGTGGCCCTAGGAAACCCCAGAGGTTTCCAGATGACGCCCAGGAGTTCTCCAGAAGGCCTCCAAGAAAACTTGGCAAACTTCCGTAAGGTCTCCAGAGGTTCTCGAAGGAGGAGCCTCAGCAAAAATAACACAGGAGGATGGGGACAATTCGCAGGGTGGGGCGAGAATGGGGAAAAAGAAGCATGGAGGAAGGATAAACAGTATCAGAATGGCGATGTTGGGAAAGCCAACAAGGAGTTATTGTGAAAGTGTCGGTGCGATGTTCTTGCCATTCGTCTTGCATACCCAAGTTTCAAGGACCAACGTGCATGGCGCGAAGCGCCAATGCAGTCTTGTACATATATGTGTGTACATGATTGTAGACTATACATATACACATATATACACGCGTACGTATGTATGCATGCATGCATGTATGCATGTTTGCATGCATACATGCAAGCACGTGTGTATGTATGTATGTATGCATGTATATGTCTGCATGTGTAGTTGTGTATGTATGTGTGCATGTATACATACATGCATGCATGCAGGTAGTTGGGTAGGTAGGTCGATTGGTAGGTAGGTAGTAGGTAGGTAGGTAGGTACGTGTATGTTTGTATGATTGTATGTTCGCATGCATGCATGAATGACTGTATGTATGTATTTCTGCATGCATGCATGCAGCATGTATATATGTAGGTGTGCGCGTACACAGATGCATCTACATCTATACCTATAAGTGTATATGTAATCATAGAGTGAGAGACATGTGTGCGTGTGTTGATTTTCTGACCGCCGCCGTGCTAATAAAGTGTCGCGAGCGGGCCCTCTTCGGTGCCTCTTGACGCCGTGTTCAGGCCGTCTCGAGGGCCTCCTGGGCCGTCTTGGAGCCCTCTGGGCCCGTCTTGGTCCCTCAGGGCAATCTTGGGAGCCTCTGGGGCGGTCGGGGGGTCTTTGGCTGTCTTTGGCCCCTCCTGGATCCTGTTGGAGCGCCCTGGGGCCGTCTTGGGCCCCTCTTGTGCCGTCCTGGGCTCGTCTTGGGGCCCTCTTTGGCGCTTATTGGGCCATGTTGGAACGATCTCGGGGGCCTCTTCGGTCGTCTCGAGCGCTTTGGAGTCCGAGAAACCGAGCATGCGGAAACAGCACCGAAACTCACGGAAAACGTTCGATTTCTGCCCCCCAGGGGCCTATTGGGAGTCGTCGGGCCCCCTTGAGCAAGTTAGGGAGCCCCTTGGGCCACCTGGGGGACCACCTTTGGCCCATCGTGGCCGTCTTGGGACGCTCGTCGGGCCCTCCTGAGGCCTTCTGGGGCCCTCCGGTGCCGTCTTGGGTCATCTGGGGCTGTCTTTGGCCGGGCGCTCCAGAGTCTCCCCGGACGGACCAGGAGTTGTGCCGGAGTATATCGGCATTCACGATATGAGCACACACACATATATATGTATGTATATATTTATATATACACAAGATTTGAGGGCTCGCTTCGCTTCGCCTCAATCTTGGTCCTGCGGCCATGCGCACCCAAACACTCGGTGAATAAATGACGTCTGCAAGCACATGATGACCGTGAGAAGGGTGGCGGTCCGTCATAATTCCCGGACGGGTCATAATCATTCCTGTGTTTGGGAGACGGCGACATACCGCGACGAGGCCATAGTCACCGATGAGGGGTCAGAGGAAATGGTGATCACGAGGGGGGTCGCGGTCACCTCCGCAAAGACGCACCCGAAACTTGTCTCTGGACGTCCCCCGGGCCAAACAGACTGCATGTTGCATGGTCATCGCGCTTCTCTTGGGAATCACTAGCCCTCTGAGAGGGCAGAGCATTGCAGTGAGACGATCGGGAAAGAAGAGGAGGAAATGATATGAAGGGAAGAAGAGGAGAGGAGGGCGAGGAAAAAGGGAGAGAGACGGTCGGGGAAAGTGAGGAGGAAAGGAGGAGGGAGAGAGAGAGGAGAGGACAGAGGGGGAGGAGGATGACACGAGGAGGGCGAGATAGGACGAGGAGGGAGTCAGAACTGGAGGAAGAGGAAAAGGATAAACTGGGAAAGGAACGAGGGAACGAGTGGGGGGTTGCGATGTGCGAAACTGTCGCTACCTTCGTGGGCCGCTGGCGGGTCCAGCGGAGAGGCGTGATCCGCGGACCAGAATGAGGCCTCGCCGTCCCGGGGGGCTTCGAACAGCGAAGCTGTCGCCACGTTCGTGGCCCCCTCGTCATTGCTCCTTTGTCAGATCGTGATCGCCCTCTTTCCGATGATATGAGTCGCAAGAGAGATGCCGGGAATGGGGAACACTGGTCTGCGGCCTCACGTTCTTTGGCGAAGCGTTCCAGGATACTGCGAATCTTTCGAGGCGTAATTTAAGTTGGAAATGAACGGTCCTGGGTATAGTCGCCTCTTGTGTACAAAGGGTTGGGTGCGTCTCCGGGTCAGTTGTTTCTGGAGGGTCTCTTGGGAACCCGGGGAAGCTATCCTTGGGCGTTTCTGGGACCTGTTGGGCCTTGATTGGGGCACCTTAAGCTCGAAGACGGCCCAAGAGCGAGTCAGGAAGCCCATTCGTTGCCTCTCCTTGTCAGAAGCCTCGCGATCGCCAGGAGTGGCTCGGGGCGTCCGGGGAGGGGACTATTGGAAGTTTTTTGGGGCGTCCTGGGGGCCTCATGGGAGCTTTTTGGGGGCCGCCTGGGGGCCTCTTGGGGGCCGCGTAAGGGCCTCTTGGGGCCCCGTGGGGCCTCTTGGGGGCCTCTGGGGGCATCCTATGGGCCTCTTGAAGCCGAAGGCTTGAAATTTGAACTTGGTTTTCGTTTTCTGGGACGCCTGTGCGGCCCGTCCAGATGGTCTCTTGGGCTGTCTTGGGGGCCCTTGGTGCACTCTTGGGTTCTCTTTGGGCGTCTTGGGGCCTTTTTGGGAGCCTCTTGGGCCGTCTTGGGAGTCTCTTGGGCCGACTTGGACGTTATGAAAGGCCTAGAGGCGAATATGTTGAGAACGTACTTTTTACGATGGGAATGGGGCTATTTTGGCCTCGCGGGGCCCTTTTGGGGGGCCTCTCGGGTGCCTCTTGGGCCGTCTTGGGTCGCCTCGGGGCGGTCGCGGTATCATCTGAGGCATCTTGGGCCGGTGTCCTCGGGCGTCTTGGGCCGCTGGGGGGCCAGTAAGAGCGTTTCGCGCATCGTTCGGTGACCTGGAGGGCTTGGAAGTCCGCTGGAAAGGGGCCCGGGGGCCAAGGGCGGCCGTCCAAGAAGGTATGTGCGGGGGGTGTGTGGGCCATCCGGGGGGATTTTTCCTTACAGGATGTATAATTATAGGAATATATATATACATTTCCCGTATGACATATCCACATCTCTTATGTAGGAACTCTGTAGTTCGCAAGTGAACCATCTACATGTGTCATCTCCCATCAGGAACATCAGAAATCTTTGGGGGTCCTCAAGCAGACCTGAAAGATCCGGAGGAACTCGGGTGATTTCTTAGGAGCCGTTCGCGAAGATTGCGGGGACTTTGGAATGTCCTAAGAAATCCCTCCTCGGAATCGAGTAGCCCATACCACGTGTTGCCCGAGTACTAATTTACTAACTTAATGGTAGGAGCAGTAGTAGCAGTACGATGACGGCGTCGACGATGACAGCACCGGCGGCTGCGGAATAGTTGTTTGCCCAATATCGCGGTTTGTCGGCAACCCTCAAATCGCTCCCAGAAAAACATCTGTTTACCCATGATGTGGGGGTGTCAAAGACTTGTTGGGCTATGTTGGTTGCGATTTTCGCATGTTTGTTCTCTGTCCCCATCTCGCGCCCCCTCCCTTCCACTGCTTCCCCTCCCCTTCCCTGTCCCATTCCCCTCCAGCTCTGCTCGCCTCCCCCTATCCTCTTCCCTCCCCTCCTCTCAGGAGCGAAAGAAGGACGTACATGTACATGAATCCACGCTGGTTTCGAGAGCACGCATTGCACACATGTTCGTATAACGCGGCCAGTCCCGCGAATCAAGGGGCCGTGCTCATGTACATAGCTGGGCGCGTACGTCCTTTGTGGGATCCCTATCCTCTCTCCCCTCCTCATCTCCTCTCCCCTTGGCTCCCTCCTCGCCCCCCCCCCCCCCCCCCCCCCTCCCCCTGACCCTGTCCCTTCCCCCATCCCTCTCCCCCTCCCCTTTGCCGTCCCTTTCGCCTCGCCTCCCTTCCGCTTTCGGCGCTGGCTGGTGTCTTCGCGGACAACACGGAGGGCGAGTAGGCGAGCACGGCTCGGTTGTTGGGCAGGCCTTGGCGGGGAGGCAAGGGAAGGGTTCGCTGAAAGTCAAGGGTGGGCCGAGGGGCACCTTTTCTGCTCGATCAGTCAATTTCCTCCTCCATCAGTGCCAATTCTGCAAAACGTTGTTGCCATCGTTTGGGAACGTTTGCTGGAGATCTGGCTGCGCGCGGCACCGATCGATTCGGCCATGTGCTTGCTGAAGGCGCCTTCCTGTTTCGACTTATCTCATCCACTCCTCTCTTTGTCCTCCCCCCTCCTCATCCTCTGTGGCCCCTCCTTCGCCTTCGTCTTCTTCTGTATCTTTCTGGTATAAGTTGTCTTTCTGTTATGCCTTCTTCCCCTCTGTTCCCCTGGCGAGTGCGTAATGTGTCTAGCACTTCTCTTCCCCAGTCCGTCTAATGGGACGTTGGGCGTTGTGTTATCGTGTTTCTAATCTAGTTCGTGCCATTTTTGTGGAATGGTTGGTGAAAACAGGGTGCTTGTCGAAAAGGTGGTTGTGTTTGTTTTACGCGGGTGCGCGTCGGGTAATCATGGCGTTTGTTATGCGATGTACGTTTAGTGTTCTGAAGCTTTTGATATGTTGCCCCTGGCCAGCCCCAAGTCGATGTACTACAGCGGGACAATCTACTAAGTTGTGGTGATGGTTGTTTTGGCAGCAAGAAGTTGATATTTCGAACGACGGCATGGAGAGGCAGCGAGAGGTAGTTGTTCTCATCATGGAGATGGCCACCGCAAGACAACGAACAGCTGTAGCAATGCGGAGATTTCCTTGGCAGGTTGTTCACTGGATTCCCCCTTCTGTCAACGGCGAGCACCGAAGCCCCACAATTGCGGATGATATGGAGGGAGTATTTGGACAAGCTTGCCAGAGTTTCGTGCTTGAGTGCCAGTGGCGCTATCTAAACCCCGCGGGGGGCGCGGATCCTTTGGCAAGTCCCCGGCGCTCGCGAAGTTACGACGCCAGTCTGAAGCAGCCCGTCGTAGGCACACACGGTTTCTCTACAACCAGCCCGCCGCGGGTAAACGTGTGGGTGTGTCGCGCGTGTGGGTCGCGGATGTGGGCCGCGGGGAGGGTGGGGGGGTCGCGGGTGGATCGCGGGTCTTGGAGCGGGCGAGGACGACAAAAGCAACTGCAACCCGCATTGCGGAACCACGCGCCCAGGACAGTGTCAGACCGTTCGGTGTGACAACCTCCCGGGCAGCTTCCTGGATGCCAAAACACCATCGTCGCATTGCCGTTCTATTCCCAATTATTGTATCACAGTTGGGTGGGTAAATCGGGCACATGCTTTCGCGCTGGCCAGCCGTCCACCACAGGAACGTTGGTTCATTTCGGGCATCGCCTGATATGTTTTCATTCGCGAGGTGGACTGGGCTGGCTGACTGACTGGACGCCCGCGTTATCAGGCATTCAATTGGAGGCCAAATCTTATTCTCCGCCGCTGAGTGCGCAACGAATGGCACAACCAGTAGCAGCCAGTGCTGCCCGCGTGGTGTTGATTTGCGTGGGGCTTGGGACATGAGTCGAGTTTTTGGTCGTGCAGGCGGACTGGACGGGTCTCTGTGTCAATTCAAATAGTTATGAATATTTGGTCGTGGTTATGAACATTGCCCACAGAATCCGACCACAAAGCCTAACTCGTTCGTAACGATTGCGTCCACGTGCCCCAACCAGAATTTCCTAGAGCCAGCTCCAGACACCCATGCATTGTGTGTGTTGGTGTGTGTGCGCGGGCATACGTGTTAGCCGACGACGGCATGCCCAGGTTGTTGGTGCAGGTTTCTTATATGTCCGGCGAAGCGCTCGAATGGCCCAAATATTCCGGCGAGGCAGGTACAGTCGGGGCCCTGAAGAAGGAACCCTTATCGTTGGGGACGGGCTTCGCGTTCCTTAAGTGTTTCACAGCTTGCCTCAGGCTTTCCTCATGTTTTCGACGGGAAATCGAAGGTCAACTTATGGAAACAAGGGGCCGCGTTCCTTATGTCAACGCCCCGACTGTATCTCCAGTGCCGCATTGAGCTCCAGCCTCGGAGCTCTCGCGCTGCATCTGGATGCCTCCGGGCCCAGTGTGGGCCCCTCGTTGTGGCCACCGAGCCCTGGAGCGGCCCGCCGAGGGTCCCACCAAGTCCAGACGCACCCCGCAGCTGTGCCTTCCAGCGCTGCCTGCCGTTGAGCGGAGGAGGAGGGGGGGGGGAGGGCAGGAGGCGGAGGCGGAGGAGGAGGAGTGGGGGTGGGGGAGAGGAAGGGCGGGGGAGGCGGAGGGGGGAGGAGGAGGAGGAGGAGGAGGAGGAGGAGGAGGAGGGAGGAGGAGGAGGAGGAGGAGGAGGAGGAGGAGGAGGGGCAGGGGAGGGGGTGGGGGGCAGGGGGGGGGGGGGGGCGCGCTCCCGAGGCTGCCCGGGACGCCCCCCCCCCTCGCCCGCCGCGGCTCGGCCGCGGGGCGCGGAGGCCCGACGACGACTCCTGGCGCCACCAGCAGCGCTGCGCCGCCCTCGCGAGCCCGGTAGCTTCGGCCCGTCGCCCGCGCGCTCGGCCGCCAGATTTTTCCGCCTGCGTGCTTAGGGGAACGGACAATGACGTAAGCATAACATCTCGACGCTCCGCGCGGATTTCTCGGATAGGGGGCCACTTGCGAACCCTACCCCTACCCCCTACGAGTTCTGAGGGGGAGGGTGGGGTTCACTTAGCTCGGGAGCTCCCGAACGAAGTGAACCCCACCCTCCACCTCAGAAATCTTGGAGGTAGGGTTCGCATCTGGCTCCCTATCGGACCGGCGCTGGACACCCCTAGCGGCGCTTCCAGCGCCGCCCCTGGCGCGCTCCGCGCGCCAGGGAGGGGGGTCCAGCGCCGATCCGAGAAATCCGCGCGGACCTTCGAGTTTTTATGTTTATGTCGTTTTTCGTTTCCCTATTGGTGCCTCCGACGCAGGTCTGAGCGGGCAAGACATGGTTCACCACCCACCAAACCACCCCAACCCAACCCGAAGGCCTCAATTCGCCCTCCATTTCCAGTGGGGGGGGGGGTCGGGGAACGTTGAAAAAGCACATGGAACCCGTAACCCCCCCCACCCGAAATTCGGGTCAAATTCGGGTTTTCGGGTTGGGGTGGGGTGGTCTGGTAGGTAGTCAATGGTCGGTGCTCCTCGCCTTTCTCCTCCTCGTGCGCCTCCCCTGTACGTAGCCAGTTTGGCTCAAGTCTGACGATGGCGCACGGAACTGGTGACCAGATCCCGCCTCAGGGCCAAAAGTGCCTTGGCTGTCAGTGTTCTCGAGGCCGCCAGCCCAGGGCGCTTGTTTGTGTACGTCCTACCCAAGGCATTGCTGTAGAATTTCTTGTGCACCGTCAGGCGCGCTCTGTTCATGTGCTTGCTAATTGTCGAAGCTGCGTTCCAGGGTCCTGGCCGTGGTGCCTGGAATGGTTTGGAGCAGCTGCGGTTCAAGGCCATGACGCTCTTTTTGATGGAAACAAGTACGTATATGTTCGGTGCTCCCTTTCCTCTTCGTAAGACCTGTTGCTCGACATCAAGTTGTGCTGTCGCTTGTGGCCACCAGTTGCATCCCAATTTGGCTTCAAGCGTCTTGGCCCTTCTGCTGCAATATATGGACGGATACCCCCTGCTGCTGCTCATGCAGACTCGCGACATGTTTGTTCACACGGTCGGCATGCTCCAGCCGCCGCGGCAGGCGATCGATACAGACATGGATTGTAACGAGTTGATGCGCGAACGCACGTATTTTCAATGATACCCTCCCCAGACGAGTTCCCGGGCAGCCTCGGTACGGTAGGTTCGCGTCGTATCGACCAGCGGCGACCCCGCCGCGGGCGTTCAAGGTTGAACGCCGCCAGTGGCCCAGAATCGGCGTACATGGAACGATCGGGCGATCGAAGAGCCGCCGATCGTTCGAGGTTGAACGATCCACGCGGTGTCGGAAACCAGCGCTGGGGTCGTCACGACGCGAACTTGCCGTATCAAAGTATACCAGGGCATGTTCATGACGCAAAAGGTAAAGCAATTCCTACACCTCCGCCAGCATCGCCAGAACAGGGCGACATGCTAATGTCAAGGTTGGTGAATCACGCTCCACCACGAGCTGGAATAGAAATGTACCAGATTCATGACGCTGTCATTGGGCCAGGCTTGGCCACCTGAGGAGTCTTCCAGATGATGATGAGACACCAGCGGTAGCGACGGCGTCTGGCAGGAAAACCACACATCACCACTGTTGTGATTTTCCTGGCTGTTTCGGGAGCTCTCTGCATGCGTATGCCGTCGAGCCCTCCAGTAGCCGCTAGTGCCACCAGGGTTGAAATATTGCATGCAGTAGCGTGCTGTCGCCGCAGCCGCTAAGCTCGTTTCAGAACGTGTTGTATCCCAATATGTGTGCGTGCTTATCCAGATTACATCATTCGATGACACTTTGCTTTTGTCTTCCAACAGTATGGTTTGGAAGAGTTGTCGAGCCTCATCGATGGCCCGCATGCGTTGTCGTTTCGATGTGTCGTGCAAAAGTCGCGATGCCCATCTTGCACCCACGCCGCAGTGGGTCCTGCGGCCCATGTGGATTTGTCGGTTGCTCAAAGGTTACATCGGCCCCAGCGGGCGCTCCAGTTGCTGACGGAACGCCTACGTGGAAGTTGCGCTACGAGAGCAACGGGGCTTCACGCCCGTCGAATGGACATAAACAAACTTGCAGTTTGGCCTTTGTCGACAAACTCCCATATTGACGGTATGTGCTTCGTTGGAAGTTGTAGGTTGCGTCGACAGTTTGTTTTGTGGGTCCGCGCAGAGTGGGGAGGGGGAAGAGATGAGGGATAGGCGAGGTGGAATAGAGTAGGCGCGGTGGGAGTGCAAAGTCACAAGTCGTCTGCGACCCATCTGGCATGAGTCAGCAGAGCGCCTTGCGCGCAAATCGACGTGCAGCACCTGCGCCCCACTGGCGTGCCGTGGCACTCTGTGACGTGCGCCGAGGTGCGCTTACACCGTCTGCGACGCGCACACGTCTGCGCTGACACAAGCCTTGAGGGTCATCGATACGCAGACTGCTTCCCGCTTGCCGTCGCCTTCCAAGCTATCGCCACACAGCTCTCGTCCACACCACAAGCCTCCCTGCGGAGGCCCACGCGTCATGCTGCGTGCGGTGGTGGACCTCTCGCCCACGCGTGCCGCCGTTGAGCACCGTGCCGCCAGGAAGCCGCCGCTCGACGCGGCAGCGCTGCGCCGCCTGAGGGCGGCCGCGAGGGTGTGGCATCCTCGCGCCCGCCAGGGCAGCGCATCTCACTGCACGCCTTCCCTTCCTGGTGCCCGCATTGGCATTGGCCCCCCTCAACAGGGCCTATTGCGGCCGCCTGCTCACCCACACAGGCAGGCCCCTCGTTCGGGGTAACCCGTCGGTGGTGCCCGAGCAGTCTCTGGCAAATGGGCCACCGAGGAACATCCTCGCTTCTCGCTGCCGCTGTCGGGCAACGACCGCAGTGTCGTCCCCTCCGCGGGCAAATTGCACCATGGCCTGGGCAACGTACCACATCACACAGCGTCACATGTTTCAGCAGGAACGCAAAGTGGTGGGTCATGTTTGCGTTGCTCAGGTCGTCCATCGCCAGAAAGAGTCTGACCATCAGTTCAACGCTGCTGGTGATGACCGCCAGAGAAGACAAATAGCCAGCCTTGCTGAAGCAGAAGACACGAGCTAGTCGGCACCGTTAGCGCCACTAATTTTCAATGGCCTAGCAGTTTGCAATAGAGCTGAGGACCCTCCCAATGCCAGGCATTTGCTCGCTTACTGATCTGGTGCTAAAACTTTCAGGATTGATCCAGAGCTTCCAAATCCGTGCAGAATCTATGCATATTTTATCCTGTGTTTCGAATTGGTTCTGTGCGTTCATTGTGCCATGGACCATCTGGGGACATGGATGAGTTGGACTGCGTCGATGGGTACTGCGCGAGGTGTGTCGCCAGTTCCGCCACAGCTCGTGACAGCTCTGACACATTCAGCTGCGCATGAGCACCGACGTTCTCTTGTCTGGGTGGCTCAGGTTCAGGCGCGTCCGACTCGTACCCGAGAGGTGCGTGCCATGTCCAGCCCCCTACGTTGACCGCGTCTGTTTCGTGCAGGCGACGCCGCTCACGGGCCCTCAAGAACCCCCGCTCCCCCCAAGGACCAGCACACGATCAAGAGCGTTCGATGCTTGTGCAGGAGCCCCATCATGCCTGCCGTCGAAAAGGCAGTGCTGGTTTTCGAGACATGCATTTTCGGTGTGAACGCAAAACGCACGGTTGCTGGTTTGCGTCTCCAACACGCTCCTGGGATCTCTGTTCATTCGATATCCCGCATGCGCAGGGGTGAGTGGCTCACCTCTCCTCGACACTCGTGTGAATTGATGCGGAGTGGTGGGAACGAGCGCCCGTCCAAGGGCGTACCAGCGCATGGAGGCCGCCCATTCCCGCTGTTCTGATCGCCCCGCCTGATGGTAAAGTTAGTTGGTAAGGAGGCCAGTGATGTTGAGACCGAGCGCAGACAGTTTCTTGAGAATTGCCATTCCAAGGTCGAAGCGCGGACGGCAAGCTTGGACGGCCAGGCAGCGAATGGATTTGAGGTCCCCGCCTCCTTCCAGCGGGGTGTGCGTCCGGGGTGCCTGTTGTCAACGAGTCCGGAGTAGTCAATTGGGCATGGCGTTTGTGCGCCCCAGTTCTCCTCATTTTGAGAATTCACCCGTGCAGCCATGATTGCTAACGTTGGGATTTGGGCGCGGGCCATGATGACCCCGTACCGCAAGTTCCGCCAAACGAGCGGCACTCACGAGTTAGAAGCAAAAATACGCTGCTCTCATCACTTGCATCACCTTTTTCATTTCCCATTATCCTCATCGTCTTCCAGTTGGCCATTTCTCCCCCTCGTCTTCCTCTTCCTGCTCCCTCCTTGTGCTCTGCTGGTGTGCATGATCCTCCCGCTGCTGCTTCGTCGCGTCTGGATATTCCGTTTCTGCTTCTGCAGGCGTTGCCATTGTTCCCATGTGATGTTGTTCCCTATCTTGTTCCGTCATAGCAAGCGGAGCCACACTTACCATGTCCGCTCTCTCATCGGCCGACGGCATTCGGATCGCCAGCATGGCGAGGCTGGAGGCGCGAGCCGAAAGGGGAGGGCCCTGGGAAAGGTTCGGTTATGTGGGAGCAGCCTCGTCCGACCCGGCGCCACCTTGGTCCCTCCTCCCCCCCCTCCCCTCTCGCTCCTCTCTCCCTCCCCCGCCCACCCCCTCCTCGCTCCCCCCTTCTCCTCCCTCCTGCCCCCCCCCCCCCGCAGATGCCCTCGATAGTTTGCCGACGGCGGCGCGGGGAGAGCAGGCGGCGAGGAGGCAGCCGTGCCGCCACCGCCGGCCACGTGCGGCGCGCGGCCGCCAGGTGCAGAGGCAGGTGCTCGTGCGGCTCCGGGAGGCCGTGTCGGCCTGCGAGGCCCGCGGGGCCCGCGGCCCGCCGCGGCGGCGCGAGGGGGGCCCGGAGCGCGGCATGCTGCGAGCTTCGGGAGCCTGGAGGCGGGGGTCAGTGCAAACGGGGGTCAGCGGTCAGCCAGGACGCCGGATCCTGCAGGATCCTGGGAAGACCCCCTCTGGCTGACCCGGGTCAGCGAGCCGCTCGTGGCCGCGAGGCGGCCGCGCGTGTTGGCTGGCCCGGGTTTGCGAAGTTCTGCGTTGCAGTTTTTTTGTTTTTTTGCATTGCAGTTTGTGGTTTCCTGCTGACCCGGGTCTGGATTGACCCGGGTCAGAGGATCCTCGAGAGCTGCTGCAGGCTTCGGGCGGGGCCAGGACCACCGGGTTGACCCAAGAGGGGGTCCAGCGACAGGGGGGTGGTGCAACAGATTTGGTGCTATCTAGATGCGCGGGGTTGCAACACAGTTGGGGCGTGCAGTACAGTTCGGGGCGCGAATGCATTGCTGCACTTCCGCGCGCAATGCATTTCCTGCAACGCAATGCCATACGAGCCCCCGGCGCAAGACATTTGCAATACAATCGCCCCAAATCTGTTGCACCACCCCCTTTCGGCTGGACCCCCTTTTGGGCCAGGAGGAGGAGGAAGAGGAGGAGGAGGAGGGGGAGGAGGAGGAGGAGGAGGAGGAGGAGGAGGAGGAGGAGGAGGAGGAGGAGGAGGAGGAGAGAAGGACGAGGAGGAGGAGGAGGAGGAGGAGGGAGGAGGAGGAGGGCAAGTCGCCCCGGAGCGCTCCGGAGCGGCCGCGGCGCCCGACGCCTCGAGAGCCGCCAGATCTCAGAGGTCCTCGGCCGGCCCTGGTCCGACGCTGTCTCGGTCCTGGCCCTGGGGTGGGCCGCGTGGGCGGGCAGCGGGGGCTGTCGTGGAGGGTTTCTCCGAAGGGCTTAGGCGACCCCTCCTCCTCCTCCTCCTCCTCCTCCTCCTCCTCCTCCGCCTCCTCCTCCTCGTCTTCCTCCCCGTCCACCTCCTCCTCCTCCTCCTCCTCCTCCGCCTCCTCCACCCCCTCCTCGCCCTCCTCGCTCTCCCCTCCTCGGGTCGCCTACAGCCCCGGGGGAAACCGTCCAGGTTGTCGTGTCGCCCGTGGAGGGCCACGGCGTCGGAAATAGGAACATATACATTACCAGTGGCGGGCTGTTTTCCAATCCCAGGATTTCTTGAGGGTCGCGGACGACGTTGGGGTGGTGTGGCGTATACTTTTCTCCTCGATGCCCCGGGGAAGCAACGAAAAATGTATACAACAGGGGGGTCCCATATACACCAGGATCCGCTCTCCAGTGCAAGTTCCAATGCAGGGCCCGAAGAAGCGTCGGCGTGTAGAGTTCGATTCCCTATGCTACAGGGGGAGCTTCGGCGAAAAATAAAAGATAATTAAAAGTTATCCTGGCGAAGGTCCTAACCATATGCAGTTGTGGGTACCGTAATTGTGAATATCTGTTTCGGTGAAGCTCCCTATGGGGCCACGAAGCGCTGCACTGGGCGGGGGGGAACGCTGTACTGTGTGGGTGGTGTGCCGAATTGGGTTTCCGGGACGCATGCGGACGGTCCCACTGAGGGCTTGGGTGGAGCTCCCTATGGGGCCACGAAGCGCTCTACTGAGTGAGCGAAAATACCAAATTTGGTTACCGGGACGCATGCGGACCGTCCCATTGGGGGCTTCGGTGGAGCCACCTATGGGGCCTCGAAGCGCTGCACTGCGCGGGTGAAAATGCCAAATTACATTTCCCGGACGCATACGGACGGTCGCACTGAGGCCTTGGGTGGAGCCCCCTATGGGGCCACGAAATGCTGCACTGGGTAGGTGAAAATGCCAAATTGGGCTTCCGGGGCGCATGCGGACGGGGGCACTGGGGCCTTCGGTGGGGGGCCACGAAGCGCTATACTGGGTGGGTGAAACACAAGGAGGAGGGGGAGGAGGGTCACGAAACGCTGTACTGGGTGTGCGGGACGCATGCGGACGGTAGCGCTGAGACCTTCGGTGGGGCTCCCTATGGGGCCACGAAGCGCTGTACTTGGTGTGCGGGACGCATGCGGACGGTAGCACTAGGACCTTCGGTGGAGCTCCCTACGGGGCCACGAAACGCTATACTGGGTGGGTGAAACAAGGAGGAGGGGGAGGAGGGTCACGAAACGCTGTACTGGGTGTGCGGGACGCATGCGGACGGAAGCACTAGGACCTTCGGCGGGGCTCCCTATGGGGCCACGAAGCGCTGTACTGGGTGTGCGGGACGCATGCGGACGGTAGCACTAGGACCTTCGGTGGAGCTCCCTACGGGGCCACGAAACGCTGTACTGGGTGGGTGAAACGCAGGGAGGAAGGGGAGGAGGGCCACGCAACTCTGTACTGGGTGTGCGGGACGCATGCGGACGGTAGCTCTGGGACTTTCGGTGGAGCTCCCTATGGGGCCATGCAACGCTGTACTGGGTGTGCGGGACGCATGCGGACGGTAGCGCTGGGACCTTCGGTGGGGCTCCCTATGGGGCCACGAAACGTTGTACTGGGTGGGGCGAAACGCAGGGAGGAGGGGGAGGAGGGCCACGAAACGGTGTACTGGGTGTGCGGGACGCATGCGGACGGTAGCACTGGGACCCTCGGTAGAGCTCCCTATGGGGCCACGAAATGCTGTACTGGGTGTGCGGGACGCATGCGGACGGTAGCACTGGGACCTTCGGTGGGGCTCCCTATGGGGCCACGAAACGCTGTACTGGGTGTGCGGGACGCATGCGGACGGTAGCACTAGGACCTTCGGTGGGGCTCGCTATGGGGCCACGCAACGCTGTACTGGGTGGGTGAAACGCAGGGAGGAGGGGGAGGAGGGCCACGAAACGGTGTACTGGGTGTGCGGGACGCATGCGGACGGTAGCACTGGGACCTTCGGTGGAGCTCCCTATGGGGCCACGAAGCGCTGTACTGGGTGTGCGGGACGCATGCGGACGGTAGGGAGGAGGGGGAAGAGGAGGAGAAGGAGGAACGCGAGGACCGTCCTCTCAAAACGAGGACCCAACACCACAGGATGGTTGGGAAATGTTCCATAATGGTCCATGCATATTCAAAACATAGTCCCCATATTATTTGTTTCTTATTTGTTTGACCATGTTGGAATATTCTTTGAATCTGTTTTTATTCTTCGTCGAAAATCCCTCTGTAGGGGGGCACGCCCGACTGCACCCTGCGGCGGAGATGTCGGCCAGCTTCCGCCGGCTGCGGGATCCTGGTGCCCGCGGGCCGGGGGAGCGCGCCGACCGCGGCCGGGCCCAGCGGGGGCCGAAGGTGGCTGGGAGAGCGAGACCCCCGTGTGTTGGAGCCTCCTCCTCCCCCTCCTCCCCCTCCTCCTCCTCCTCCTCCTCCTCCTCCTCCTCCTCCTCCTCCTCCTCCCCTCCTCCTCCTCCTCCTCCTCCTCCTCCTCCTCCTCCGCCTCCTCCTCCTCCTCCTCCTCCTCCTCCTCCTCCTTCTCCCCCCCTCCTCCTCTCCTCCTCCCTCCTCCTCCTCCTCCTCCTCCTCCTCCTCCTCCTCCTCCTCCTCCTCTCCTCCTCCTCCTCCTCCTCCTCCTCCCTCCTCCTCCTCCTCCTCCTCCTCCTCCTCCTCCTCCTCCTCCTCCTCCTCCTCCTCCTCCTCCTCCGCCGCGTGGGCGGTGCCGAGCCCACCGCTCGGGCGCGCACCCCCGCGTGGGTTGCCGACCTTTTCTCGTTGGAGCCTTCGTGTTGGAGCCCTCGCTTCCGACCCCTCGTGTTCGAGCCCTCCGGTTCGACCCCTCTCGGGCCGGACGAGAGGGGGGGATTGGGAAAAGGGGGGGTCACGAAATTTGCCGCAGGCAGCTGGTTTCGGCCTCACCGAGGGGCCCAGTCCTCGATACATAGCCGCCTCCGGCGCTTGGAGCCGCCGGGAAAATCAGCCACGTGAGCTGATTCTCAAGCCCGCCCTTTGCTATCCCCCCCTTTCGCCCGACCGACCCTCGTGTTCGAGCTTTCGTGCTCGAGCTCTCGTGCTCGAGCCCTCGTGTTCGAGCACCGTGGCATCTGCCGCTCCGAACGCCGCCAGCGTCGGTCTTCACCCGCGCGCACACGATCACGCGCATCTGGTGTCTCGTTTTCCCCCACCAGTATTCCAAGATTCCGCGACAGAAGTTCAGGGTTTCGACGTTGGTCGCGAGAATTCGTTATACGAGTTTTGCGCGCCTTGCCATCGTTACGGTAGATCGTGCACAAGTTGCCGCACTTGGTTGGGGCGCTCAGAGGGCGTGCATTTTGCGCCCCTCCAGGGCAGCGCGGCCCAGGAGGTGCGGCTTCGAGCGTGCGGAATCATCACGCACAGCGCAATGTGAGATTTCTCGCAGTCTGCCTCGTCCTCCTCCACCTCGCCCTCCCCCCACGCCACACGCTGCCACCATGCCGCCCCCTCGCCCCCCTCCACCTCGTGTTCGTCGTCGTCCTCGCCCTCCCCCCCTCCCCGCCTCGTCCTCCTCTCGCCCCGGCCAGCTCTGCCGCGGCCCCCCCGCCGGGCGCCAGGCCGCCCTGGACGCCCGCGGCGTCCCCGCCGAGCGGGGCGGCTCGGGGTGCTCGGCGACGGCGGCAGCGCTGGACCACGCGGAGCGCCGGGGGGGGGGGGCTCCCCCTCCTCCTCCTTCTCCTCCTGCTCCTCCTCCTCCTCCTCCTCCTCCTCCTCCTCCTCCTCCTCCTCTTCCTCTTCCTCCTCCTCCTCATCCTCATCATCCCCATCGTCATCCTCCGCCTCGCTCCTCCCCGTCCCTCCTCGCTCCTCCCGGTGCCTCCCTCGCCCCTGCGCACAGCCGCCCTGGCGTCACGGACAAGTGGGGAAGGTGTTTGGCAAGTCTGCGGCCTTTGGGGGGCCCTTCTGATCCTGGGGGAGGCTGGTCCTGGGAAAAGGGTGCTGCGGGATTTCGGGGGGGGGATTCCGCGTGACAAAGTACCATGTCGGTCGTCTGGGGTTGCAGTCCCTCGGGCGTTGCCAGCCCTGGTGCGTTGCTCTCGACCGCGCGGAGGGGCGGGAAGAGTGCGGGTTTGATGGCGTTTGCTGGTGTTTTCGAGCGGTGTCGCACCTCGCCTAGTCTGCTATGCATGTGATGCGCTGGCGTCCCGTGCTACTTCTGTTTCCCTTTCATTCTGCACAGATCGGTGCTAGGACTCCACGTGTTGCACCTCGTGATGCTTTCTCAACCTACAGTCAACCCGCATAGCAAGGACGGGCAATCTTCCCAAGGGTACCCTTGCATCCTTGCCTCCTCGGTGCATCCTTGGCCACTTTCGTTGGGCTTCCTGGGCCCTGCATCCTTTTCGCGCATCCTTACTGTACGGGTTGACTGCGCCCGTCCACTTCCTCCACCGCGTCCCACTGCCTGTGCCCCCTCTCCTTCACCCTCCCCCCGTCCCAGCCCGCAGCCGCCTTCTCTTCCCTCTTCGCTCCCCCCTCCCTCCGCCTCCTCTTCCCTAGAGGGTCCGGCTTGAAGAAGGAGCACTTACTTTTCAAAAGGTGTTCGGCCGTTCCTTTGCCTTGCATGCGCTCCGCTGCCGTTTTGATGGCGAGCCCCCCTGGGGTTCCTTCGGAGTTCCTAGACCTACTTGGAAAAAGCGGGCTTCGTTCCTTATTTACTCGTTCCTTCGGTCAGGCCGAATTCTGTACTCCCCCTCTCTCACCTTTCCCCTCCCCTTTGACGGGTCTGGTGGGCAGGTGGCGGCCCCGCAGATGGAGGCCCTAGAAACGCGCATCCGCCACCTGGAAGAGAGGCTCGTCGGACAGTGCGCGGACAGCGTCGGACACTCGTGGCACTTCTGTTGTTGCTGGTGCTCGTGGATGCAGTCGTTGTGCTGCTGCTCAGTTGGCCGATGCTGTTGCCGGTGCTGCTGCTGCTGCTGTTGTCGCTGTCGCTGTCGCTGTCGCTGACGCCGTCGCTGACGCCGTCGCTGCTGCTGCTGCTGCTGCTGCTGCTGCTGCTGCTGCTGCTGCTCTGTCTCTCTCTCTTTCTCTCTCTGACTCTCTCTACTTCTCTTTTGTCTCGCTCTCTCTCTCTCTCTCTTTCTCCCCTGTTCTGTCTCACACGGAGGAAGATGCAGACTTGCGGATGCCGATCAAGGAATCTAAGGAAGGAAGGAGTGGTCATCAGTGCAAAAGAAAAAGCGACGATGGCGGCGCAGGTCGGTACGTGGTCTCTTCGCAGGTGTCCGCAACTGTGTTTTCTCGAGGCACCGCCTCGGCCGCCTCGGCCGCCTCGGTCACACACCCCTTGGCTCCGCCACCGCCCGCTGGGTGATGGCGCGGGGCGCCTTCCGCGCCAAGCCGCCCGCGGGGCCCCTTCCGATGTGGCAGCAGGGCCGCGTCCTCCCTCCGTGGACCGCGGCATGCCACGGCGAGGCGGGGGCATTCATCATCCCGTCATTCCTCCTCCTCCTCCTCCTCCTCCTCCTCCTCCTCCTCCTCCTCCTCCTCCTCCTCCTCCTCCGCCCGCGGGGCCGCATTTCACGCGACCCCGTGCCCTGCGATCGCCGCACCAGGCCGCGCGTCCGGCCACCAGCAGTCAGCGCTCCCTCTGAGCCGCGGCGTGGGCCGCGCCGCGGTCCCTGCGCCAGGGCGGCGGCACGCCTCCTCCTCCTCCTCCCTTGGCGCCGCGCCAGCGAGCTCGGCCTGCAGAGGTCGGGCGCCGCTGCGTCCCGCGTCCTGCGAGGGCCGCCGCGTGCGCGGAGGGCCCAGCGCCGACGCCGCGCGGCGCCGCCCTGCGCGAGGGTGGCCGCGGCCTCTCCTGCGCTCCGCCTCGCGAGGCAGCCCTATTTGGCTTCCAGGCAGGCGCCCTCGCTCGGCGGCCGCCTGCGCGGCTCCGCCGCCGGCCGCCGCGTGCCCCGCCCTGGCCACCTTGGCGTGCCGCCGCCGGGTGGGCAGCGCCGGCGCTTCCTGGGTTGCTCAGGAGCGGAAGAAGGACGTACGTGCACATGAATCCACACTGGTTTCGAGAGCACGCATTGCACAATTGTTCGTATAACGCGGCCGGTCTCGCGAATCGAGGGGCCGTGTTCATGTACATAGCTGGGCGCGTACGTCCTTTGTGGGCTCCCTAGTTGCGGCAGTCTGCTCTGTCCAGGGCCGGTGTGGGCCTCGGTGGTGCTGACCGGCCCGCCCCAGCAGCGGTCCAGCGGCGCGCGCGCGCGCGGCGTGAGCGGCCCGTGGGGCCGGGCAGGGCCCGAGCAGCTGCGGCCCCGGCCACGGGAAGCAGCGCGTTCGCCCCAACTGTCGGGGCCTTCCGAGAGGGGGGGGGGGACCATGGCCGGGGCCACGGGGTGTCCCAGATTCCAGGGACCCCCTCTGTTTGGTTCGAGGCATCCGCTGGCCCACTTGTCGTCCGCGCACACTGCTCGGGCCATGACGCGCCATGCCTGGCCCCCTTCTTCGGCGCACTCGAATTTTTGGGGGGGGAGCGGCGCCCGCGCAGCCTCGACCCTGGTCACCCTCGAGGGTGCGGGTATGCCTCGTCGTCGCCGGTGGGCAAGGTCCCCGTCGAGACGCTGCAGCGAGGAGCGCGCCACCGCATCCCTCTTCTCGGTGGGATCCCTCTCCATTTCGTCATCCTTCTCGCCGTGTCACCCGTTCGTGGAGGGCTGGTCTTCTGCTTTCAATTCGTATTCGCCTCGTTGGCTTCGCACGCTTTGGTCGCACACGCAACGGTTGGGAGCGGCAAGCTGGAGGTGCATGTTGCGGCGGGCGCCTTGGCCTCGGGCGTGTGGCCATGCCGCACGACGGCCCAGTTGACCACGCTGTCGACGAACTTGTCGATGCTGACGTTGCCGCTCTCGATGTCCAGCAAGCAGCATGCCCGAACTGCTCGCTGACCTCTGCCGTGGCCGAGTGCGAGACTAGTGGTGGGCTACCTTACCGGCCAGCATGCATGCCGGATTCACCAGACTACAAGGAGCGCCAGCAATCGAAAGGGAGGGTCGATGGCCCCTTGCGGGGCAGACAGCTGCTCGGGTGCGTTCTCCACTGGAGCCTGAACACAGACTGATGCGGCCACAGCTCGGCGTGCTTTGCCAGCAACGCTGGCCAAACCCTTCACTCATGTTCGGGCTAAGGTTTTTGCAGCTGAGGGCCAGTAGATCATGTGTTCATGAGGTTCACGCCGTTCCGCGGGCAATCAAACATGTTGCTGGGCGAACGTAATCATCTCGGTGCCTGCGGCGAGTCCCACCACCGTGCCAGCAGTGTGGGTGGCCACTGTCGTGGGGGCACGGGAGGCCGTCGCGCGTTTGAATCTCTGGGCGCCTTTTGGTAATGGCGGCCGCCATCACTTGCCACGTGTGCACCCGGGGCCACGTGTGTTTGTCCGCGTGTTGCCCCATTGCGAGTCTCGCTTCAGCCTGGGTTGGGAGGTCATCCGCCCACTTTGGCAGACCGCGAGCGAGGTTGGACGCGCGGCGGGAGGTCGCGGTCGCGCTCCACATGCAGAGTCTTGGACCAGATTGTCGCCTCGTCTTGGGCAGCCAATGCAGCCTTCCACTCCACGAGCTGCTTGCCTCTCCCAAAGCCAGCCGCGTAGTGGTACCAGTGTTGGACCAGCGCCGCCGCCAAGCTACGGGCAACCTCATGCCAGGCATGGGGTGCCACTCCAGGGTGGCGTCCGCGCCATTCAATAGTCTTCCGAAGACAACGTGTCCTCGCTCCAGGGTGGCCATGCCGCGACAGGACGAGCCGAGACGAGTCAAGAGCGGGGCCATTGAAAGATAGCCATTGAAAGAGCACCGCTTCCAGTTTCCCGGGGTCCTGATAAGGGGTGCGGCACCCTCGCCGGGTGGTAACTAGGAGGCAGGAGGGGAAGGGCGAGAGGGAGGGATGGAACGGGAGGGAGGGGTGAGGTAGAAGGGAAGAGGGATAGAGCAGGGAGGGATGACCCCTCTGGATTGAATGCTTCAGCGTTGAAGTGGATGCCGTCTGCCTGCATCTCGGAGTCTCGAGCGTCCAGCTCGGAGGCACGAGGCAGGGGGGGGGCAAAGGAGGCCGACGAGGGGACGGAGAGATGCGAGGGCGCCCCCTGCGGAGGCACCAGGCGGAGGTCCTGCAGCTGCGGGGCAAGATCGACGACGCGCTGAACTTTGGCCGCCAGCAGCAGGCCTCGCTGCCGCCGCCGAATCGCCCGACCTCGCCCGAGCAAGTGGACTGCAGCACCTCGTGCCTCTTGACCCCCATCCTCCGACCCTCCCCGACCCTCCTCTCCTCGTTCTCCTCTCCCTCCCCTCCCCCCCCCTATCACTTTCTTTCACAGCTCTTACGCCATCCTTTGCTCACCCCCATCGCTACCCCTCCCTCCTCCCCCTTTCCCCGACGCGTACCCCCGTGCTTCCCGCCACCCCCTCCTCTGCCCTTCCCGCCCCGCCGGTGCTGACACCAGCCCTGGGCTTTGGCTTCGTGGCATTCCCCCTTTCGGGTCACACCCATGCCTTGTTCGTCGAACTTGCCGCCGGCGACAGGGTTGTTCAAGAGGGCGGCATTCCCCTCCAGAGCACCTCCGGATGAGCATCTGATCTGTGATTTGGCTCGGTTCTGGAGGCAGGTTTGCTTGCGATTCTCGTAGCCGTCGCTGTCGCTCCGCAACAATACCCTGGCCTGTTCCGAGAATAGCTCGCCTCAGTAGGATCTTCACACTGAGCGGGTCTGCGATTTTGCAAGGCCGTGCACAGACGGTCCCCCCAGCGTAGCTCCATGCTTGTGCGTTCTGTTTAGAAGTCACCACAGGCCCCGTGCATCTCGCCATGGACCAGAGGCCTCTCTTGATTTGGTTGAGAGGGGGGCCGCACGACGTCGTGCGCGAGTCGCACCGCCCTTCATCAGCGAGGAGCGGCACCTGCTACTGCGGAGTGGACCGCATCGCACGTGGATGTGGAAGATCCGTCCCTCACTCGCTCCCTGGCAGCGTTCCTGCTGCGCGCGGCAGTGCTGCTCCCAACGAGGCTGCCACTCGCGCCTCCCAGCCGAGCGGGGTCACCTGCGCACGCAAGGCCCCCGCGACAGAGAGTCCGAGACGCCACCGCTGCCATTTCTCCAGAGGCGCGCCGTGGCGGACGTTGCTGCCACTGGCAGCATGGGGCCCGCTTGGGAGAGCTTGGTGCCAGAGCCCTCTCGTCGGGGCACCAAGCTCGAGCAGGCTGCTCGATCCAGCGCGCACGGCTGCAGGCATTGCGGCCTTCGCTGGCGGTGCTGCGGGGGCCGCCTGTTGTCCAGCCGCTCGCAGCTGCTGGGGCCGTTGCTCTTTCGTTGTTTGCCGTTCTCTGATATGTGGCACTGGCCAACGTGCTCCCAGTGACTCCTACTCCTCGACTCTGGCTCGACTCGTGACGGCATGAGAGGGTCCGCTTCTCCTCCTCCTGGTCCTCTTCCTCCTCCTCCTCCTCCTCCTCCTCCTGCTCCTCTTCCTGCTCCTCCTCCTCCTCCTCCTCCTCCTCCTCCTCCTCCTCCTCCTCCTCCTCCTCCCCTCCTCCTCCTCCTCCTCCTCCCCCTCGCAGGCGTGGAGCAGGCGCTCGTCGCCGCCGCGGCCCGCCTGGCCACAGGGTCGCGGTCCGCCTCCCCCCCCCCCCCGGCATCCGCCTGAAGTCCCCCGCCTTCGCTTCGTTCTCCTCGCTTGTCTCCTCGCCGGCCCTTCTCGTCGAGGAGAACAACCTCGCATACACTTGTATGATATGCACATGCCTCCCAGCGTAGAAACCAAACAGTGAGTTCTTGTGCGGGGCGACGGCGATACAGCGTCGTCCGCCCGCCGCGGGACAACTTGGGAACCCAGCCAGCGCACCGCGCGGCGACGTGGCAGTGACGGGTGCCCATCGCGCAACCCGTGGAGCCCAGGAGACAAGCGAGAACCCTTTCCTGAAGTCATTGGTTTGGGAGTGCGTCATTCGCCGACACAGGAAACCCGACACGCACAGAAGCCATACGCCAGCCCTGGGCACGGCGCTGAGGGCATGATCGGGGGGATTCGTAAGCTTGCAGGTGCTTGCATAGCTAAGGGAACCAGGGAGCAGAAGGAGAGGGAGAATGAGAAAGAACCCCGCAGGGACCTCCAAACGTTGGTGTTCACGCTGTGCCTCTTTACTGTGTCGCTTTTCCTCTTCCAGAGGCGCAGTGAGAACGTGCCCAGCACGCGGGATACTGCTCGGGAGGGCCAGGATGGCTTCGGGTAAGCCTCCCCGTCCGCCTGCGTGTGACGGCCCGCTTAGATGGCCCGTTTCGTCCGAGTCCCTCGTTGGTCTTCTGCCCTCCCCCGGCGCACCCAGACATCCAGGATATCACCACTCTTACATCTCCCCTCCTCCTCCCTGCTCCTCCCTCCTCCTCCCTCCTCCGGCTTCTCCTCCTCCTCCGCCTCCGCCTCCTCGTGGGACTGAGCCCCCGCTCCCGTTGGCTTCCTCCCGCCGGCCCGCGGCAGGCCAGAGCGCAGTCGCTCGAGGACGCCCGCCCCTTACCGCCGGTCCCATGGGCATGCGGCATCAGTCAGACCTTCGGCCAGGAGGACGGGAGGAGGCGGACGGAGACCAGACGACGGAGGACGGAGGATGGAGGAAGAAGGACGGAGGGCGGAGGACGGAGGACGGGGGGCGGAGGACGGAGGAGGCGGAGGACGGAGGAAGGAGGACGGAGGAGGCGGAGGACGGAGGACGGAGGACGCGGCGGGTGAGGAGGGGCAGAAGGAGGTTCGAGGATTGAGATCGTGAACGTGTTCGACGCTCTCAGGTCGTCGGGGGGCTTCTCGCCGCCACGGCCAGATCTGCTTCGCGATGTGTGTGTGTGTGTGTGCGTGTGTCAGTTCACCCCAAATTGGGAGGTCCGAAGCTCGAGTTTTGAGCGAGGTGGACACAGATCTCTGGGGCGAGATGTGTGTCAGTTCGCCCCACTATGGAGGTCTGGAGCGAGTTATGAGCTCGAGTATTGGAGGGGGAGTGACAGTGATGGACGTGGTGGAGTGAGGCAGGATGGAGGACACACGGGAGGTTAGGAAGGAACACGGAGTTTCAGTACACGCGTGCCAATTTGGAGCCCGAGCAGCAAGTTCATGCAGTCTGGGTGCGATGTGGTGCGAGCCATGTGCTGCAACCTGTGTGGTGCATGGTCTGCGGTACAGTCGACGTGGTGCCAGCAACGGTGTGCAATCTGCGTGGTGCAATCAAAGGATGGCTTGAACATGTGGTACAACCGACGTGCATCATCAAGACGCGCCAGCCGGCGCGCGGGACACCCGCGAGGCGCCCTCGGACGGCGACAGGGCGAAGACCAGAGCACGCTCCGTCGGCGCACGGAGCGCCCGCGAGGCGCCCGCGGGCGACGCCGGGGAGCAGCGCTTCGCAACGGGCACGGGGCGCCCGCGCAGCGCCCACGGGCGTCGATTGGAGGAGGAAGAGGCAGGAGGCGGGGGGCGGGAGGAGGAGGAGGAGGAGGAGGAGGAAGAGGAGGAGGAGGAGGAAAGAGCATGAGGAGGAGGAGGAGGAGGAGGAGGAGGAGGAGGAGGAGGAGGAGCCCAGCCGGCGCACAACCGCGGGCCGCGAGGGGGCGAAGAGCCAGAGCGTGCCATCGGCGCGCGGTGCGCACGCGAGCGGCGCTCGGGCGAGATCCCAGAACGCACAGCCAGCGCGCCCGGCGACCACGGGCGGCGACAGGGAGAAACCCTGGATGTTTGTCCCGTCGCGGCGCGGCAGAGGCGATCCGCTCGCGCGTGAGCAGAACCGGACTGCGGAGCTGCGGGTTGTCCCGCATGCAAGACGGGGGGGGAAGGAAGAAGAGGGCGGGCGGCCGCGGAGGGAGGGAGGAGGAGAGGGGCATTCTTACGCGGCGGCGCCGCAGGGAGCGCGCGGGGCGGCCAGGCTGCGGGGCAGCCCCTGGCAGCGTTGCGGGACGGCGCCGCGGGCGCGCCCAGGGGCGGGGCCATAAGCGGCAGTGCGGGCGAAACCCAGCAAGGGGGGGTGGGCGGGAGCAGCGGGCGGCAGGCGGACCAGGGCGCCCGGGCGGGGGGGGGGGGGGCGGGAGGCAGCAGCTGAGGCGCCCGGCGGCGGGCAGAGGGCCAGCGCGGTGCGGCCCGCGCTGAGGCAGTGCCAGATGGCAGACTGGCAGGGCAAGGCGGGGCGGGCGCGGGAGTGGCAGGGCGCCACGGGGCGGCCAGGCGGAGGATGTGGAAACAAGAAAAGCATGTCGTTGGGCTACCAGGAAGCGCAATCCGGGACCGAACATTTCGAACCCTGTTCCTCCGCCGAAGACTACCTCCTGTCGTGTGTCCCCGAAGCGTTCCATCCCTTCTGCCCAACCTGTTGCAGACTCATGACTATCGATGTGCGATTTTCTGTCCTGCCCTCCTCGTGCAGTGGATGTGTCGGCATGTTGTCACGATGCGCCGTCGTTCACAGCTTGCGATGTTGGCTTCGTGGCTGGGATCCCTCCTGCCTGCGGGGCCAGGGCCCCCCCGCCTGCTCCTCGCCCCTCCGCCTCGCCTGCGCGCGTCGCGCCCCCCCCCCCCCCCCCCTTGCGTGCCCTCGGCCCGCGCGCCGAGGAGTACATCCGGGGACGTGCCGGAGGCAGTGCTGCGCTTGCGGCTGGACCCGGCTCCGCTGGCGCCGGGGGAGGGGGCGGGGAGGTTGCCGGGGGGGGGGGGCGGGGAGGTTGGCGGGGAGGGCAGGGAGAGGAGAGCGCCAGGGGGAGGGGCAGGAGGACTAGGAGCAGCAGGGAAGGGGGGTGGGGTTGAGCTGGGCGGCCAGGCTGGGTGGCCGTGAACAAGGGAGGGCCCAGCGAATGGGGAGGGAAGGGGGAGGCGGTCGAGAGGTGAGACTGAAAAGGTGGTAGAAGACCAGAGTCGAGGTTCGGGCGGGTTCGCTTCGTTAGCGAGGGGACGATCCCGTCGGCAGCCCCATCGGCGCCAGTTGCATCCAGCTCAGTGGGCCAGTCGAGAAGCTACCCTGGCAGGTGGCGGCAGCCCAGACCGCGCCGTTGATGGACATGGCGAGCCACAGTTCAGGAACAAGGATGGGAGAGGTGGGTGGAGAGCGGGAGGGAGGAAGTAATATAGAAATGGAAAGATGGATGGGTACGATGTTGGTGAGTCCCTTGTTGCGCGTGTGGCCATGGCTCCGAGTGTCAGTTCTACCGCCAGGTTTGATTGTGTATGCAGATGTCCATGCGATCTTCAAGTTTGTTGAAGGTGCTTGGGAGGCCTTTCTTTCAGTCGTCGATTGTGCTGAAACTTCTGGGATGTGCTTAGGATGTGAATCGACACGTTCGGTCAGTTTTGTCCCGAGGGCCCATGTTTGGAGCAGAGTTTGGCACGTTCAAGGGCGTGCGGGATAGATCGTACGTAAACAGAGGGAACCCTTACTGCAGACAGTGACGTTCTTGTTCGGTGAGAGACGCTGATGCAGAGATTTGTTCCCAACCATCCTGTGGTGTTGGGTCCTCGTTTTGATGAGACGGTGCCCCGCGTTCCTTCCTTCCTTCCTTCCTTCCTTCCTTCCTTCCTTCCCTTCTCCCCCTCCTCCCTCCTCCCCCTCCTTGCCTCTGCTCTCGGCACACCTCTCACACGCTTCGTAGCCCCATAGGGAGCTCTACCGAAGGTCCCAGTGAGGGGGGGCGCATGCGGTTCCCACACCCAGGGCAGCGCTTCGTGGCCCCATAAGGAGCTCCACCGAAGGTCCCAGTGAGGGGGGGCGCATGCGGTTCCCCCACCCACGGCAGCGCTTCGTGGCCCCATAGGGAGCTCCACCGAAGGTCCCAGTGAGGGGGGGCGCATGCGGTTCCCACGCCCAGGGCAGCGTTTCGTGGCCCCATAGGGAGCTCCACCGAAGGTCCCAGTGGGGGTGGGCGCATGCGGTTCCCCCGCCCAAGGCAGCGTTTCTTGGCCCCACAGGGAGCTCCACCGAAGGCCCCAGGGGGGGTAGGCGCATGCGGTTCCCCCACCTAGGGCAGCGTTTCGTGGCCCCATATGGAATTCCACCGAAGGCCCCAGTGGGGGTGGGCGCATGCAGTTTCCCCACCCAGGGCAGCGCTTCGTGGCCCCATAGGGAGCTCCACCGAAGGCCCCAGGGGGGTGGGCGCATGCGGTTCCCCCACCCAAGGCAGCGTTTCGTGGCCCCATAGGGAGCTCCACCGAAGGCCCCAGGGGGGGTGTTCGCATGCGTCTCCCCCGCCCAGGACAGCGCTTCGTGGCCCCATGGGGAGCTCCACCGAAGGCCTCAATCGGAGTGTTCGCATGCGTCTCTCCCACCCAGGACAGCGTTTCGTGGACCCATAGGGAGCTCCACCGAAGGCGCCAGAGGCGCAGTTCGCATGCGTCTCCCCCCACCCATGACAGCGCTTCGTGGCCCCATAAGGAGCTCCAGCGAAGATCCCAATGGTGCAGTTCGCATGCGTCTCCCTCGCCCAGGGCAGCGTTTCGTGGCCCCATAGGGAGCTACACCGAACGCCCCAGTGGCGGTGTCCACATGCTTCCGCGCCACCAATTTCGGCGCACCCCTCACAAGTTTCGTGGCCCCATAGGAGCTCCATCGAAACCGGTACCCACAATGCGGTACGCGCAATTGCACATGGTTGGGTCCTTCGTCAGGCTAATTTTATTGGGCAGCATAGAGGACCACTTCGTGAAATATTCACCTGCTCGTCAAAAGTACGTATACTACACTCGAGAGCTGACAGGTCACTAGTGCCTCGCTGTCACGCCGCAGAGCGTGACCCCACAATGGGTAGTATGCAGTCCCCCCTATGAGAGCTGAGAACGGGGCTCCGAAACTCGAAAGCAAGTCACCCCCTCGTTCTGGCGACTCCTGGCCAGGCGCAGGTCACCAAAGGCAGAGCCTCAAGACTGCCAAATCATCGCACGCTCGAGCAGCGGACATTGCCCCCGCTAGGTGAGCCGCACGAGTGAAAGGCTGCCCAGGGCTGCTCTGAGAGCGCTGGCACCTGAGACGCCCCGCACCCCCAGGTCAGGCGTACGAGAACCGTTGCTGAAACTAGTGCCTACACAATCGAAGAAGGTGCCTCGGTATCAAAAAAACTCAGTATCTATACTCAGGGTAATGGTGGGAAAATTTGCATCGACTCCCGTAGCCCCTCGGCGAACTGTTGGTTGAACGCTGAGATCATGTACATGCTAAGCCGCTCCATGTTTTCAGTGTGGGCTTCGTCCCGCGGTCGCAGGACGGAGGGTGTGCGCAGGCTATCCCAGATGCCCTCAGGACCTAAGATCAGATCGGTCTGGTCGTCATCCCACTCGATTGTGCTCACGGTCCGGTTCCCAGCGGGCAGCGTCTCCAGGCAAGGCAGAGTGGTCATGACGTCCGCGGCCCCGGAATCTTCGTAAGCGTGCATGAGCGCCACGCCAAAAGCCGTAAGCCAGAACAAATCCAGATGGGCGCGAAAAACTCAGAGAATCTCGTCTACGTAGGCGATGGGCAACCAGCCGTGCAAGGGGGACTTCAGCATGTCCCGATGTGGGATGTAGACCTCCGACATCGTGCCACAGGACCGCGGCGATAGACAGCACGCACCCAAACTCACAGAAGCTGCGCATCCAGCTTCAACCATTGTCAGCGGCGCAGTGCTCGGGGCCACAGGGGCCACGCAATCAATATCAACCATGGGTAGAACAGCGAGACGATGAAGCAGAAGTGCTTCACGAGGTACCTGATGGGGGCGGAGGAGCTGAAGGAGATGTGCACTCGCTTGCATCCGCTCCGCACGCCCTGCAGCCAGCTGCCCGCGGCGCCAGCGGCGGCGCGCGCTCGGGCCACGTGCCCGCGAGCGTCGAGGGGCCACACATGCCATAGGCGGGCGGCCCGCGAACGGGGCCAGGCAAATGGCCGCGTCATCGGGGGGGGTTCTGCGGCGAGTGACCTCATCGCGACTCGGCGAGAGTCATCCCCAGGCCGTAGGGTCTCCAGCTTGAGCCAGAGTGGCCTTGCTGATGCGGAGATCATGGGATAAGATTACCGCCCAGCTTTCTGCGAAAGGAGCAGCAGTCCTCCCCGATCGGGCCCGTTCGGCATCCTCTCACCGCCTGTGGTCCCCAAAAGGAGGCTTTCTTAAGGTTCGCCAGATTTCCACGGGGCTGCGCAGCACCAGAACCCTGCCCACTGGTGCAACATGATGTCAAGTTGAGGCCAATGCCATGCGCGCGCTGGAAAATCCACCTCTGATAGGAAGAGCTGCGGCTAGATTTGGCAACACCGCCGAGGGCCAGATCCCGCAAGCCGTTCAAGTCGAGATTCAGGTAACGCAGGGAAGGAGTGGAATATAACGGGGGGGGAGGGGGGAGGGCATGTATTGTGGAACTGGCCCTAGGCCCAGCTGTGTCGCTCGGAGGTGGCCCCCCAGTGACGCCGATCTGTCGATTGCTCAGGGGCAAGCTCTTGCAGCCCCCGCGCCCCCCCCACCAATGAGAAAGCAGCTCGTTCCTTTGTCGACTCTGGGAAGCGGCCAAAGGGCGATCTCAGGCAATACAGGCTGCTAACGCGGGCATGCGATCGATGCTAGTAGCCCAAACCGCACCAGAGCGCGCGGAGCGATCGATACAGCAAACGCATTGCATTGAGCTTTGAATGATGGCTGCGCAAGCTCATCACAGCTTCAATCAGATGGGGATGAGGCGCGCGCGCTTTTGCCTAATATTCGGGCGGTGCATACACAAGGCATTTGCACTTGCGGGCCTGGGAGCGCGCTCCAACTCGTGCCGTGCCCTCGTGCACCTCTTTGGGGCTCTGCCCTCACATAGTTGCCACGCCCGCTCTCCTCCTCCTCTCGATCGTTTCTCGGGAGGAGGACGAGGACGGGGAGGAGGACGAGGAGAGGGGCGAGGAGGAGGAGGAGGAGGAGGACGAGGAAGAGGAGGAGGAGGAGGAGGAGGAGGAGGTGTCTGCGTGCCCGCGCCCTCGTGCCTGCCCCCCCCCTCGCTGCTCCGCCGCCGGCAGGCTCGGCCGCGGCGGCCGCGGTTCCAGCGCCGCCGGTGTGGGCCGCCGAGCCGGCGGCCTCCGCGGGGCCCCCGCCGAAGGCCGCGAGGAGGAGGAGGAGGAGGAGGAGGAGGAGGAGGACGGGGAGGAGGACGAGGAGAGGGGCGAGGAGGAGGAGGATGAGGAGGAGGAGGAGGAGGAGGGAAGAAGGCGTACGAATACGTCTCGCACCAGGAGCTCGGCGAGCAGGCAGCAGCTGTCCAGTTCAACTTGAAGGTGATGCGTGCCGCCTGCGCTCTGTACAGCGGGCCGAGGGCGATCACTTTCCAGGATTGCTGCAGTGCGGTGTTCGCGGTGCCCGACGGCACGGTCTTGGCAGGTTGCAGCTTGGCCACGACGATGATCAAGGTGCTGCTGTATCAGCTCTTCGTGGACACCCAGCGGGACCATCCCTCGGTGGTGCTGCGCAACGTGGTGGACGACGTGTCGGCGCAGAGCATCGGCACCGTGTCCCACGTCAGCGAGCAGCTGGGAGCAGTAGGCATTCGCTTGGCCAGTGGCTTTGCGCGCCTCCGCCTGCGTCTGGAGGTTTCGAAAAGTTTTTTCCTGGCCTCGTGCAAGGCCGTTGCTGATCGTCTGTCCGACGTTTGGAGGGCTCTTGGGTTTCGTCGGAAGGGGGTTGCTCGTAATTTGGGGACAGACGCAGCGAGTGTAGGGCGCAGGCGGGCCCCGATAGCGAGGCGCAGGCTTCTCAAAGGTTTTCGTCGATCCAGCCGTCTGCGCAAGCTTCGTGAGGCCGGCGCCAGGATAGGTTCAGTGCACCGCTCGGGGCCTCAAGCTGGGAGTCTGTGGGGGCGGCGGTGATGGGTCTGACGGGTCGGGGATTGCATAACTTGAGGCTCCAGGCGGTGCGTAGCCTTTTCAAGAAAAAGCAGACCTCATCTGTTGGGCTCCGTTTGCTGTCTTGCTCTCTCGGAGCGCAGATCGACCCTGCAAAGTTGTATCACGGTTCGGTGATCTTTATGTGGGCCAGGGCCGTCTGGGAAGGTTCCCCGAGCTTGGCGATTTTGCAAAAGTGTTTTGAGCACGCCCGTTCCCACCTCCAGGCGTCGAAGAGCCCTTGGGGGGTGGCGTGCTCGCCTGCCCACGTCCTGCTTCTCTCCCTCTCTGAGCTGGGGTGGATGGGGGATTCTGCTCGGTTCTTCGTTTCTGAGAGAGGAGAGAGGCTGGACCTCCTCAGGGTTGCTCCGAGCCAGGTCAGGATGCTAGCTGAGCGAGCTGCCTTAGCCCGTTCGGATGTGGTGGCGCTGTCTCGCCACCAGAGGTCGGGCGCTTGGCTCAGGCCGATTTTCTGGAAGCCTCTGCGTCAAGCCCTGGAGGGGAAGAAAAATGCTGTCCGGTCCGATCATCACCAGAGCGCTTTGAGGTTTATTGTCTCAATGGCCAGTTGGACCCAGCAAAAGCAGTGCGATCACGGAATCACCGAGTCTGGGACGTGTTTGGCCTGCCACGGCGAAGCTGGAACGCTCTTTCATCGTCGAGTGTCGTGCCCTGCCTGGTCAGCGTGCCGCCGTGACCTATGCGATTCCCGAGTTCTTGCTGCGTTGAGGCAGGTGGAGTCTCGGGGTCAGGAGTGCGAGCTCGCTGCGTGTGGCATTTTTCCTAGTCCTATCGACCTTCCGCCTGCCCCGCTCTATTCGTTTGACCCTGAGTTTCAGATCTTCTGGGTTAATCGCCCTGCCTCGGGGCTCTTGAGCGGGATTGTCTTTTCGGACGGCTCGGCGGTCCACCCAGATTGTGAATTCAGCCGTCGTGCGGGTTGGTCGTTAGTGATGACTGACGAGTGGGGGAGTTTCCTCGCCTGCGCGTACGGTGCTGTGCCCGCTGACCTCGCACCCTTCCAGCAGGCGCGGGATGGGGAGGATGCTGCGATATTTGTCTCATGCGCGTGCGTCCAAGAGCCCGTAGAGTTTTATATCGACTGCCAGGGCACGGTCGATTGTTGTAACTCGCCGTCGTTCGCTCTTGATTCGTCGAATTCTCGGGCCCATCTCTGGACGAGGGTGTTTCAGAGGTTCGATTCGGGCCTCGTGGCCCACAAGACTAAGGGTCATGCGACCCAGGGGGACGTGGACGCGGGGAGGACGACGGAGTGGGAGAGGAAGGGCAACGGCCATGCCGACCGTTTCGCCCGCCGCGGTGCGGGCTGTCACCCCGACGCGACAGCGGCCGCGGCCGACATCAAAGGTCTGGTTCGGCTCTCGCGCGCGTGCGCCGTCTGGGCAGGGGCCCAGGAGGTGACGATTGCGCAAGGATCTCTCCGTGATGCGGCCGACCTCCCTGGGCCAGCCGAAGACGACGGAGGCCAGGCGAGGCGCGCCCTCGCGCGTTGTCTGCCAGGCCGCGTGCCTGCCGCTTCTCTTGTCTCGGGCTCCAGGGGCAGGTTTAAGTTCCAGAGCCCTCCCGTGACTTGTGGCGCTCAGGATTCCGAGTTGTCGCTGCTGCTGCAGCTTCTTGGGCACCAGTTGCGAGTCGCGTCCGTGTTTGATGAGAATGGTGCTACTGTTCTCACAGGACCCAGGTGCATGGTTTGCATCGCCTGTGGTGGTTATGCGTGGGCCGCTGCCCAGTCACTGTCTAAGCCGTGTGCGACGAAGCCACCCACTAAGCACACGAGGCGCCAGCTCGCTTGGGCCTGGGGGGGTGTTTTCCCGTCCTGGGGCGGCCCTTATAAAGGGCTGGCGTCTCGGGCCTTTGTCGGAGCCCTCTGCCGCGGACTTGCTCTCCCTTGCCGCCCCTCGTGGTCTCAGTGGAGCGATGGCTCGGTCCTCCCGCCTGCCAGTGCAGCCTGTCTGGGGTCCCAGGTGGTCGCGCGAGGATTTGTTGAGACGCTTTGGGGTCTCGTCTGAGCAGCTCGAAGCTTGGAAGCGTTCGGAGCCGGAGCCTCTTCCCGATGATGAGTGATCGGTTCGGGGGCGTTGCTCGGATATTCCAGGGCTGGTCCCTTTGTCTGTTCAGGCGCCGCTGACATTGTCGCGCGCCTAAGGCGATATACAGATAGATAGGAGGAGGAGGAGGGGGAGGAGGGGGAGGAGGAGCGTGGCCATGTGATAGAGGCAATTCGGACACTGAACATGTACGGCCGGGACGAGGAAGAAGAGCGTGGCCATGTGATAGAGGCAATTCGGAATCTGGAACATATACGGCTGGGACGAGGAAGAGGAGTGTGGCCATGCGATACAGGCAATTCGGAATCTGGAACATATACGGCCGGGACGATGAAGATGAGTGTGGCCATGTGATAGAGGCAATTCGGACACTGGAACATGTGCACTACCAGTGGCGGGCTGCTGCTCAGTTCCAGGACTTCTTGAGGGTCGTGGACGACGCTGGGGTGGTGTGGTGTATACGTTTTGTCCCCGATGTCCTGGGGAAATAACGAAAAATGTATGCACCAGGGTCTCGTATACACCAGGATCCCCTCTCCAGTGCAAATTCCAATGTAGGCCGGAAAAGGCGTCGGTGTATAGAGTTCGATTCCCTACATGTGATAGGGGCAATGAGTGCCTGCAAAACGTGAGAGAGTTACACATGGTGGCATCTGGAGCGCATCTCGGATGCACTCTGGAGCTTCGGGACACACACCCCTGGAAACTAATTGCGGTCCAGGTGCTCTCTCCTGGTGGGTGCGATGACCGAGGTGCAGCGCTTGCCCAGGCCGACCAACTGGGAAGTGGCAAAGCCATCGCACGCTCTACAGGGCGAACGCGCGGGGACTGCGGCATCCCGCGGCTGTGCATTTCGAGGCCGAGCCTCCGCACCTCGAGCGACCCCGCCCACTATCATACAGAAAATGGCAGGAGGAATGGGAGGAGGAGGAGGAGGAGGAGGAGGAGGAGGAGGAGGAGGAGGAGGAGGAAACCGAGAGAGCAGCGGACGGACCACGGACGACGGCACTGCACCGATGTTTCGGGGCTCGGCCACCTGGCGTCTGGACCTCCTAATGTATTTTCCCCTCTGCTGTTTCTCCCTTGGAATGGGCTGCTGCAACCAGTTGCCTCAAGTTTCGACCGAACGAGCGGAAGGCGGCGGGGGGGGAGGCGCCCCCCCGTGGGCGAGGTCTGGAAGACCCGAGGCGGTCGCGAAGCGGACGCGGAACGAGCGTGGGAGGGAGAGGGCTGGAGTAGGGAGGGAGGTAGGGGGGACGCGGGAGCGCAGAGGGATACATCCAGAAGTGAGGGGAGACGAAGGGTGAAAGGGTTGGGTGGGGCGACGCCTGAAGGCACAAGAAGTAATGTTGCTGTGTAGCTTCAGGCCGCCAAGTGGAGGCAGCGTTCCGCACTGCATGCTGCGCGCTCCCCTCTCAACTCTCTCTCCCCTTTTTACGCTGCTCGGGCTTCGTGAAGGACAGGTCAGTGAAGCACCGACTTGGCGCGAAGAGGTGCAGGCAATCCACCTGGCAGGCACCGCAGCAGCTGAAAGAAAAGGAGTGCGGTGAAGAGTCGGAAATTGAGTAGGCGCGTGCCAGGTGGGAGGGTTCCGCTATCCTGACCTTAGTATGCCACCAACCCCATCCACCTTCGTGCCCCTCAAAATGCACGTCGGATAGCCGAGTAAGTGCAAGGCTGGGCAAGTTGGCCGACTGAGGCCAGCAGGGAGAGCAGAGTGTGCAGCGTATCCCGTCTATCGGTAGATGCAGGGACGGTATGCAGCAGGCTGGTTTAATGTGGTTGACAGAGAAGGTGTGGGGCAGACACACTTAGTACTGGCTTTCCCCAAGTTAGTGCTACCCTTGCTCGTGTAAACATCCTACCCCGACCCCGCCATGCCCGACCCATCCCTCAAGTCCATGTTATGTGTGCCGCAGGTCGGCTTGAAGTGGCTGGCTGAAAGGACGTGGGGCTGGCACAGTAAGTGCAAGCAATCCCAAAGTATTGAACACTTGGGGCTGCAACCCTTGCTCAGGTAAGAGTGAGGTGGAGGTAGAGCGAGAGGTAAGCTGTGTGCTGCAGATTGGCTAGGTGGCTGGCTGTAAAACAAATGGGGCTGGCACCGTTGTGCTAGTCGTCCAAAGGCAATGCAATCCTTCGACTGCTACCCTTATCCAGGGCGTTGTGGTATGTTGTGGTAGACAGGTGGGCAGAGAAGGACCAGGACTGAGTTGCATGCGGCGGATAGGCGATAAGCTTAAAGCTTGATCCCACACCCCAAGTCCAGTCCAACCCATCCCCCCTGCCCATTTTATGCGAGCTGCAGGTAGGCTTAAAGTGAATTCGTTCCCCTCCTCTCGCCTATCCTCACCTCCGTTCCCTCTTGGGGCACCTGACCCGTCAAGCGAAGCTGGCGCACCTGAGTTGCCGAGTGTACCTGGCGCGCCGCACCTTGCTCGCCTGGCGCACCCTGCGTACTCTGTTGCTCGTGGAGCGTCAAGTACGCCTTGCGCACCTGGCAACCATATTGGCTTTCCGTGGCAGTCAATGGAGTCGCGTTTGTTTCCCATATTGGTTTTTGGGTGCTAGTTCTGTGCTTGGATTGCGGGTGGCAGTTTTCGTTTCGAGAATTTAGGCCCTGCTCCTACATGCCCCATCCCCGTGGCCTCGCCTTCCCCGCCCCCCCTCCCGCTTCCCAATTGCCCGCTCCAGCTCCCCAAATCTCCCTATTTGCCCCCATGTGCTTGCTTCTCCACCATTCCCGCTTCTCCTTCCGCTTTCGGCATATAATTCATTGCTGTGTTTCTCCATCAGATGCGCAAGCACTTTAGGCTTGCGTGCGCCATGCCCACCTCTCATTGCATCCTTCCTCTTCCTTCTTCTTTCTCCATCTATGCATGTTTCTTCCATTCGTAGAGATCTGGAGACAAATTCTGTGAGAGAGAGAGAGAGCAATGAACACATTCATGTATTCCCGTGTTTGCAGATGTGCCCGCTTGACAGGTTACTTGAGTGGTACTATCGTGTTTCTACGGCGTCGCCCATCCCCCTCTATACGCAGTCCTTCCTCATCATCCCACTGTGTATGTTCCTCCCGTATTGATACCACATCATGCTACATGCGATGTTGTTCCTTGATATCTCAGCTCAGTGGTGGGGTGTCTTTTTGCTCCGGGTTAGAGTGGCATCGCCACGACGACCAGCTGTACTGCCCATCGAATGGATCTCAGCCGGTCAATGTACCAACCCAACAACCACGCAATCAACCGGCCAATCGGACAGCTAAGCAACGAACCAGTCAAATCACATATCCAGTCATTCCCACGAACCAGAGCTAGCCAAATCATATCTCAACTCAGTTCGACTCGTGCTCACCCCGAGTTCAATTCATCAGATTTCGGCTCGGACGTCTCAGCTACCAGCCAAGTCTCTGAAGCAATTCGTCGTCACATGATTGGTAGATCGATGAATCTGGCGTCGCGTCGATTCCAGGACCAACCCCCCCTCCCCCCCCACGCAGAAGAGGACGCCTTCCCCACCCCCTTTTACGTTCCGCCAGCAGTCGTCGACGTCGTCGTCGTCGTCGTCAGCTCGTCGTCATCGGTGTCGTAGTCGCCGGTTTCGTCGTCGCCGTCGTTGTCTTTGTTCACCGTCGGTGTCGTCGGTTCCGTCGGCGCCGTCGGCCTCGTGGTCGTCGTCGGTTTCGCTGCCGCGCTGGTCGCCCCCTCCCCGCCGCCGCCCCTTCCCGAGCGGGGCTGTCGCAGGGGAGCTGGTTCGCGGCGCGGCGGAGCGCCAGCGTCTCCGCCCCCGTCGGCGGCGCGACAGGGGGGGGGGGCTGCGGCCGGCGGCGGCCGGCGTGCCGCCCAGGGCGGCACTTCAGACTCGCTCTTGCTCCTCCTCCTCCTCCTCCTCCTCCTCCTCCTCCTCCTCCTCCTCATCACTTCCTCCTCCTCCTCCTCCTCCTCCTCCTCCTCCTCCTCCTCCTCCTCCTCCTCCTCCTCCTCCTCCTCCTCATCCTCATCATCATCAGCATCATACACATCACATACTGTTTGGTTGTGCCTGTCCCGTTGCCCTGCCGGGCGACTCCGCCACCGCGCTTGGGAGGGGCGCCCCGTGGAGGGGAGAGTGGGCGGGGATCCCACAGGCCCACCCCCCTGGACACCTGATTTGCGGCACATGCTTTCGCGCGGAGGAAGAATCAGGGAGGGGCGTGGTGCCACTGGTGGACGCGTGTTGGGCTCGATGGGCCGTGGGAGGCACGGCTATCTCCTCGGCAGAAGAGGAGCTGGCGCACGTTAGCCAGCGCGGACCCCTAAACCGTGGGATCCTGCACCGTGCCAGTGAAAGCTCTGCGGTGCAAGCTGCGTGGTGTGAGTCATGCGGCTTGAGCTGCGTGGCGCCGGCCACGTGGTGCAGTCCGTGTGAGGCGAGCTATGTTAGGGGAACACAAAGTCACATAAACATAACAACTCGGAGGTCCGCGCGGATTTCTCGGATCGTCGCTGGACCCCCCTCCCTGGCGCGCGGAGCGCGCCAGGGGCGGCGCCGGAGGCGCCGCCGGGGGGCCCCAACGCCGATCCGAGAGATCCGCGCGGACCTCCGAGGTTTTATGTTTAGGTCACTCTTTGTTCCTCTATGTGTGGTGGGAGCTGCGTGTGCGTGGTGTGAGCCATGCGGCCTGAGCTGCGTGGCGCCGGCCACGTGGTGCGGTCCGTGTGAGGAGGAGGAGGAGGAGGAGGAGGAGGAGGAGGAGGAGGAGGAGCAGGACTAGGAGGAGGAGGAGGAGGAGGGAGGAGGAGGAGGAGGAGGAGGAGAGGAGGGGAGGAGGAGGAGTATGTGAGGTGTGGTGTGTGAGGAGGAGGAGGAGGAGGAGGAGGAGGAGGAGGAGGAGGAGGAGGAGGAGGAGGAGGAGGAGGAGGAGGAGGAGGAGGAGGAGGAGGAGGAGGAGGAGGAGGAGTAGGAGGAGGAGGAGGAGGAGGAGGAGGAGGAGGAGGAGGAGGGAGGAGGAGGAGGAGGAGGAGGAGGGAGGAGGGAGGAGGAGGAGGAGGAGGAGGAGGAGGAGGAGGAGGAGGGAGGAGGAGGAGGAGGGAGGAGGAGGAGGAGGAGGAGGAGGAGGAGGAGGAGGAGGAGGAGGAGGAGGAGAGGAGGAGGAGGAGGAGGAGGAGGAGGAGGAGGAGGAGGAGGAGGAGGGAGGAGGAGGAGGAGGAGGAGGAGGAGGAGGAGGACAGAGGACGAGGACGAGGACGAGGACGAGGACGGACGAGGACGAGGACGAGGAGGAGGACGAGGAGGAGGAGGAGGAGGAGGCGAGGAGGACGAGGAGGACGAGGAGGAGGAGGGGGAGGAGCAGGACGAGGAGGGGAGGAGGAGGTGGAGGAGGGGCGAGGAGGACGAGGAGGAGGAGGAGGAGGACGAGAGGAGGAGGAGGACGAGGAGGAGGAGGCGAGGAGGACGAGGAGGACGAGGAGGAGGAGGAGGAGGAGGAGGAGGAGAGCAGGAGGAGGAGGAGTACGAGGAGGAGGAGGAGGAGGAGGAGGAGGAGGAGGAGGAGGGAGGAGGAAGAGGAGGAGGAGGAGGAGGAGGAGAGGAGAAGGAGGAGGAGGAGGAGGAGCAGGAGCAGGAGCTGTGTGGTGGGAGCTGCGTATGCGGTGCGAGCCGTTCGGTCTGCGCCGGTCGGGGAGAACGCCGCGTGGAGCGAGCCGCTTGCGTGCGAGCCGTGTGGTGCCACGTGCGGCCACGGTCGGCCACAGGGGCGGCCTCGGGGGGTGCCACGGGGCGGCCACGGGGGCGGCCGCGGGGGCGGCCGCGGGGGCGACCGCGCCGGGCCCACGGGCGGCCACCGACCGCTTTCCGGCTGAAAGCCCGCCGCACCCATCGAGTTCCTCTCGAGGGCAGAGTGGATCATGAGGGGGTCCTCCTCCTCCTCCTCCTCCTCTCCTCCTCCTCCTCCTCCTCCTCCTCCTCCTCCTCCTCCTCCTCCTCTCCTTCTCCGCAACAATTCCTGTCCATTTTGAGCGGGATTCGCTGTCCACGCCGCCGCGGCCTGTGTCCATTCGAGGCAGAAGGCCGCCTGCCCAACAGCGGCCGCTGTCGGTTTGGGACAACATTTGTTGTTGGGCAGTGTACCCATTCTTTCCGTGCCCATCTCGGGCGGCCACCGACCGCCTTCCGGCCGAAAGCCCGCCGCACCCCTCGAGTTCTTCTCGAGCAGAGTGGATCATTGGCCCCCAAGTCCAAAGCGTCGTGGGGGCCTTCTCCTCCTCTTCCTCCTCCTCCTCCTCCTCCTCGTCCTCCTCCTCCTCCTCCTCCTCCTCCTTCCCCCCTCCAACTGATGAGGGTGGTGGTGGAAAGCAGACCCGTCACTGTCCGTGCAGCTGCCCGCAGCTTCTGCGGCAGGTGTGCGCGGCGGCGTGGCGAGAGAACCGCATTTTTTGTAGAAGCGGCTGGCCCTCCACCCGCGTCGTGGGGGAAAGGCGCAGGACCCGATCGACGAGGGCTGGCGCGTGGGCGCTCGCATCGCTGTCAGGCGCGTGGTCGAGGCACGTCTGGCTTTGGAGGCCCCTTGCATTCTTGACGCTGCCAGCGGACGCCAGTGACTTTTTTGCCTGAGGGTCCTTTCCGATGTCAGGAGGAGGGTGAGGAGAGGGGAGCAGAGGGAAGGTGCATGCTGCAGATTTTGGGTTCAAGGGTCAGCAGCGCAGCCCGCGAACTCAGCTTGTCGTTCCAGCTGGTGTCGCGAACTCAGCGTGATGGCGCCGCTTGCTGCCGCGTGGGCCGCTGTGCTCGGTGCCCTCCTTCCCCCTGCCTTCTCTCAGATGCACCCGCGTCCTCGCAAGCTGAATGTGTCCTCAGAGGCTCCCAAACCTCCGAATCCACATCTGTAGCTTCCACACCCCTTACCTGCTTCTGGAACGCCCTTCTTCGTCATTGTTCACTTCATCCGAACCCGTTGTTTTTTAGCTTCCACGGTGCTGGCTACTAGAAGTACCCCAGCTGGTTCCGAAAGCATTGCTATTGGTTGTGCTTGAGCCTCTGGAGAAGTGAACTCCTTATGCTCTCGTCATCCTTGCCGATCCCATCGTGCCCACTCCGCATGCTCCTCTGACCACTCCCCATCCCCCATTCGCTTCGGGTACGTGGTTCTGTTGGCACTTGTCCCTCGAATGCCTGGAGCTGATTCTAGCGCCGGAGGTTCTGGGACTATTGGGCCAGTTGAAGCCTAATGGATTTCGATGTGCCTTCTTGCAGGACTCGATTTTTCGGAACAAGCGAGCTGGCAAGAGAGCGAAAGCATGTACGGTGTGATGTTGCCGAGACGCCTGGCGAGGACGGGCGGGATCCTCCTCGTCCAACTCCTCCTCCCTCAATCTTCCTTCCTCCTCCCCCCCCCTCCTGTGGTTGGTCTCTCCTCGAATCCTCAGAGCCCCAGAGCGAGAGATCCTGGGAGCGAAGTCCCAGCTGATACGGGCGTCCACAGCAGAGCCCGTCCTCACAGATAGTCTAACCCTCCCTCCCTCCCTCCCTCTGCCCCTCTCCCTTCATCCCTCTCCCTTTCTCCCTCTCTCCATTCTCCCCGCGCCTCTCGTGAAACCGGGCACCTTCCGCTCAGGCTTTGGCCTGCCGGCAGCGGCGAAGCGCAAGGCCGTGAGCTCGAACCCGTTGAAGGCTTGTGGGCGCTTCGCGTTGAAGAGGCGGGGAGTCCACGGTTGAGGCGCCATAGGCTTCTTGGGTTGGGGATTGTTGTGGACGTCTTGGGTTTGGGGGCCTGGTGGAGCCTCTTGGAGGCAAGTTTGACGCGTCTTGGAAGCCGTTCTGGGGCCTCTTTGGGGCCTTTAGGGTCTTTTGCGGGCTGGCCTCTTGGGGCTTCTTGTGGGCCTCTTTTGGGCTGCTTGGGGGCTTCTTGGGGCCTTTGTGGGGGCCTCAGGGGGTGGAAAGATTGGATTCTCGGTTCGCGTTCTCCCACTTGACCTTTCTTGGGGCCGCCTTGGGTCCCTCTTTGGGCCGTCTTGGAACCCTCTTGGGCCTGGGGCCCTCGTACTGGCCTCTTGGGGCAGTGTCGGGGCGGCCTGCGGGGTCTCTTGGGCCGTCTTGGAGCGTCGGAAGCCAGAAACAAAGGACAACCTTGAGAAAACCATTGATGTTTGCCTCTCGGGGCCCTCTTGTGAAGGCTCTTGGGCCTCTCTTGGGGGCGTCTCGAAGGCGTCTTGGGTCGTATTGGAGCCATCGTACGTAGGCGTCTAGGGCCAATCGGTCGGCGATTCGGGACCGTCTTGGAACGTCTTCGAGGCCACGGGAGGCAGATCTGGAAGCTCCAGAGTCTCCAGAGAATTCTCCACTCGTGGGAGAGGAGCGATGGGTCCCAGAAATGGCTGCGTACTCTCTGTAAGGCCAGATGTTCTGACCGAAGGTATGCGTCGCGCAAGGAGGAGGCCCGCAGGAGCTACCACTGACAGTTATCCCAGATAGAGCCTCGGACCCCCAGGGCCCGAGGGCCACAAGTGTGTTGCTGCCCGCCAAACGCGGAGTCTGAAGTGTGTGATGATGTGTCCCTGCTGCGGGAGATACGGTGAAACGAGTGCGCGAGAAGAGCTCAAAGAGAGCTGCCAAGGTTTCAAGAGAGCGGGGGAGGAGGAGGCGGAGGAAGAGGAGGAGGAGGAGGAGGAGGAGGAGGGGGAGGAGGAGGAGGAGGAGGAGGAGGAGGAGGAGGAGGAGGAGGAGGAGGAGGAGGAGGGGGAGGAGGAGGAGGAGGAGGAGGAGGAGGAGGAGGAGGAGGAGGAGGAGGAGGAGGAGGAGGAGGAGGACGAGGAGGAGGAGGAGGAGGAGGAGGAGGAGGGGGAGGAGGAGGGGTGCGCATCAAGAAACCATATGATGTTCGTCAGGGCATTCTGGGTTTCCTTCGCTCCGCGAGCTGCGCGGTGACTTCCCGCTGCCGTTGAAGGAGCTGGTGCGTTCAGGGTGCTCTGGGTTTCCCCTCAGGAGCACCTCGCGCGCGGGCTTTCAAGGTTGGGTTTCTTGCGAGGGTTTCTTGTGGCCGCGCCCGCACTGTACAGTGAATCGAATGTGCGAGAAGAGCTCAAAGAGAGCTGCCAAGGTTTCAAGAGAGCGGGGGACGAGACGCAGTGCAGCCTTCTCTGCGCGGGGACAAAACCCGACGTCCTCTGTCCGTTCCCCCTCTCTTTTCCTGAGCCTTACGTCTGGCCTGTCCCTCTACAGGGGGAATATTCAAAAATAGTCCAAACATAGTCTGGAGACTATTTTTTGAGTACTTGTTTACTTATCTGGGGCATGTTTAGGGGTATGTTTTATTTTTCGTCGAACATCCTCCTGTAGGGGGACACGCCCGACATAACCTGAGCCTCTCTCTCAGGCTCCAGGATTTGCTTGCCGCAGAAGCAGCCAGAATCACAGAAGCCCAGTCCCAACAGAGGGATACAGGGCCTGAGCGGAGCTAATCTGCTGCGCTCTCCAACCACGTGCTGATCCTCGTCCTCTTCATCTTCCTCCTTCCCCCCAGCCGCAGCTGGTTTCGGCCCCGCCGCCAGGCGCTTTGCTCCATGCATGGCCGCCATGGGCGCTGGGAAGCGCCAGGAAAATAAGCTATGTGAGCTGATTTGCTACCCCGTCCCTTTCTCCCCCCCGTTCGTCCGGTCCGATCCTCGGGTTCGACTCCATGGGTCTCAGGCGGTCTCACGCAGATGCCCCGCGCGGCGCGTGCCCGTGGGAACGCGTATCCATGGATTCGCGCCGTGGTAGCCAGACCGCGAGGGCACGGATTTGGACATGCTCGCTGTTCGCGGCCGTCGCGGAGGGGACGGAGGAGGGATGTATGGTCGGCGGCTCCCAGCCAGCTGCCTCTACTCTCGGTGGGGGCTCTGGGCCTCCGGGGCCATTTCTCAACGGCCCCAGAGCCGTCCCAGACTGCTCCCAGACGGGCCAAGAGAGCCCCAAGAGGCCTCCGTGACGATCCAAGAACGTCCCGAAGCGCTAACAGTGCCGCTCAATACGCGCCAGATGGCATCCTCACGGCCCAACAGGCTTCCAGTGCGCCCCAATATGGTTCCAAGAGCACTCCCGCGAGAGCCCCAGGAACCAACAATCCCTGACGTTCGTGTTGTTTGTCGTTCATGGGTTCTTGTTTCAAAACTGGAGTCAAAGTATATGTAGTACGCATGTGTCTATGTACGCATGTATGTATGCATGCATGAATGCATGTATGTCTGTAGGTATGTCTGTATGTACGTAAGTATAGTTGCAATCATGCATACATACATACATACATGCATGCATGCATCCATACACACATACGCATACACATATACACACATACACACATGCACACATACATACATACATACATACATACATACATACATACATACATACATACATACATACATAAATAACTACATACATACATACATACATACATATGTATATACATACATACATATATACATACATACATACATACGTACAAACATGCATACATACATGCATACATACATACATACACATACATACATATATACATACCTACATACATACATACATTCATTCACACCTGCATACATACATGCATGCATGCATGCATGCATGTACACATACATACATACACACATGCATACATGCACACATGCATACATACATACATACATACATACACACATACATGCACACGTACATACATACATACATACACGCATGCATACTTACATACATACGTACATACATACATACATGCATACCCACACATACATACATACATACATACATGCATGCATGCATACATACATACATATATCTATGCATGCATACATAGCTGTACACATACATACACACATACAACCATACATGCATACATACATACATACAGACAGACAGACAAACATACATGCATACATGCATGCATCCATACATGCACACATGCACACATACACACATACATACTTACATGCATACATACATACATACATACTTATTTACTTACTCAATTACTTACTTAATTACTTACTCACTTACTTATATACATACACACATGCATGCATACATACATACATACATACATGCACACATACACACATCCACGCACATACATACATACACACATACATGCATACATACATGCATGCATGCATACATACATACATACATGTCTACATACGGCTTGTGCGCGTATGTAGATATAGCTTCTCCACGCTCTAAGGCGGCCCACGAGCCCCCCAAAAGTCGCCCCAGGATCGCCTCAGGCGCCCGCCTGAAGAAGGTGCCAATGCAGCCCTTGGGGGGGCCCAAGACGTCCCCCGAGGCGCTCGTAGGGCGTCCAAGGCGGCCCGCAGAGGCCCCAGGAGAGCTCCCCAAGGCTCCCGACACGCTCCAAGAACGTCTTCAATCGCTAAAAAAGGCACCCAACGAGCCCCAGATGGCCTCCCCACGGCCCAATAGGCTTCCAAGACGGTCCAAGATGCTTCCAAGAGAATTTCCACGACGGCGCCGAGAAGCAACATTCATTTGTTGCGTATGAGTTCTTTATGGCGTCCCCAGAGCTCCCCGAGCTCGCCCCACGACCGCCTCAGACGCTCCCACGCAGGTGCCAACACAGCCCCCACGGGCCCCAAGACGGCACGCGAGGTGCTCCAGAGGCGTCCCAGACGGCCCCAAAACGGCCCAAGGTAGCTTCCAGAGGCCCCTTAAGACCATCCGAATCGTTTACAGAGGCGCTCCACACGCCCCGAAGGCTTTCCCACGGCCCATCAGGCCTCCAAGACGACCCAATTTGCTTCCAAGCGCACCCCCACGACGGCCCCGATGAACGAAGTCAGTTGAGTGTTATGAAGTCTTCTTTGCAGTGATCACCGTTCCGCCTTTCTGGCTCCTCCACGCTCTAAGACGGCCAGAGGCCCTACACGAAGGTGCCAATACAGCCCCTTGGGGGCCCCAAGACGGCACACGAGGCCCGTTGGGTCCTGGGAAGGGGCTTTCCTGAGGTTCCTTCGAGACCCCCTTGGGCTCCTCCATCGCGGCGTGGGGGCGCTCCCAGAGGGTTCCAATAGCAGTGACAACGCAGCCACGCGAGAGAGCGCGCGCGTGACTTACCTTTCCATGTTCTAGGGGGTCATCTTCGGGCCCTCCTGGAGCCCTTCCCAGAGCTTCTTGGGGCCTTCCAGCGCCGCCTGGGAGGGCTCCCAGAGGGCTTCCACAGCAGTGCAAGTTGAGTCACGCGAGAGAGCGCTCGCGAGACTTACCTATCGCTGTTCTCGAAGGCCCTCTGGAGCCCTCTTTGGGTCTTCCTGGAGCCCTTCCGAGATCTTCGTCCGGCCCTGCAGCGCAGCCTCGGAGGGCTGCCAGAGGGCTCCGATAGTAGCGCAGGGTAAGTCACGCGAGAGAGCGTTCGCGTAACGATGTCGACGATGGTGATTGTGATGGTGATCATGACGACGATAATGGTGATGCTGATGGCGATGATGGTGGTAGTGATGATTATGGTGTTAATAACGATACTCATTGCGACGATGATGCGGAATCTGATGACGATGGTGACGACGAGGATCACTATGTTCTGAATGGCGTCGGTGACGATGTTGGTCACGATCATGATCTTGACAACGACAGTGACTATGATTCCCTCTGCTCTTCGATCCGCTGGCCGCACGTGCTCGTGGAAGCGCCTCCCCAGCACGCGCTAGAGCTTGAGCGCGCGCGGAGCGCGCGCGCGATTGTTTTTAGTAGCTCTGTGTACTAAGACGCCCACGGCGAATCGCCGCCGCCTCCTGCCCTTTCGGAAGCGCCTGTGTGGCCGACAGCTGGGCCAGAGCTCGGCCAAGCCATCGGGCCGGCAGTTCCCCGAGTCGATTTGGAAAGCCTCCGGGGAACGCGTGGGGGAGCAAGAGCAGGAGGAGGCAAGAAAGAGGATCTATGATTAGGAGGAGGAGGATGAGGATGATGGGGAAGAGGAGGAGGAGGAGGAGGAGGAGGAGGAGGAGACTTCTTGGGAGGCCTCTTAAAAGGCCTCTTAAGAGGCCTCTGCGGAGCTTCCTGGGAGCCTTTTGGAGGGCTCTTGAGAGCCTCCCTGGGCCTGTTGGGGGCCTCTTGGGCCGTCTTGAACTATCTTGAGGCTATCTTAGACCGTCTTGGGTGCATCTTGGGCCGTCTTGGAGGCATCTTGGGGCCTTTTTAGCCGTCTTGCAGGCCATCTTGGCCGTCTTGGATGCATCTTGGAGGCCATCTTGGGCCGTCTTGGAGCCGTCTGGAGAGAAAAAACCTTTGCAACCACTTCTGGGCAATCCTCCCGGGACCCCGGCGGGACGCGCCGGAGCCCCAGGGGGAGTTCTTTTTGAAAAGAACCAAAACCAAAACCGAAATCGTCGAGCACGCCAGGCACCCCTGTGATGAATCAACAGGAGGCGGCGGATCCAGTGGCTTTCGGCCCATCCTGCCGGCGTGCTTGGGTTGTGGGTTAGAGACCTCTTGGATGTTCGTTTGGATATCGTGGGAGGCCTCTCGGGCACCTCTTGGAGACAGTTTTGATGCCTCTTGGGGGCCGTTTGGAGGCCTCTTGGGGCCTCTTTTTGGGCCTCTTGGGGGCCTCGTGGGGCCTCTTTTTGGGCCTCGTGGGCTCTCTTGGGGGCCCCTTGGGGCCTCTTGGGGCGGAAGGCTCGAATTGTTGGTTCGTGTTCCCCCTTTAGGGCCCTTCTTGGGGCCGTCTTGGGTCATCTTGGGTGATCTTGAGCGCCTCTTAGGCTGTTTTGGAACCCTCTTGGGGGCCTCTTGGGCCGTCAGGGGGCGGTCTTGGGGGCCTCCGGGGCCATCTGGGAGCGTCGGAATCCCGAAAACGCGAGAGAGCGAAACACATGTAAAAAACACAAGAAACATCAATCATTGTTGCATCTATTGGCCCTCTTGGGGGTCCTCTTGGAGCGCTCTTGGGGCTTCTTTGAGGCCTCTCCTGCCGTCTTGGGGCCATCTTGGGCGTCGTGGAGCGCTCTTGGGCAGTCTTGGAGGCCTCTTGGATCGTCTTGGGCGCTTTCTGGGGTCCTCTTGGCCCGTCTTGGGGCCCTCGGGCCTTCTGAAAAGTCGTGCGGGGCAGCCCAGGAACGCGCGGGAACGCCGAGAAATTTGAGGTGTTGGGGCGCCAGCCCTTCGAGTATCGTAATCCAGGAGTCCTGAGTACAGGGCGAAGGACACACGAGGACCAGGAGAAAATTTCACTTCGCGCCTCGCGGCACGGTGGCGAATGATATGTGTGGAGGTGGGAGGGGGACCGAGAGAGAGAGAGAGAGAGAGAGAAAGAGAAAGAGATAGAGAGAGAGCAAGGGAGCCAGAAAGAGGGCGAGAGAGAGAGAGAGACAGAGAAAGAGAGAGAGAGATAGAGAGAGAGAATGAGCGAGAGAGACAGAGGGAGAGGGATATCGCAACAGCTCGACGAGCCGAAGTCCGTCTGGCGCGGGGGCTGCAAGCGCCCTCCGCGCCAACCTCATGTGGCGGGGGGGGCCGCTGTGCGCAGAGGTGGGGATTTTACCCCCCCCCCCCCCCCCCGGCGCGGTCTGTGCGGACCCGGCGTGAAAACAAAGGCGGAACGCGGCGGTCAGAGCGTGGAGCGTTCCGATTGCACGCCCGAAGACAATGAGAGACGCCCGTCGTACACACGTCTGGGCATGCGACATGCGCGGGACTCGGCGCCCTGACGGTGGGGGCGCCGCCGCCTTGGGGCACCCCCCGCGGCGGCCCAGAGCCAGAGCTGCGGAAGAGCTGCAGGCAGCTTGCGCAGCGCACTCGGAAGGAAGAGGTGGTGTCGCTGGTGTTCTATCGGTGGGCATCGGGGCACCTCGGTGGTTCGCTCGGGGAGAGGCCCCAAGGCGAGCAGGGGGCCGGGCCTGATGAGGCTCGATGCCGGTAATGATGCCGGTACCCGTCGCGGCGGTCCTCAACGCGGTTCTGAGGCAGGTCTCGTCCAGTCAATGGACGTCAGGGCCGGGCGGTTACTCTCGGTCGCGTTGTTCAGCGATGTGCTGCCGATGCCGGGCGTGCTGTTCAGCTCCGCGGTAGTCGAGACAGTGCCCTGGTGGGCGCGAGGGTAGAGCTGCCGCTCGCCGACGCGCTGCCCGACGTCCAGACGCAGACCTCCGTCGCGCAGCTCGGCGACGTGGTGCTCGAGGCAGTGCTCGCCCCGCTGGTGCGCGCCAGGGTCGAGCTGGCGCTCTCCGACGCGCTGCTCGAAGCTCGCATCTCACCACCCGTGGGCCAATGCGGCTCTTGGAAGTGGGGCGAAGCTCGCATCCCACCTCCAGTGGGCCAGTGCGGCCCGCGGCGCCGCTGCTGCCCGCCGCGGCGGTCAGCGACGCGATGCTCGAGACGGTGCTCGCCCCGCTCGTGGACGACAGCGTCGATCTGCTGCCCTCCGACGCGCGGCTGCCCAGCGCCGCGGTGCCAGCGCCCGTAGCGGTGGTCGACGACAGGGTACCCCAGCTTTCGTAATAAAGGGAGGGGGGTCTCATTTCGGGGGGGGTCTCTTCCAGGCCATCTTGGAGGGCCTGGGGGGGTCTGGGGACGATGTTTTTGGAGGGTTCTCCCAGGGCGGGGGGTCTAAAACTTTTCGTCTGGGAGGGTTGAGACCCCCTCCCTTTTATTACGAAATCTGGAGTACTCGAGGCAGTGCCCGCCCCATTCTTGACCGTCAGGGTCGAGCTGCTGATGTCCGGCGCGCGCCGCCACGTCGCCGCGCGGGCGCGCGCCGCCGTGGTCGACGGCGCGGCATTCGGGGAAGTGCCCGGCGCGAACGTCAGGGTCGAGACGCCGCTCTCCGACGCCCTGCTGAACGACGCGCCGGCGGCGCCCGTCGCGGCGGTCAGCGACGTGGCTTTCGAGACAGCGCTCGCCCCGCGCATGAACGTCAGGATCGAGCTGGTGCTCGCCGACGCACTGCTCAGAGTCGATATGCTAGTGCCCGTCGCGTTGCTCAGCGACGCGGCACTCGGCGGTCGCCGCCCCGCTCGCGACCGCCGGGGTCGAGCTGCTGCTCTTGGACGCGCTGCGCCGACATGTCCTGCCGGCGCCGATCATGGTCATCGACGCGGTAGTCACGGCAGCACTCGGCCCACTCGTGGACGTCATTGTCGAGGTGCTCCTCTCTAGCATGCTTCTCGATATTGGGGCGCCACGACTGGTTGTGCTGCTCAGCAACGCGGCGCTCGAGGCAGGCCTCGCCCCGCGCGCGGACGCCGGGGTGGAGCTGGCGTTCCCCGACGCGCTGCCTGGCGATGCGCCGCCGGTCTGGGTCGCGCCGCCAGGCCGCGTGAAATTCTTTACGCTTCGCGTATCCCCACCAGCCCATCTCACAGCAGCAACTCTCGCGAAGCATGCCGACAGTCGTGTTTTTCAGGCGTGTGTCCGCTTGGCCCCGCATATCTCCCATGTTCCTCCTTCCTCCCGCCTCCTTGTACATCCTCCTTGTGAGGGGAGCGGGAGAAGGACGAGGCGGAGGAGGAGGGAGAGAAAGCGCTCCTCGTGATTTGAGTCGTTTGGGGTTTCTCGTCCTGGTGTGAGTCGTTCGGGCCCTTCTTCCTGGTGTGAGTCGTTCGGGCTCTTCGTGGTGTGAGTCGTTCGGGCTCTTCGTCCTGGTGTGAGTCGTTCGGGCTTCTCGTGGTGTGAGTTGTTCGGGCCCCTCATCCTGGTGTGGTGTCGAGTCGTTCGGGCCCTCCTCCTGGTGTGAGTCGTTCGGGCTCTTCGTGGTGTGAGTCGTTCGGGCTCTTCGTCCTGGTGTGAGTCGTTCGGGCCTCGTGGTGTGAGTCGTTCGGGCCCCTCGTCCTGGTGTGAGTCGTTCGGGCTCCTCGTGTGGAGTCGTTCGTCCTGGGGCCTTGGGCCTCTTGGGCCTCTTGGGGCCTCGTTGGGCCTCTTGGGGGCCTCTGGGGGGGCCGCTTGGGGGCCGGGGGGGGGGCCTCTTGGGGGCCTCCTTGGGGGCCTTGGGGGTGGGGCCTCTTGGGGGCCTCTTGGGGGCCTCTTGGGGGCCTCTTGGGGGCCGCTTGGGGGCCTCTGGGTGGCCTCTGGGGGGCCTCTTAGAGGCCTCTTGGGAGCCTCCTGGGGGCCTCTTGGGGCCATCTTGGGGCCTCTTGCGACCTCCGCAGAAGCGCAAAGGAGAGCTGCCCCCTGAGAAGGACAAAATGAGCCCAAAACCTTCGTAAAATCAATGATTTTGCTATGAGGGAAGATGAGCGCGTCCCCCTCAGAAGGCCAAAATGGAGCCAAAACCCTCGTAAAATTTATGATTTCTGCTTCGAAGACGAGCAGAGGGACCAAACTCCCCCCCCCCGGGGCCAGAATCCTCGTGAGGGTCGTCGTTTTTTGGCCCTCCGAGGAGTCGAAATGGACCCCCCCGCCACCACTCGGGAATCCCTGTCCAGGTCCAGGGGGAGGGGGTAGGGGGAGGGGTAAACCCCTCCCCGAAGGGGAAGATAGGGGGTTGAGAACAGAGAGAGCTCGCTAAACCACTCACGCCCAAAGGGCTGGTGGGATTCGAGGGCGCGCCCGTCCCACTCGCCATTGTCAACGTCGAGCTGCTGCTCGCAGACGCGCTGCTCAACGTGGCGCTGCTGGCAGCGGTCGCGGTGCTAAGCGACGCGGTAATTGATGGACTTGCATCCGCCCCGCGCGTGGGCTTCAGGGTCTGCCGCTCGGGCGCGCCGTTCGACGTCGGGGCGCCAGTGCCCGCCGCGTTTCCGCGGGCGCGGTGCTCGAGGCAGTGCTCGTCCCACTGGCGCGCGTCAGGGCCGAGCCGGTGCTCCCCGACGCGCTGCTCAGCGGTGCGCTACTGATCCCAGTCGTGCCGCCTAGCAGCGTGGCGCGTGTTGTCCCAGCAGGGCTGTTCTCCAACGCTCTGCTCAACGTCGAGATGCCTGTGCCCGTCGCGGCGGCCCGCGCCGCGGTGCCCAGGGCACCGCCGGCCCCTGGTCGGGGCAGCACTCGCCCCCATCTCGACGTCGGGGTCGAGATGCTGCTCCGAGGCGCGCTGCTCAGCGATGCGACGTAAGTGCTCGTCGCGGCGGTCAGCGGCGCGGCTGCTTGAGGCGGGCATCGCCCCCCGACTGGCGCCAGGGCAGGGCCGGGCTGTTACTTTCCGGCGCGCGTCTCGACATCGAGGTGCCAGTGCCCGTCGCGCTGCGCAGCGACGCGGTGCTCCAGGCAGTGCTCGCCCCACTCGTGGACGCCGGGATCGGGTTTCTGATCTACGACGCGCTGCCCAACGTCGAGGTGCTAGGACCGGTCGCGCTGCTCTGCGAAGTGGTGCTCGGGGCTGTAATCGTCCCAAGCGTGGACGTCTTGGTCGAGCTGCTGCTCTCCGCCGCGCTGCTCGAAGATGCGCGGCTAGCCCCCGTCGCGGCGGTCAGCGACGCGGCGCTCGAGGCAGCGGCCGTTCCACTCGAGGCGGCAGGGTCGAGGCGCTGCTTCCCGACGCTGCTCGCGCCCCGTCGCGTTGCTCGGGAACCTGGCGCTCGGCGACCGTCGTCCCGCGGGCGCGCGCCAGGGCCGAGCATTGACGTCGGAGCCGAGTTGCTCTTCCCCAGCGTGTTGTTCACCGTCGAGATGCCGGCGCCCGTCGCGACCGTCCATGCAGCTGCGCTCGGGGCAGCGCTCGCCCCCCTCCTCGGCGTCGGGGTCGAGATTCTGCTCTCAGGCGCGCTGCTCGCGGATGCGCAGTTGGCTCCCGTCGAGGTTGTCAGCGTCGCGGTGCTCGAGGTAGTGATTACCCCGCTCGCGGACGTCAGGGCCGAGGCGCTGCTCGCCGACGCGCTGTTTAACCTCGAGATGCGAGTGCCCGTCGCGGCGCGCAGCGCTGTACTCGAGGCAGCGTCCGTCCCGCAGGTGGACACCGGGGTCGCGCTGCTGCAGCCCGACGCGCTACTCGACGATGCCCAGCAGGCGCCGCCGCGGTGGCCGACGACGTAGAACTCGAGGCAGTACTCGACCCCTTCGCGAACGTCAGGGTCAAGCTGCTGCTCTCTGACGTGCTGCTCAACGTCGGGATGTTATTACTCGTCGCGGTAGTCAACGACGTGGTACCCGAGGCCGCGCTCGCCCTTCTCGTGGACGACAGGGTCGAGATGTTTCTCTCTTCGGCGCTCGTCAACGATGCGCTGCAGGCGCCCGTTGCGTTTCTCAGCGACGCGGTATTGGAGTCAGCGCTCGCCCCCCTCGTGGACGTCGGGGTCGAGATGCTGTTCTCCGGAGTGCTGGTCAACGATGCGATGTTAGTGCCCGTCGTGGTGGTCAGCGACGTGGTGATCCACGTAGTGATCGTCCTACTCGCGGGCGTCATAGTCGCTGCTCTCCGACGCATTGTTGCACGCCGAGATGCGAGCGTCCGTCGGGTGGCACGGCGACGCGGCGCTGCAACGCCCGCCCCGCACGTGGAACCCAGGGTCGCGCAATTGCAACCGGGCGCGCTGTTCGACGACGCGCGGCTGGCGCCCGCCGCGGCGGCCGACGACGCGGCATTCGGAATTGCGCGCGCCCCCCTTTTGGACGATGGGGCCGAGATGCCGCTCTCGGGCGCGCCGCTCAACGATGCGGTGTCGGCCCCCGTCGCGGCGGTCAGCGACGCGGCGCTCGAGGCAGCGATCGACCCACTCGGGGCGTCAGGGCCGCGGCGCTGACCCCCCGACGTCCTGCTCGACGCCGCGACGTCAGTGGCGCTCGAGGCAGTGGTGCTCGACGCAGCGGTCGCCCCGCGGGCGCGCGTCAGGGCCGAGCGGGCGCTCTCCAACGCGCTGCTCCGCGCTGCGCTACTGACCCCAGTCGCGCCGCTTGGCGACGTGACGTGGCTTTCGGGGTGGCAGTTGTCCCGCTCATAGACGTCAGAGACGACGTGCCGCTCCCCAGCGTGCTGTTCACCGTCTGGATGCCAGTGCCCGTCGCGGCGGTCCGCGAAGCGTTTTCTCGGGGCAGCGCTCGCCCCCCTCCTCGACGCCAGGGTCGAGATGCTTTCAGGCGCGCTGCTCAACGATGAGCCTTTTGCATTCGTCGTGGTTGCTTGCAGCGTGGTACTCGAGGCAGGCGTCGCCCCGCTCTTGGGGGTCAGGATCGGGCTGTTTGTCCCCGAAGTGCTGCTCGACATCGAGATGCCAGTACCCGTCGCGCTGCGCAGCGGCGTGGTACTCGAGGCAGTACTCGCCCCACTGAGGGACGCCAGGTCGGGCTGCTGCTTCCGACGTGCTGCTCAACGTCGAGATGCGGGAACCCGTCGCGCTGCTTTGCCGCGTGGCATTCGAGGCAGTGCTCGCCCTTGTCGTGGGCGTCAGGGTCGTGCTGCTGCTCTCCGCCGCGCTGCTCCGAGAGGCGCTGCTGGTGCCCGACGCGTCGGGGAGCGACGCGGCAATCGTGGCCGTGATCGCCCCCCTCGTGGGCGTCAGGGTCGAGCTGCCGGTCTCCGACGCGCTGCTCACAGATGCGCTGGCGGTGCCCGTCGTGGGTGGCAGCGGCGGTGGTACTCGAGGTGATGCTCATCTCACTCGTGGACGTCAGGGTCGAGCCGCTGTTCTCCGCCGCGCTGCTCAAGCATGCGTTGGTGGCACCCGTCGCGGTGGGCAGCGACGCGATATGAGCGGCAGTGCTCGCCCCGCTCGCGGGCGTCAGGGTCGGACTGTTGCTCTCCGACGTGCCGTTCTCCGTGGGGATGATCATGCCCGTGGTGCTCGACGTCGTCATGCTGGGCAGGGGCAGGTGCCCGGCGCTGCACATGGCGCAGCCAGGCTGGGCGCCCGCTGCGCTGCTCGCCACAGATGGCGGGCGCGAGCCCTCGCGGGCCGGCCGCGATCACGAGGGCGGGGGGCGGGGAGGCGCGTGCTCGCCCCTAGTGCCTTAGTCGGGCGTGTCCCCCTACAGGGGGATTTTCGACGACAAATATATATAATTAAAGAACTAGTCCTTAACCCTAGCGCCCTAGTGCCCAACTTAACCCTGGTGCCTTAGTCGGTTTTATGGATGTGTGCACTTGGGCGGTGGTGCTTCGCGGGGCGTGGTCTGGCGGTTTTAGTGAAGCGTGCGAGGCGAGGCAGGGCAAGACTGCCGGTGGCCTCACGACGGAAGGAAAATCGGCATTGCGCTGCATGTCGCCCTCGGTGTAATGAGCGAACCCGGCAATCCTGTCGCAGGTGCGTAGGGGGGGAGTTGGGGCCGAGGAAGAGGCGAGTCCCGCCCGCGCGGGCATCGCCCTCGCTGAACGGGGCGTCGCCGGCACGCCCTCGATAAGTTCCGCCGGAGAGCGCGAGAGGCCGCGAGAGGCTTGAGCAAGCTTCGGTGGACTCATGAGCGTCCTGGAAGCCTCGGAGTCTAGACCAGCAGGCCCCTGAGGCTCCTGAGGTGCGACGGGGGGCCTTGCCCCCCTCCCCCACCCCCGCCACCTTCCGATTGGATTTGGGGCCCTAGGGGAGAAGAACAGGGGGAAGGGGGACAGCCGAATGTCCCGCGCGCCTTGTCCCCCCCCCCCCGCCAGCGGGGATCGACGGGTGTTAGATTGTTTCTCAAACGACGCACTTGTTCGATCGGTCCGCGCTCGCCGCGCCGTGCTATGTATGTGACGGGGGTGAAGAGCTGTCGATGACGGGCGGGACTGTTTGGGCTGCTATAGTTTGTTATCCGGAATGTGGTAATGTGTTAAACATGTGTTAACATGTGGTGATGTGTTAAGTGTGTTATACATATGGCAACGTGTTAACAATATTATAGATGTGGTAATGTGTTAAGTGTGCTATAAATGCTAAGAATGTGGTAATGTGTAAAACATGTTAAAACATGTGGATAGTTTGTTATCCGGGAATGTGTTAAACATGCGGTACTTCGGCGGAGGACGGCGGGGGGACGGCGGATCGGCCCGGCCCGGGGCGGGGTGAGCGTTTCAGTTCTCTTATGGGAGGAGGTCTGCGCGTGGCAATCTACCAGGGCAAGGAGTTGTCGGGGGCGGAAAAGAGGGGGGTGAAGACTAAGGGGGGGTGGATATCATGGCGGGGACCATGATTTTTCCCAGATTTCATGGCGCCTCTTCTTATTTCATTACGTCCCTGGCCCCCCCCGCAGGGCCGCGCACATGCGGCCGGTCATGATTTGCACCCCCCCTCTTGGACACCCCCCTCTTGGCCGCTCCCGAAATTGAGTGCAATCAACATGTGCACCCAGGCACGCGAACCAGCGCAGGAAGGCAGCATTCTCTGGCGCTGGGAGACAACACGTCAAGACCCAGAACTGCCAGCCAGCGCGCGAGGCGGACATGAGTTGGCGCGGGCGCCGACCAGCCAAAAGTTTGGAACCGCTCGCCAGCCCGTGGGGCTGGCTTGAGGTGAGCATTGACGCTGACGGTGCGAAAATCCAAACCCGTTGACCAATTATCTAGTAGCAGCAGAAGTATGTTTTACTTCAAGCGCTGTTTAGGGGGCACGTGCATGTCCGGCGGATGTTTCGGACTTGTGGGATCTCATTGGGATGAAGCGATTTGAACGAGAAGGGTGTTGAAACATCGTCCGCATGGCACTCGGAAGACGAAGGTTTCGGTCCGCATGCATCCCAGAAGCAATGCCGCATTCTTGAAATAGTCATGATGAATATTGAATGCGTTTCGTCGTCCGGTTTGGTCTTAGTTTGGCGAGCCCCGGGCAGCCGTTCGTCCCAGGACTAAGGTACAAGAAAACAGAACTCCCGTTCGGCCGTGTAACCCTGAAAGCATATGGCATCACATGTAAGGCGTGCGCGTGGCAATGGACAGCTTGATTGTGGTGCAGCTCGACGCACATCGCCACATCGTTGACGCTCAGCAAGCCCATGTCAAGCCATTGTACGAATGTTCTTCCTTCGCGTAACCAGAATGGCTGGCTCAAGGGGATTTTGGCGCAAGCTGCTTGCAGCACTTGGTCGAACAATTTGTCCGCCTGGTAGCCCAGAGGTTTCCGCCAAGAAGTTCGCACCCGATGATGTCGGCGACAACTCGCGCGGTTGTCGCTGTAGCCTTTCTCTTTGCCGCAACTGCCCAGGGCGAAGTCGCAACGGGCTTCGCCCTCGTGGACGAGGACGGGCGGGATGTTCTCTCGGAAGCGGCCGCCCACGACGCGCCGACCGAAGGGTACCGGCCGTCGGGCAGCGTCTTGATGCTCCAGTTCCAGTCGCACAACGTGTCTTTCAAGTACAAGTTGTACCGCAAAACCGTGTCGCCCTCGGGTGGCAGCGTCTTCGTGCACGGCAAGGGTGGAAAGAAGGAGCGTGCTCTCAACCAGCCCGCTGTCTTCAGGAGCCCCGACCGAGATGCGGTGTTGACGGCGGTGGGGCGGAGTTTTACGGGCACCGTGATGGTGGGATCCAGGATGTTTGACATTCGGCACTGGCACGGTAGCACCGTCCTCGAGGTGACGCTCTTCGACGCCAAGCCGTCCGCCGTGGCAGGAGTGGGCAGTCTGCGTCCGAACGGCTCTCTGAAGGAGCCAGCCGTGGACAGGCGCTTGTCAATCCTCAACCCCGAGGCGATCGACCAGTGGACTGATTGCTACCCTGGAGAGGAGACCATGCGCACTTTCAAATTCGGTGCGATAATTTCGTCCAACGTGTGGAGAGCGGAGAATTTCCAGAGCGATCTAGAGGCAGAGGATTGGGTCCACGCCATGGTCGAAAATGCGAACATGGCGTTCGAGCCCCAGCTAAATATCAACCTGCAGTTGGGAAGTCTCTACATCCAGCAGACCCACGACGGTGCCCCGGGCTGGGATCAAGGCGAATTGTGTCCGATGAGCATCGAGGACCAGTTGTGGGCTGTGACCGGATGGGAGGCTCCGGACAACACCATGGGGGTGTGGCATATTTTCGACGACTGTTACGAGACGGCGTATGGCGGGCAGACCGGGCAGATCGGTCGCGCGTGGATCGGGATTTTGTGTTGGACTTACGAAGGTGGCGGATACAACCGAGCAGTCAACTGGCTGAGCCACGCCCCTTATGGAAATCCCACCTGGCATATAGTCGCGCATGAGATGGGTCATAACTTCGGAGCCATGCACTCGTTCGAGAATGGCGAGGGAACTACAGGCGGCATTATGGATTATGCAGACGGTTCGCTCGACGGCGTGTACCAGTTCAACGACCTCCGCAAAACTGAAATCTGCACTCAGATTTCCAACACAGTCGGCAGTTGTTCGGGATTCTCGATTTTCCAGGCTGTCTGCGGCAACGGTATCACGGAGCCCGGTGAGGGTTGCGAGTGCAGCGATAGGTCGCAGGCTTGCGACGGGTGTTGCAGTTGCCAGTTGCAGGCGCGACTCGGTGCTTTCGCAGAACCAGTGCAGTGCTCGTATGGTGCCATCGGCCATGGTGGTTGTTGCAACGAGTCGGGCATGTTCGAGAAGGTGGGCACCGAGTGCACGCTGGCCGAAGGCCACGGCTACTGCAACGAGGGCGTATGCATCACCAGCCACGTCTGTGCACACAGCAGCATGTTCGACAGCTACTGCGGGTTCGAGGCGAACGGTTGCAAGATCAAGTGCACCCAGGCTGAAGACAGCACGTGCCTCAGCCTCAGCAATTGGGAAGTGAATGGCCAGCCCATCAACAATGTCCCAGACGGAACGCCTTGCAAACAGAATGGCGTTGCTGGCAAGTGCAGCGCTGGCGCCTGCACGCTTCCTGTGGAGATGACCCTCTCGGGTGTTGTGACGGCGGGTGCTCTTGTGGAGCCCAATCTTCGTTCGACGGCCTCGAATTTCAGCGGGTGCGTGGGTTTTGCCGAACGCGGCTTCCTCGGCCACGCAGACGTGGCAGTCTTCCTCACGGGGAAAACATTGACCCAGTGCAGCAATGAGTGCACGAACGCTTGGCAGTGCCACTCCTTTGTTCACAGTGCTGGCACTGGTTTCTGCGAATTGTGGTCCATCAAGAAGTTCGAGCAGGATTTGGCAGTTGTGCCAGGTTATGATACCTACATCTGTGACGCCTATGCTGCTGGCTTAGATTTCCCTGACGCCGACTGCGATGAGAACGCTGACGTAGTCGCACCAGGTGTCCCTGCTCTGGAGCGCAGCGCGGACAGCGGGTACAACCGCAGCGCTTGCTACAACACTTGCAAGGGAGACCCTGATTGCCACGTATTCGTCTTCATTGAAGGGCCTGGCAGTTGCCAGCTTTACCCTTCCGAGGTGTCTGAAGCTAATTTGGTTTACAAGGATCCCAGCGAGGGCCGTAGCACCTGCATTCTGCCGTGCCATGGCCGTGGCAAGATTTGCCCATGCCGCGAGAGCCCTACCTCTAAGGTCCGCATGCCGTGCCAGTGCAATGCGGCCACCAGCCCTCTCGAGAATGAGTGCGACATCCACAAGTACTGCTACGACGGAACATGCGCCGACTCACCGAAGCGTCGGCTGTCAGGCTTCTGCGCGCCCACTCCCGCGCCACCGACCCCAGCCTTGACAGCCGCGCCGACTCCAGGGCCAACACCCGAACCGACCAGCTCGCCGACCCCCGTGCCGACCAGCTCGCCGACTGCCCTACCGAGCTTTTCGCCGACCCCCGCGCCGACCAGCTCGCCGACTCCCCTACCGACCTTGTCGCCGACCCCCGCGCCGACCAGCTCGCCGACTCCCCTACCGACCTTGTCGCCGACCCCCGCGCCGACAAGCTCGCCGACTCCCCTACCGACAAGGTCGCCGACACCCGCGCCGTTCAGCCCGCCGACTCCCGCACCGACCAGGTCGCCGACCCCCGCGCCGGCAATCTCGCCGACTCCCCTACCGACAAGGTCGCCGACCCCCGCGCCGACCAGCCCGCCGACTCCCGCACCGACCAGGTCGCCAACCCCCGCGCCGGCAAGCTCGCCGACTCCCGCACCGACCATGTCGCCGACCCCCGCGCCGACCAGGTCTCCAACTAACGCACCGGCAAGCTCGCCGACGGCTTCACCGACCAGCTCGCCGACCGCCACACCGACCAGCTCGCCGATTCTCGCACCGACCAGCTCCCTGACCCCAGCGCCGACCAGCTCGCCAAATTTTGGACCGACCTTCTCGCCGACCCCCGCGCCAACCAGCTCACCGACTTCAGAAGCGACCACCACATCTGCGACTGGTGCCAGCACCACTCACACAAACACACCGGTGACGCAGACGAGCACCACTACGCTTCTCTGGTCTATGAGTGCCTCTATGTCGTTCGCTTGCCAAGGCACGCGAGTGCAGGTGGAGAGTGCAGCGTCGACTGCATTGGCTACCCATTACGGCGTGCCCTTGAGCATTGTAACCGCGGTTGCTACAGTCCAGTCTCGAAGGCTCATGTCGGCCAGGGAGCTCACAAGCTCGACTTATTGGACGGTCGATTACCAAATCGTTGCTGACGAAAGCACGATCGACAGAGTATACCAGGCTGCGACCGAGTTGTCCGTCGCAGCCAACGCTACCGCCCTGGAGTCATTCGACGATCTTCTGATGAGCGCTTTATCGGGCGCGGGCGTTGAAACATCTGAGCCAGTTCAGGCATTTCACACGGGGTCCCAGAAACAGTTGATCACAGCCTCCACTTCGGAGGAGGAGCTCGTGACGACAACGACAGAGGATAACAATTTCCGAGTTGAAGAAGTTGTAGAGTTGTGGAGAAAATTCAACCTCGCGATCGCCGCAGTGATCGCCGTATGCGCTACTGTTAGTTTGATAGTCTTGTGTTGCCTGGCCTACCGCTGCGTGAGGTATCGCCAGCGGCACAAGAGTCATCAGTGGTCCCAAGAAGATCAGCAGCTGTCCTCAAATGTCCAGCTGCCTTCGGCAAGTCCCGACACCGTACCAGCCCAGTGCTCGCGGAGGCTATTGTTCGAGGGCGACAGGTGGTTGTATCGTGTGAGGGGAGCGGTATTAAACGGTACAGAGTGTTTCGGCGAGCGGAACAGCCGTCTGAACGCCATCTTATGTCATGTGTCGGCCATATTGAATTTACTTGGATCATTTCAGGTCGTCCTGCGGCGAAGTTTGAGGATGAAGGGGACGATGATGAGGATGGGGGAGAAGGACGATGAGTAGACACAAAGGGAGGACGCGCACAGTAGTGGACGAGTGCAATGTGGAACATCATGATGGCGACGGTGTGGAGGAGTACAGGAGGTGCATGAGGTGGAAGATGAGGAAGAGGGAGGTCCTCACGTGGAATCTGTCTGTCTCCAGTTCACGACGGGCTCTCTGTGCTACTCGGGGTACGGTTGGGCAGGCTTTGAGTAGTTTGGGCTGTCTCGTGGTTCTCCTGGCCCTTCTTGCGGCTCTCCTGGGCACTTTGATGTTTCCAGGGCCGCATTGGGGCTCTCTTCGCCGTCCGAGGTACCTTTGGCGCGTTGCGGGTCTGTCGTAGAGTTTTTTATGGTCGTTGAGGGGCGCCATTCCTCCTCCTCCTCCTCCTCCTCCTCCTCCTCCTCCTCCTCCTCCTCCTCCTCCCCTCCTCCTCCTCCCTCCTCCTCCTCCCCCCTCCCCCCCCTCCTCCTCCCCCTCCTCCTCCTCCTCCTCCTCCTCCTCCTCCTCCTCCTCCTCCTCCTTTGTGCGGGCAGGGCTTTCTCGCGGGGCTGTCCGGGGCTCATCTGTGGTAAAGTTGAAGCTCTTTTAGGGCACCCGTGGGCCGTCACGTAGCTTCCCTGGCCGTCGAGGGGTCCTCTAAGGCCGTCCTGGGTCCCTTCGGAGGTCCTCTTGGGCAGCTTGGTGCTCGCCTGGGGCCGTCGTGGGACGTCTAAGAGTCATCGTGGCCCTTCTTGAGGCCGTCTTGGAAGATGGTTGGGCCACTTGGGAGGCTCCATGAGCCGTCGTGGCGCCATCTCTGGGGTCGGGCCGTCTGGAACTGAAGGAGGCCCGAAGCCTGCAGACGCCAGAACCATTCCCAAGCCCAAGGGGTACTCCGGATTTCGTGATAAAAGGGAAGGGGTCTGGACCCTCCAAGACAAGCCATTTCAGACCTCCCCCATGGGAGAACCCTCCAAAACATCGTCCCCAGACCCCCCAGGCCCTCCAAGATAGCCTGGAAGAGACCCCCCGAAATGAGACCCCCTCCCTTTATTACGAAATCTGGAGTAATATACGAGTTGGGCATCTTCTGGGCATTGTGGGGGCCTCGAAGTCCAGCTTGAGGCCATCTCTGGCCGTCTTGGGGCCACCTGGGGCAGCCGCGGAGGCGTCGGTATGCTATCCTGTCAGCCTCGGCTGCCTGCCTCGGCCGTCTCTTGGAAGTTCGGGAGCGCGGATCCGTTCGTTTCGTCCAGCGGCTCGGGAGCGCGGAGGAGCGCGGAGCCGTCGTGTTTTTCACAAGGGCTCGTGGCGTCGAGAGCGGGGATGGACAGCTCTTTACACACGAAGGGGGGGACGGTGCGCATGGAGAACTCTTCTTGGGGAGGGTCGGGGGTCATGCAGATGATTTGCACAGCGAACCACTACCAGGGAGTACTTCGCACTCTGCTACGCCTCAACGTGCCAGGGCGCACGAGGGCGGAGTCCCGAACCCAATGCCTCCGAATCAAATGTCCCAAAGGGGAGCCAAGTCGCTTCGGAGACTTTATCGGACTCGGCAGTCTCAGTCTAGCCTCGTAGGTGTCAGCTTGTGTCCCCAGGTTGACGTCGTCGTGCTGTGTTTAACAGCTGTGGTCGTTTCGGCCCAAGACCGTGACGAACAAAGCCGGGGCGGGTCCGCTGTTGCGCCAGAGGCCCGCTGCGTTCCGCGCAGGGTGGTCTAGGCGAGGATGCGGAGGGTATGCGTGTGTGTTGATGAAGGAGCTCCTGCTTGGCTCGGCTGCGTTCGCGCCTCGTCTAGAGCTTGCTCGACTGTTTGTTTGCCTATGCGTTTTTCCACCGCGCAGGCGCGACGCGGGAGGCACAGACAGCGAGATTTGGCTTCGTTTGGCATCCAGGGGGTGTTCCTCTTGTGCCAGGGGCATGTCAGGTCGGGGGGTTCGACGCTTCGGTGCCTGGTCTGATGTAGTTCGGGCCCTCGGACTACCCCTCCCCCCTGCCAGACACCCTGGGGAGGCCGTGACATCTAGCGTTTACTTGGTTGCGCGTGGCTGGAGGCGTAGGCGGGCTCCTCGCGCCCTGTCCGTAGCCAGGGTCGGGCGTGCCAAAGTGTTCTCCAACTTTCAGCTGATGTGCGTCACGGTCAGGTGGCCTGCAGTGTTCTGCTCGGGCTGCAAGTTTTTACCAGTTCGCGCCGTGCACGCCGAGTGTGATTCATCGCAGTATTGGCGCTCTGTACAGCTGGTCACCCGACCAGCCGTGGTCGGAAGCCGTTTCTCCAGTTGTCCGTTGGCCAATCCCCATCCGCTCGGTTCTTCGTCTTCCTCTTCGCCTCGTCCTTATCTTCGTCCTCCTCTTCCTCCAGCGGGTCAAGGCCAGGTCTTCTAGTATCCGGGCGTCATGAGGAATCGTGACAGCATTCGGGATACAGCCCGGCCTTGCGATGAAGTCTTGCGGAATGCAGGTGAGACCCACTTGGATGAAGTAGCCAGAGTCAGGTGGTCAGGGCATGTTGTTCCAGCCAAGTCTGTTGACGATCCTGCGGCCTTCGAGAAACAGAGCTGCTTACTTTCTTTGGTGAAAGATGCTCGTCACGGAGATTCCCGTATCCCCGTATATCCTCGAGCGCGTCTTCTGAGGAATTTCCGAGCGAGCGGGTTTAAATGCAATTGAGATGTAGCACATGCGGTAGGGTGCGATGAGCATGCATGTGATTGCGTTGAGTACGGGAGGCTAGGCATGAGTGCGTCTGACCATAGGCCGGTGTAAGCACGCGTGGGTCTGAGTGTAAGTGAGCCTGGGTACCAGTGAGCCTGAGCGTGAGTCAGTTTGAAAATGAGTGTCCGTGCGTAGGTGAGTCTAGGCGGGGGGGGAGTTTGAGATTGAGTGGCTATGTATGGGTGTGCTTGCGTCTGAATGAGTGAGTCCGAGTGTGAGCCAATGCATGGGTGGGTGGGAATGGGTGGGCTTGGGTATGGGAGTCTGGGCATGAACGAGTCTGGTTGTGGGCGTGTTCGAGTGTGAGCGGCTGAGTACGGGAGGAAGTCAGAGTATCAGCGCGTCTGGTTCTGAGCGCGTCTGCGCATGAGTGGATCTGAGCACGAGTGTGCCTCTGAGTGAGTGCGGACATCCTGACACCTTCACGGCCCGCCTGGGGCCGCCTTGGGCAGGGGCCTCTTGGGAGCGTCGTGGGGCTTGCCGGGGCTCCAGGCGCGCTCCAGGGCTCCCCCGAGAGGACAGGCGGAGGGACGAGCAGGAGTGCGGGGGCAGCAGGAGGAGGGGGGGTGGGAGAGAAGAGCACGTGACCTCCCTAGCACGAGCGTCATAGAAAGGTCTCACAAGTCTGGGACGGACCAGGCCAATGCCTACAACACCCCTGGTCGACACCCCCTGTTGGCTCGCAGTGATCATGGGTCTTTGCGACTAGACACGTCCTACCAATCTTGGCGCGAACAGACCATGGATTGCTGGTGGTGCAGCCCTGGTCGACACCGTCTTGGGAGACCTTGATGCGACGCCTGCTGAATCGCGGTGACGCTTGAATTTTGAAAAAGCAGCGATGCGTCTGCCATCTAATGCCATGCTCACCGCGGGCAGGACCGACCTCCCCTCCCCCGCATGCGTCACGCTCAGACGTCCCCTCCAGATCGAAAGCTCGCCGCATGCGCCGATGTTTCTTGAGGTACGCGCTCATGCGCAGCCCAGGTCGGCGCCACCGTGGAGACGGGCCACGGGGCTCCCCGCGACCCCCTTGTCCAGGCCCCCACGACGCCGCGAGGCCTCTCCCCCGTGATCAGGTAAATCCTGGGCTGCCTCACTCGGCACCCACCATACCGAGCGGGCCACTCCCGGCCGGCCCCGTATCGGCCAAGGCGTATGCGACTTGTCACTGATTCGTGTGAGCGGAGATCTCTCACGCCGACAGTGGGTGGTCAGGTCCTTTGGGCCCAGGCGCCAGATTGTCTCAAGATTCCCCCAGCACCTTTGCCAGCTTGGCCCTCGGGGCCCTAGACCCGTCTGGAGACTGTGGTGTCTGTTATTGTTGTCCGTGCGAGCGCCTGTCTTGAGATCTTTTGGGTGGTGTACTTCTATCGCCAACAGCTTCCTAAATAGTTCAGGTGGACGCCCTGAGGCTGCGAAGACGACCCAGGATGACACAAGACACCCCGCGAAAATTTCATTACATACGTTCCCAAGACAGCCTCAAGGGGGCCTTTCTTGTGAGGACCCCCTTGGTTGTTCAAGCTCAGGCCCAGTCAGGGTACCACGATGGAATCGCATTGTGGTCAGCATTGTGAGAGTGCCGACAGCCCTCAGTGGCTTCAGCCATACAATATACGCCCCAGATGAAGCCCAAGAGGGTGTTCAGCACGGTCTTGAGAAGAACTTAGAAGCGCCCCATGGGGTTCCAAGGAACTCCCATTCCCAGGAGGACTAGGTGACGCCTCAACGCACATAGATCATGATCCCAAGAGCCCCAAGTAACCACAAATAGCCAAATGTAGGTACTTGTTCTTCTGGGAGGGGTCAATCGTCTTTTAAGCTCTCTGGGGATTACCGTGGGACAAGATTCGCGGCTGTATCCCAGACGCGTGAGATCGGGTTGCGCATATTCCCATACATTTGACCAGTCGTGCCTTTTCTGCACGAAACCTCCGTTGCAAATGCGCGAGACGGGAATTCAAATGCTCGCGAATCGCCCGCGTGGTTTTAGTTTGATTTGAGTGTCCCACTAATCGTGGCCCGAACGGGCCCGTGAGAAACTGTAGGTCGACACCTTCTTTCGAGGCCCAAGCGCGATGCCTGCTACATCCTTGTAAAAGACGGGCTCGAGGTAAACTCTGAAAAGGGAGCCGTGTACGCTCGCCCCCCTTCCCCCCCCCCCCCCCCACACACACACACACACACACACACACACACACACACACACACACACACATATACACACACACGCATACACACATACACACACAGACACACACACTTGCCCCCCCACACCTACTCTCTCCTGGCCACCCCTGAAGAAGTAGAGCTCCACACCAGAAATTCAACATCAACGGGGCACGCACGTCCCAAGCTACATCTAATTAGAGCGGCGCCAAAAACACAACAAAGACCCAAGGGGGCCCAATATAGCTCCCATGGGGACACCGGTGTAATTTTCAAACGCCTCTTAGGATACCTGTGTGGCTGTCTCTACGACACGTGAGGTGTTGTTGTGCGCGTGTCTACCGAGGGTTGCTCCGGCGAGTCACCGCCGCCCCCCGGCTTCTGGCAGCGCGTTTGCGGTGGAACGGTGGGCGTCAGCATGGCAATGGTAGTGGATTTTGGGAAAGATTTGGGAGGAGTTCTTCTGATGCCGTCTAGGGGCGGTTCTGGTGTTGACTTCTTGCATGTGCGGCCTTCTCGGGGCCTGCTGGGGCCTTGCTTGGCCATCTTCGGGTCCCATGGGGCCGTCTTATTGTGATCTTGGACCATCTGGCTCCCAGAAATAACGACGCCGACCAGGAATTTGTATCACGCCCGCCTCCAAGACGGCCAAGATGGCTTCACGTGCTGCCCAAGACCCCTCCCCCCCTCCCCCCCTTACTCTGCTCCTGAAGAGAGAGCAATCACCATCTCCCCATCAGAAGGTCGTCGAAATATCGGGAAGAGCGTGTTCTACCGCTGCTGGCGGAAAACCGGGGGGGGTCACTACCGGTTCGAACCCCTTCCCCCCCCCCCCTCTAGAAAACCGGGGGTGGTCACTACCGGTTCGAACCCCTCCCCTTCCCCCCCAGTTCATCATGAAAAGGGGGGGGGTCACTACCGGTTCGAACCCCCCCCCCCCCCCCTCGAACTCGAAAACCGAGGGGGTCACTACCGGTTCGAACCCCCCCCCCCCCTCGAAAACCGAGGGGTGGTGCGGACAGTGGTTGGGACGGTGGTGGTGGGGACAGTGGTGAGGGGACAACGGGACAGTGGTGGGGACAGTGGGACAGTGGTGGGGACGGTAGTGGTGGGGATAATGGTGAGGACAATGGTGGGAACAGTGGGGACAGTGGGACAGTGGTGGGGACGGTGGTGGTGGGGACAGTGGTGTGGGGACAGTGGGAATGTGGTGGAAACAGTGGGACAGTGGAGGGTACAGTGGTGGTGGGGACAGTGGTGAAGGCGGTGGCGACGGCGGTGGGAAAATGGGACAGAGGTACAGTGGGGACAGTGGTGGGGACAGTGGGGGCAGTGGTGGGAACAGTGGGACAGCTCAGTGGGACAGCGGAGGAGTCAGTGGGACAGTGGGGACAGTGGGGATAGTCGTGGAGAAAGTTGGGAGAGTGGAGCCGTGGTGGGAACAGTGGTGGGGACAGTGGGGGACAGTGCGACAGTGGTGGTGGCACTGGTGGGGACAGTAGGGGCGGTGGTGGAACCAGTGGGGACAGTGGTGGTGAGGACAGTGGCGCTGGGAACAACAGTGGGGGATGTGGTGAGGACGGTGGTAGGGACCGGGAGTCGTTTGCTGGAGGTGAGAGGGGAGGTGGGGAGGGGTTCGAACCGGTACCCCCCCCCCTCCGGTTTTCGAGGGGGGGGGGGGGTCGAACCGGCAGTGACCCCCCCCGGTTTTCGAGTTCGGGGGGGGGGGGGGGGGTTAGGAGAGGTGGGGGGGTTTTGCCGGGGGGGGGGGGGGGGGGGAGGGGTTCCAGCAGGGGGGGGGGATTTTCGGGAGAGGGGGGGGGGGGACCTCCGGGTTCCGGAGGAAAAGGGCGGCAATTTTCCACAGTAAAGCGGCGGTGGATCACGCTCTCTCAAATATCGGGTTCCGGAGGAAAAGGGCGGCAATTTTCCACAGTAAAGCGGCGGTGGATCACGCTCTCTCAAATATCGACTCGAGCGGTTTCATTCAGGAGGGGAAAAACACACAAACACCATGAAGCGTCGGTTCCGCCGAAAAGATATGAAAATATGGGAAGTGGGGGGGGAAGACAAGAACCCCGAAAATATGGGAACATATGGGGAATCCGGTTATTTACATGTGTGTGTATATATATATATGTATGTGTGTATATGTGTGTGTGTGTGTCCCGGGGCCCCTTCATTCGTCCTTGGCCGGCAGAGGCCGGAGGCGTGATGACTGCGGCGCCGCGGTGGTCGTGGGGCTCCGGGCAGGGGCGCGCGCCACCTGCCGAGACGAGTGCCTGGCGTCGAGCTCCGGAGGCTGGGCGAGGGCCTGGACGTCCTCTTCGACTGGCCCAGCCTGCCCCAGAGGGTGACGGGCGAAGAACGGTTTGACATAAACTGTTTCGCCGTCGGGGGCGCCTGTCCCAGAGCGGCTGGAAAGTTTACACCCTTACGGTGGCACCGTAGGGGTATAGACTTTCCAGCCGCCCTGGGGCAGGTGTCCCCGACGGCGAAAAAGTTTATTTTGTACCGTTCTTCGCCCTTTAAAGAGGGAGTGTTCTGATGAGGACCAGGCGCGCTTCGACCGGGGCCTCGGGGCCGTGAACCGCGGTGCCGTGCCAGAGAAGGGATTCCCCCTCGGGGGCAACAAAGTCGTGGACCTGGCCGTCTTCCTCGACTGGCCCGGCCTGCCCCGAAAGTTGGGCGAGGACTGCTGAAACTGTGGCTGCTAAAACGGCCCTCCCGGAAGGAAAAAACAACTTCCCGGAATGAGGCGCGGCACGCGAAACAGTCAACGGGCTTCTTCCCGGAAGGACGAAGACAATTTCCCAGAGGTCGACAATTTAGCAGCCCTCGCCCGGCTTCCGAGAGATGCCACCTATGTGGGCCCGACGGGTTACGTGGAACACCCTTGGTGGACACTTTCTTGGGAGGCGCATGCAATGATTGCTGCATCACGATGGTCATTCACCACCCACCAAACCTCCCCAACCCAACCCGAAGGCTCAGATTTATCCTCGATGTCCAGTGGGAGGGGTCGGGAAACATCGAAAAAACACATGTGGAACCCTTACCCCCCCAACCCGAAATTCGGGTCTTCGGGTTGGGTTGGGGTGGTCTGGTAGGTAGTCAGTCATGGGGGCTCTGACAGGAGACACACCCACCCACCCACCCGAAACACGTGGTTCTTTCACAGAGGTTCCGCCACGATGGGTGCGAAACGAGCGGGCCCATGGAACACCCATGGTCAGCGCCCTCTTTGGAAGACCGGGTGCGACGCTCGCTAGAGTCCGTATGATATGGAGTGAGCTTCAGTATGAGTGTATTGGGTACATGAGACCGAGTGAGAGTGAGTTTTAGCAAGAGCGATTGGATACAAGGGACTGCGTGAACGTGCCTTGATTTGGGTGAACTAGATACTGAATAGGTCGGAATCGGAATTTTCCATGTGAGTGAGTGTGAGGATGGGTGAGTCGGGCTGTGAGACTGGCCATGAGTCTGGGGAGAAGGCGGGTGAGGAGGTGAGGAGGCGGATCTTCTCTCCCCTATTTGATTCCTTCCTCCACATCCTCCTCCCCGACACCAGCTCCCGGCCTCCCAGAGGGCCCCTGCGGGGGTCGCCGGGTCGCTGTTCCGCCAAGAAATCTTGGGACATCTTGGGGCCGCCCCCCTGGCCGCCCCCCTTCGCGGCCAGCCTCTTCGTGGAGAGTGCAGATTGTGCTGCCCGATTCCTCGCCGCCCCTCATTGTCCCCTTGCCCTGTCCCCTTCAATCTTCCCCCCCTGCTCTCCCCCCCCCATTTGGTCTACCTTGCCTTTCCCTCGCCGCCCTCCATGGTCCCCCTCACCTTCTCCCCCAGCCCCCCTCTCCCTCCCCCCACCCCTTCTCCCTCCATTCCCGCCCCCTCCCAGCTCGATCGGCCACCCCTCGCAGCTCGATCGGCCACCCTGGGAAGAGCCCCCTCCTCTCAGGCAGGCGCATGGTTCGACTGCCAGTCCAGGGGGAGGGGGGGGGGTCGGCGCGCGGGGACGCTCCGACGAGGGTCGAATGATCCAGGAGCTGGTGCTAACGGTGTTCATTGACGGGTGGAGCAAGGCGAGGAGGTCAATCAGGGCGAGAAGGAGGAGTGCATGCGTGACGTGGGGAGGGGACGCGGGCGCAGGAAGGATAGTTGGAGTGGGTGATGGAGATGCGATGACCAGGAGGTCAATCAGGGCGAGAAGGAGGAGTTCATACGCGACGTGGGGAGGGGACGCGGGGGCAGGGGAAGGGCACTAGCGAGGACGAGGGAGGAAGAGGAGGAGGAGGAGGAGGAGGAGGACGAGGAGGAGGAGTCCCAGGCTTAGGTCGTGAGTTGTCAGGATCTGCGGGGACTCGACGGGCGGATCAGAGGATCAAACTCCGCAGCAGGTCCAGCAGCTGGCCCGCAACGCCAACTTCGAGCCGCCGCCGACCTCTGCGCCTGCTGCCGGCGGCAGTGCGAAGGGGCTCCTCGGCCGGACGGCCAGCCCTCGGCTTCGGGTGCTCTCACGCGGGGTTCTTCCTCGGGCTGGCGCTGCTCCAGCCTTCGGGGGATGAAAAAGAGTATCAATGACACGCTGCCGTCGGGAGCGCGTCAGCATATCATTCATTTTTCTGTCCGAAGACGCTGTCTCTTCAACAGTAACCCGCTGATAGGTTGCCCAAGGCGGCGTGGCACTGATATCGTTGTTGCTCTCCCGGGCCTGCTTGCCCACCTCTTGGAGGCAGTGCCCTGGGCTGGGTCAGCATGACGGGGAGGGGTCCTGGAGCTCCCGTTGCTGCGTTATTCGAGGCTGCGTGGTGGATGGTTCGCAGTCCATGGTGTTGTGTTGTGTCCTCGGTGTGACCTTCCCATCTATGGTCAGGGATACGAGTCGCACACTGCTTGTAGCCATTGCGCTCGACAGTGCATTGCATGGCTGCATGACGCACAGTTGGTTTGTTTCTGTTTGGCGAGTGCATTGCGGCACTTCCACGCCATCGAGGGCGGGCATTACGTTATGTTCAATGTGTGTGTCCGCACACGTGCGCATTCATAATCGTGGTTGGATGAACATTGGGATTGAGTCGCCATGCGCGCATATTGATCCTCGGGCTGTTCCATCTCTCTCTCTCTCTCTCTTTCTATCTTGCGCTCTATCTCTTATTTCTTCTATTTATCGTAATGTGCTTATCTATATTTCTACCTTTCTTTTACAATACGTACATGTGTAAACATTAAGTGTGCAGTCGTTAATATAATACAAACGTCAACTATATAGTATGAAGATTGATAATGTAAACATGTAGCTTACATACATTTGTTTATACATATATATACACATACTCTCTTTATCACACAGTACATGGATATGTAAGCATACATACATTCGTATTATCTATATGTATATATTCATAATTAAAAATATGCTTGCCCCCCCCCCATCACCCCCAAACGACGGACTGGGGAGGGGGGGGGTGCATCCTCCTCATCTTCGTCGTCCTTCTCATCGTCCTCCTCTCCTCATCCTGATTTCCTTATCTCCTTATATTATCTCCTCCTCCTCCTCCTGCTCCTCACCCAGATGAGCCGCTAGCCCGCTGCGTCGCACCTCGCAGACCTATTATCGAGCACGGATTCATGCGCGTGTCATGCTGTTTCATGGCGAAAATTGTTGCGTCGCCGTCGTCGTGAAAGCACATCGAAGGGAGTCTATTGGATCCTCCTTTCCTTTCTTCTTCCTTGTTGCAAAGCAAGAAAACCAAACATACACAGTGTTTGGTACCCTCGGTGCAAGGAAACGCTGTGTTTTTTGGTTTGAGAAGCAATGAAACGCTGATATATATATATATATATATATATATATGGTTTTGCAAGCCCCTTTCCTTTCCTCTTCCTTGTTGCAAAACAAGAAAACCTAAATATACACAGTGTTTGGCGCCCTCGGTGCTAGGAAACGCTTTTTTTTTTGGTTTGAGAATCAAGGAAGCCTTGTGCATTTTTGTTTTTTGTTTTTCCCAACCATCCTGTGGTGTTGGGTCCTCGTTTTGAAGAGACGGTGGCCCGCGTCTCCTCCTCTCCTCCTCTCCTCCTCCTCCCCCTCCTTCCTCCTCCCTCCTCCCACCGTCATCATCGTCATCACCCATTTCGGTACACCCCTCACACGTTTCGTGGCCCCATAGGGAGCTCCACCGAAGGCCCCAGTGCTGCCGTCCGCATGCGTCCCGCACACCCATTTCGGCACACCCCTCACACGTTTCGTGGCCCCATAGGGAGCTCCACCGAAGGCCCCAGGCTGCCGTCCGCATGCGTCCCGCACACCCATTTCGGCACACCCCTCACACGTTTCGTGGCCCCATAGGGAGCTCCACCGAAGGCCCCAGTGCTGCCGTCCGCATGCGTCCCGCACACCCCTCATTTCGGCACACCCCTCATGCGTCCCGCACACCAATTTCGGCACACCCCTTCACACGTTTCGTGGCCCCACAGGGAGCTCCACGAAGGCCCCATGCTGCCGTCCGCATGCGTCCCGCACACCCATTTCGGCACACCCCTCACACGTTTCGTGGCCCCACAGGGAGCTCCACCGAAGGCCCCAGTGCTGCCGTCCGCATGCGTCCCGCACACCCATTTCGGCACACCCCTCACACGTTTCGTGGCCCCATAGGGAGCTCCACCGAAGGCCCCATGGCTGCCGTCCGCATGCGTCCCGCACACCCATTTCGGCACACCCCTCACACGTTTCGTGGCCCCACAGGGAGCTCCACCGAAGGCCCCAGTGCTGCCGTCCGCATGCGTCCCGCACACCCATTTCGGCACACCCCTCACACGTTTCGTGGCCCCACAGGGAGCTCCACCGAAGGCCCCAGGCTGCCGTCCGCATGCGTCCCGCACACCCATTTCGGCACACCCCTCACACGTTTCGTGGCCCCACAGGGAGCTCCACCGAAGGCCCCAGTGCTGCCGTCCGCATGCGTCCCGCACACCCATTTCGGCACACCCCTCACACGTTTCGTGGCCCCATAGGGAGCTCCACCGAAGGCCCCATGGCTGCCGTCCGCATGCGTCCCGCACACCCATTTCGGCACACCCCTCACACGTTTCGTGGCCCCACAGGGAGCTCCACCGAAGGCCCCAGTGCTGCCGTCCGCATGCGTCCCGCACACCCATTTCGGCACACCCCTCACACGTTTCGTGGCCCCATAGGGAGCTCCACCGAAGGCCCCAGGGCTGCCGTCCGCATGCGTCCCGCACACCCATTTCGGCACACCCCTCACACGTTTCGTGGCCCCACAGGGAGCTCCACCGAAGGCCCCAGTGCTGCCGTCCGCATGCGTCCCGCACACGAAGGCCCCATGGCTGCCGTCCGCATGCGTCCCGCACACCCATTTCGGCACACCCCTCACACGTTTCGTGGCCCCACAGGGAGCTCCACCGAAGGCCCCAGTGCTGCCGTCCGCATGCGTCCCGCACACCCATTTCGGCACACCCCTCACACGTTTCGTGGCCCCACAGGGAGCTCCACCGAAGGCCCCATGGCTGCCGTCCGCATGCGTCCCGCACACCCATTTCGGCACACCCCTCACACGTTTCGTGGCCCCACAGGGAGCTCCACCGAAGGCCCCAGTGCTGCCGTCCGCATGCGTCCCGCACACCCATTTCGGCACACCCCTCACACGTTTCGTGGCCCCATAGGGAGCTCCACCGAAGGCCCCATGGCTGCCGTCCGCATGCGTCCCGCACACCCATTTCGGCACACCCCTCACACGTTTCGTGGCCCCACAGGGAGCTCCACCGAAGGCCCCAGTGCTGCCGTCCGCATGCGTCCCGCACACCAGGTGTGTGGCGTGCCGACATGGGCGTCGCGGCGCGCGGGCGCTGCCGTCGGGGTTCCCAGGGAAGCCCCCTGCAGAGGCGACGCTCAGAGTCACGAGTACCGAGAGTCACGCAGACCCAAACTGTTCACAGTCGTATACATACATTTACACTGGGCGTATCCATGCACGCATTCATGCGAATAGAATCAATCGCGCGCAGATTCATTCATAATCAGACTCGCTCGCGATCCGACTCGCACGCTCTCAAGCTTTCATATTCGGACCTATCGTCTTCGTTCGTGTTGTGTACACTGCCACGCATTTCGGCACACCCCTCATACGGCTCGTGGCCCCATAGGGAGCGCCACCGAAGAAGATATTCAAATTGCGGTACTCTCAACTGCATATGGTCGGGTCCTTCGCCAGGCTAATTTTGGTTTTGGAAGCCCCGACGCTCGCACCAGCCTCCCTCCCAGCACCCTTAGAGCTTGCAAAACAAAGGTTTCCTTGATTCTCAAACCAAAAAAAAACCAAAAAACAAAAATACACAGCGTTTCCTTGCACCGAGGGCGCCAAACACTGTGTATGTTTGGTTTTCTTGGTCTGAGGCGCATGGAAGGGTGCCGAGAGGGAGGCCAGCGCGGACATTCGGGCTTGCAAAACCAAAGAAAAAACACAGCGTTTCCTTGCTTCTCAAACCAAAAAAAACAAAAACAATCAAACATACACAGCTTTATCCTTGCACCGACGGCGCCATACACAATGCATTTTAGGTTTCCTTGGCTTGGGAGACGCAGGGAAGGAGGAGGAGGAGGAGGAGGAGGAGGGGGAGGAGAAGGAGAGGGGAGGAGGAGGAGGAGGAGGAGGAGGAGGAGGAGGAGGAGGAGAGCGACGAGGAGAAACGATCAGTGAAGATTTTGTGGTTTGAGGACGAGAGCGACGAGGAGAAACGATCAGTGAAGATTTTGTGGTTTTGGTGGTTTGGGGGTGCTGGGGGGGGGGGGGGGGACCAAAAATATAGACATGCAAACGTATATCTATGTAGGTATATCTGCCTGTCTGTCTGTCAGTCTGTCTGTCTGTCTGTCTGTCCGTCTGTCTGTCTGTCTGTCTGTCTGTCTGTCTGTCTGTCTGTCAATGTGTGTCTACGTATGATTATATAGATATATCTATAGGTATATACATAGATATGTATATATGCATATGTACAAATACACAACAGACAACAGGGGGTTGGGGGGGGCCGCTGCCTCGCGTCGCCATGGGTGTCTCTGGGAGCCGTCCTGGAGGGGGGCCCTGCCAGCTGGCGTCGCCATGGGCGCTCCGGGCCTCCGGGAGCCGTCCCGGAGAAGCCCCGAGCCGCCCGCGCACACCTAACAGCAACCCAAGACGCTCACGACAGCTTCCAGACAGCCAGGATGCCTCCAAGACGCCCCAAGAAGCCGCCGAAAACCTGCCCAAGAGGCCCCAAGGCCCGAATTTCGCTGGTTTTGCGAATATGTCCTATGAATTTTCACGAGTGCGCGTGTCCAGCTCTGGTGCAATCCGAAACGGCCCCAGACGCCCTGGAGTTCGACTTGAGACTGCCCAGGAACCTTTTATCACGGCCCAACAACAGGCCAAGAGGGCCTCCAGAGCTCCCACGAAGCTGCCAGCAAGCCCTTCAGACCTGCCCGAATAGACCCAGGGAGCCCATCCTCGCCACATGGCGACCCAAGACGACCAAGACAGCCTCCAGACAGCCCAGAATGCCTCCAAGACGCCCCACGAAGTCGGGGAAAATCTGCCCAAGAGGGCCCCGAGGGCCGTATTCCATGCACTTCACCATGGCATTTGCCGGATTTTCGCGTATACGTGTGTCCACCTCCGGCGTCTTCCAGAACGGCGTCAGACGCCTCCCATTTCGTTCTGAGACGTCCCAGGACGCTCTAACACGGCCCGACAAGAGTTCCAGATAGCCTCAAGAGGGCCCCCCACAAGCCCCAGATGGCTTCACAGAGGCCCTCCTCCCCAACAGACGACCCAAGACGCCTAGGACGGCCGAATAGCTCCCTGCAACCTTCCCGAACAGCCCTCCCCAGAGTGGCCCCGAGACGCCCCAAAAGCTCCCCGCAACCTTCCCAAGCGCGTCTGAAGACGGTCGACGAGGGCCCCGAGGCAACCCCAGAGGACCCCACAACTGCCCAAGAGGGCCCCGGGAGGCTCCCCAGACAGCCCCCACGGGCCCCCAAGACACCCCCATGAAAACCCATTCACGCCTTGAGCCCCACATGACGGCCCAGAACAGTTTCCATGACGGACGACAAGGACTTCCAACATGCTGGCGATGACGATGACGGTGCTATGATGAGGCTTGTGTTGTTGATGATGATGATGATGATGAGGAGGAGGAGGAGGAGGAGAAGGATGATGATGACGGTGATGACGGTGATGACGGTGATGATGATGATGATGATGATGATGATGATGATGATGATGATGATGATGATGACGATGATGTTCATCATGATGATCATGATGATGATGATGATGATGATGATGATGATGATGATGATGATGATGATGATGATGATGATGATGATGATGATGATGATGATGCAGGTGATGCAGATGATGCTGACGATGCTGACGATGATGATGGTGATGGTGATGGTGATGGTGGTGGTGGTGGTGGTGGTGGTGGTGGTTGTGATGGTGATGCTGATGACGATTATGATGATGCTGCTGATGACGATGATGATGGTGGTGATGATGAGGATGATGATGATGATGATAAATGGGCATGCCCGCCAGCCCCCACTTAACGTGCTCCAGAAACGCCTTTTCGGAGCAAGTAAACTAACGATGACGCTGACGATAGCGGTGGCGATGACGATGATGAGTATAATCATGAGGATTCTGATGACGACGGCCATATCGACCAGCTGTGCACGGCGTAGCGTGTCGCCAGGGCAGCCGCCGCGACACGCTGAGCAACAGTTCGCGATCGTACTCCAGAACCCCCAGAGACCATCCTGAGCCAATCGCAACAAGACATCATCGCCCTAGGCCTCCCCCACCCACTCTGCCAGTCCAGATGTACCCCACCCTCGCGTGCATGCATCTGTGGCACCTGTATCCACTTAGCAAACCCTGCGGTGATCCACGTACCATGGCATGGGATACGACGTTGCGAACAAGTTTCAGCACTGCACAAAATCACGACTGGAGCCCAAGACTCCATCTTTCCACAGCATCTTTCGAGCCCGATCGATCTGTTCACAGTGGTCACGGGGCCCGGCACTGGGCGGCAACGCTTCTTGCGAAAACCATGCAAGCGGTCGTTGCTTCGAACTCCAGCACAGTTGCTTACATGGTGATCTGGACTTCGCGCAAATCAGGATTCACTTGCACGCCTTTCGGCCCAGCGAGCTTTGGGAAGGCGGCGGGTAGGGGGGGCGGGGGTGAGCTGCCATGCAAGCAAGTTCGCCTGAGTCTGAAGGGAAAGCGCCCACCAGGGCTCGAATCTGAGGGACCCCCGCGGCGATCCCAACCCCATCCGACCAGGAGCCAGACGTCCGATGCCTTGAATTTTCCAACGCGCGGTCCTCAGAAGTCCAAGCCCTGTCCCTAGGGCCGTTTTCTCACCGCGCGTCGCTTGTTGACAGCCCCAGGGCCCGGCGAGAGGCCGACAACCTACAGAAATAGCTTCTTTGATCCGTCCGATGCGATGCCCCCACTATCCCCGAGGAGGGGAACAGTGGCACAAAAACAGATACACGCCGGTCGTTGAAAGTAGGTATTTTGGGATTCCCAGATCTCAATATACTTCGAGCGCCTTCCTACTTCAAGAATCGGCATGCTTTTGCCGTGTCTTGTCATTCTCTGAGAGGGCCTGGACCCAATCCACTATCTTCCTACTCCATGTTTTTCTCAACTTCTTCCGACCGACGTGTACTTGTGAAAGGCCAGAAGAAGATGGCAAGTGGCGGAGACGGCCCAAGCCCAGGAAGTTCGGGAACGCAGTGGGCATCCTGCCACTGCGTCCGGGTTCTGCTGCTCTCCCTCGCGGTGCTTGGGTCGGGGGCGCCCGGCCCGCAGGCGCGCCGAGGTTTCAACCTACGCTTCACCTCGGGCTCCGAGGAAGCAGAGATTCCCCGGCGACGTACAGTCGGACTTGATTGGAGAGGACACGCGAGAGGACACACGTCCCTTCCGAGGGCCACGCTGCCACAGAAACGCAGGAGGCATGGGTCGCAAGTTGCAAGACGCAGGACACGAGGGTGCCCTTGATCTGGCAGGGTCGACCTACTAGTCCGGGCCGCCTGTAGCCAACCCTTTTCTGAACACATGGCCACGATACCCAGGACCGCTAATCACAAACGAACATACAGTCGGGGCCCTGAAGAAGGAACCCTTTTGGTTGGGGAGGGGCTCCGCGTTCCTTACGTGTTTCACAGCTTGCCTCAGGTTTTCCTTCTGTTTTCGATCGGAAATCGAAGGTTACCTTATGGAAAAAAAGGGGCCTCGTTCCTTATTTTGGGTTCCTTAGGTCAAGGCCCCGACTGTATTGGAGGACCCGCATGGCGCATGAACGCCCAGAAGCGAGATCAGACCAGCACGGCCGCGGGAGTGCGGGAGTATAACGGCCGGGCCTGCGACAGTTTCGCCTCTCGCAGCCCCTCGCAGGCGCCGCGAGGTCTCAACTGGATCCCCGTGCCACCCCGCGCCGCGGGCCCTCCCAGGAGCCCACGAACGTGGTGACAGTTGCGCATGTCGCAGCCCCCCAGGGAGCCGCGAGGTCTCACCCGGATCCCCGTGCCCCCCCCCCCCGGCCCGCAGGACCTCCCAGGAGCCCACCGAAGTGGCGACAGCTGCGCACTGCGCCGCCCCCCATGGAGCCGAGAGGTCTCAACTGGATCCCGGGCTTGTTGCGGTCGCCTCTCGTCAGACGCCGCGCGCCCTGCGCCACCTTCGCGTCGACGGTGCGCAGGGGGAATTCTCGGTCAGGGTGCCCCGCGGAGAACCGGCGCTCATGCGCCCCAGATCAGATACGAACCCGCGCTAGATCCGAACGGAAGTTGCGCCCCGCCGCATCAGATCGGCCATCGCAGCAGCTCGCCCCCAGCTTCGGCTCTTCAGTGATCGTTATCGCGGAGTCCTCTCGATCGGTTGGAACAGAGTTCTTCGCGTCAAAGTCGAGCCCGGCGATGACCCGACACAGCCAGCTCTTGCGGGGCGAGGCCGCGCCCCGCAACCACAGTCTCGACAAGGACGCCCCGGCGCAGCTCGCGAGGCACTTCGCCGCCCTGCGGGTTGAGCCTCAGCGGTGCCTTTAACCTCAGGCGCCTCTTCAGTTGCCCTCGTGGACGCGGCGATGACGAGCTCCCCTCGCCACGAGTAGCGACGCGGAGTGCGCGCGCGTTCCTGTAGTCCGTTGGGGCGAAGGCCGCGCTGAATAGGAGGTACCTTGAAAGGCTGATGGCTTCTCCGAGCATCATTTCTTTGCAAGGGGTGCATCCAGATGCCTGTCAGCTGAGCGATTGCGTTCATAGCGCCTCGAGTGATGCGATTACCCGTTCGCCATTTTTTAGTGACGCGCCTGAGCTCAAGATCCGCGGTGGGGTCGCGGTCATTTTTCCCTGCGCTGGATCGCCTGGGTCAGCGCCCTGTCCTCGGCCGCGCCGTCGCCCTGGCGCCCGGCCGCGCGCTCCGCGTCGTCGTGGAGCCGGGGGGGCGTCCAACTCGATATCTTCAATGTCCACAACCGCGGGCTGAGCGCGCGCCAGGCGACGCGAGTGGCGAGCGCCGTCCGCGCGGCGAAGGCCCTCGCGGACGGGGGCCCCAAGCGCCTGGCCATCGTGAGCGGGAACTTCAATTTCGCCACCGAGGAGGCGGTCGCGCTGCACATGCCGCGCGCGGCTGTTCGGCGCGCCGCGCGGCAGCACCGCGCTCGGGCCGCAGTCTGGCGGCGTGCACTTGCAGAACTGGTCGGGGCGGCGTGCGACGCCCCATCGCACTGCGAGAAAAAGCGGGCAACGCCGAGTCCTCCATCAATCGCCTCTTCCTCTCGACGCCCGGTTGGTTATTGTGCCAGCATTTCCGTCAATCCTCTACCTTTGGAGCTGCTGCGTCGATTTCGGACCGAACCATTTTTGATCTTGCCGCAGAGGTCTTCGCTATCCCCCCATCGTCGTCCCCGCCCAAAAGAAGAGCGCCCCATCGACGAGAGGCTATTCCGTGAGGAGGCGTTCAAGCGTCGCTCCCGCGCGTTGGTGGATTGCGCCGAGCTCCAAATTCTCCCCCCCCCCCCTCGTCGCCCCGTGCGTCGCACAGAGCCGGCGCGAATGGTGGCCGAGGAATCCAGAGGCAGACTATTCCGCGATCGCCCTCATCACCTCCTGGCACCGTTGCAGCTTGCGCGCGCCATTGTTCGCGTGATATGGGGGCAAGATGTCGGCCTTGCGCGGCGTCTGATTGGCCCCCGTCCGATCGCTGCAGATTTTCTAGAGTGCACAGGAGGCGAGGTTCGGTTGATCCATCCCGAGTCTCCCTTATCGTGCCGGACAGAGTGCTGCGTGACTCAGCCGATCCTACCAGGGCGGAGATTCGTCGCCGCCGGGATCTAGAGGGCGACTCATCTCGCATTCGGGCCCACGCCAAGTCACTGGAGAGGCGCGCGAGGAGTCGGCCCCCCCTCAACCGCCGCGCCAGCCACTCGGCCGCCCTCGACCCTGTCTCTCATCAAGCCGCCGGATCCCCCGACGATCGCCGCGAGCTCTTGCGTAGATGTTGGACCCCTTGCGTTCTCCAAGAAGCCGCGGGGCGAGGCCAGTGCGGCCCCGTGCGCGCGCGCCCTCCTGTCTGGCATCGATGACCTGGTGATCCCCCCCCCCGTCGTTCGAGCTCATAAAGTCAGTGCTGGTGTCGGCGCGTCACTCTGCCGCTGGGTGCGATGGCCCCCCCTATGAGGCGTGGCGGGCGGATGTCTCGGGGCTCAATATTGTGGGTTTGTTTAAAATGCCCCCCCCATCGGGCCAGGCCCTATTCGACTCGGCCAGTGCGACGATCCCGGATTTCGCCCCCGAAAATATCGATGACGTCGAGATGCTAGCTGGTTCGTGCATCCGATCGGTGGACAAGGCTCGCGCACAAGGACTCCGCAACTGTGACATCGATATTCTGCCCGCGACGACGAACGCCGCCCGCCCCGCTCTGTCTGGAGCGAGCAGCCCCGAGGCGTCAGAGGAGATTCGCTCCGACGAGGAATTTCGGCCTCCACATTCCGGAGCTGGACGCGCCCCGCTGCGCGCTGTGCCTGGCCCCCGCTGGCTCCCCCGACATCCCGTTCCACTTCGCTTTCGGCTTCGGCCGGGCCTTCCCCCCCCCTTAACCGGGACTTCCTCGTGCGTGTGCCAGGTGCTCGGCCTCCCTCAGCCGTTCTCGCCATCTGTCCAACTCCTGTGCCGGGCTATCCGCGGGGTGGTTGCCTCTGATGGCCTTTTGTCGTTATCTCTATCGGGTTCGCAGTGGTGTCCTCCAAGGGCGCGCCCCATCTGCGCTGGCGTCAGCGCCGTTCTTGATCGACCCGCCCAGGAGGATCGATGACGCCGGGAAGGGGGCGGCCAGGGCGCGCGCGGATGACGCGGGCGGGGGGGGCGCCCCTCGGGGCCCCGGGCCTTGCCGAGGTGCGCGACGTCATGGGGGCGACGGGCAGGCTGGCCAACCTCCTCATCAAGGCCTCCAAACGCAAGCTGGCCCCCCTACCGGAGCCTTTTTTAGTCCTGTCTTGGCATCCCGCGTTCGGAGCCTGATCCTGGAGACGGCCCCTGAGTAGGCCTCGTTCGAGGTCGCGGGCTCGGTCTCGCACTTGGGCGTTTGGCTTGGCCCCGCCGTTCGCCCCGAGAGACTCTGGAAAGACCCCGTATCCAAGCTTCGTGTGCGGGTTCGAGCAGTTGGACGTGGGCTCGCCCCTGCCAGTGTGTCTTCAGTACTCTACAATACCAGTAGTGTGACCACGCCCTCGTGCATTTGGCTGCCGATGTCCGTGCTCCGTCTTGGGCCTGGAGTGTTGTCACAAGTATTCCGACTGGCATTTGGCACATTCCGCGGCGGTGCATGGCCTCAGGTAGATGTCTGGAGTGGTCCGCGCGCCGCTCGGTGGGAGCATTTGAATTGTGCTTCCCTGCTTCAGGCCGCTCTCCGCACCTTTCCCTCAAAGTCGCCAGTTGCTGGACGCCCTCCGCCGACTTGCAGACATCCACCCTGAGCGACGCGCGCTGATGATGCTACGCGTTAAGAAGCCGTGCCCTGCCCATCGGTTTTCGCCGTCATTGGTTGAGAACCTCGACGTGGCTGCGACGACGTCGCCCCCCGCTGGTCAGTGACACGTGCTCCTTGCCCGTGCGCTCCCTGAGGCGATGTCTCCCGCCGGTGGCTGCCGCCCTCGGCCCCAGGGCGCTGCTCGCCGTGCTCTTCGGCTTCTGGATGTGGAGACCTCGCCCCTTCGTGCCCGCGTGAGCCAGCATCCCCCTCCGCCGCTGGCTCTGGACCTCGGTTCACACCCGAGGATGTGGAGGTGTTGACGTGGATGTCAAAAAAAAAAAAAACCTTCGTGCCCGCGTCGCGCGCAGGCTCCGCAAGCGCGCGGGCCCTCGCCCCCAGTTGCTCGAGAGGATCGATTGGGGGCGCCATCTTCCCTGCGATCAAGCGTTGCCCGTGCTCGCGGGCATGGGCGGCGCTGGAGACACGGTGCAACGGCTGGCTCACCTCCTCTCGGATATTACATGCTGCTGGCGTTCGATGGTATGCCTTCGGATGCTTGGACCAGCGCGATTAGTTTGCCATTATCTTCGTTGCCCGAGCTTCCATAAGGCGATGGAGGTGGCTCTTGCTCGCCCTGTGCCGCGTGATGTGATGGAACAGTGCGTTCTCGTGAATCAGTCGATGTCAGCTTTTGCGTACCTGGCTGCTGTTCAAGCCGCCTACAATTTTTGTCAGACGATCAGCCTCGTGGCCACTGTCTCTTGGAGAGGTTCGCGGTGCTGCTGTAGCAGGCGGAGCCGCGTGGCTTCTCGGCTGAGGAGCGGGCGAGGCCGGCTCCAGTGCGCACGCGGACTTGCTCCAGCTCGACGTCTTCGGTTTCGAGTTCGTCTTCCACGTCGCCCGCCGCGTCGCGCTCGCCTTCGACCCGCCCCGAGTCGAGGGCGGCCTCCCCCTGTTTGCCCCCGAAACTCACATCCAGATGTGGCGCACCGCTGTCTCCTCAGGCTGAGGCCGCCTCTCTTCTCCGCCTTCTGCCTGACCCCCCTAGGCTTGCTCCCGGGTGTTCCTCTCCATTGATTTCTGCGACCCTGATCGCGACCGTTCCCCGCTCTGTTTCGCCTGATCCCCATCGTTCTGATCTGCAGCTCACGTCACTTGTTCCTGGCGCCGCTATGTTGCCCCCCCGCCGTTCCGTCGCTCCCGAGACCTGCTGCAGCCGCTGCTTGCTTTTCGCCCCCTCCCCCTCGCAGTTAAACAACGGCTATTTCCGTCGACTCGTCGACGAGGCGCCGCGCTCACCGCCGCCGCGCGGGCATGGGGCGACTGACAGTCCCCCCCCTATTTACGATCGTCTCGCCGGCGGGACTTCCCAGGAACCCGCGAACATGGCGACAGTTGCGTACTTCGCAGCCCCCCATGGAGCCGAGAGGTCTCAACTGGATCTCCGCTTCCCCCCCGCTCCGCGGGGCCTCCCACGAGCCCGCGGAAGTGGTGACAGTTGCGCTTTTCGCAGCCCCCCAAAGAGCCCCGATGTCTCAACTGGATCCCTGCGTCCCCCCGCTGCGCAAGACTTTTCAGGATCCCGCGAAAGCGGCAACAGTCGCGCGCCTCGCAGAACCCCAAAGAGCAGCGAGGTGTCATCCGGATCCCGCGTCCCCCCACTCCGAGCCCGCGAAAGTAGCGACATTTACGCAATTCGCACCCCCAGGGAACGGCGAGGTCTCAATTGAATCCCGTGCCCCCCACTCCGCGGGACCTCCCAAGAACCCGCGAAAGTGGCGACATTCGCCTGGGGAGACGCGAGGTCCCTACTGGATCTCCGCCTCCGCCCCCACTCAGCAAGGCCTCCCACGAGCTAACGAAAGTGGCGACAGTTGTGCACTTCGCAGCCCCCTAGGGAGCTGCGAGGTCTCAACTGGATCCCCGTGTCCCCCCATTCCGCGGGACCTCCCAGGAACCAGCGAAAACGGCTAACTTTAATTTGTGCACTTCGCACCCCCGGGGAGCGGCGAGGTCTCAAGAGGATCCCCGTGTCCCCCCTCTCCGCGGGACCTCCCAGGAGCTTACGAAAGTGGCGACAGCTCGCACTTCGCAGCCCTTCAAGGAGCAGCGAGGTGTCGACTGGACCCCCGTGTCCTCCCATTCCGCGGGGCCTCCCAGGAGCCCGCGAAGTGGCGCGCCCTAGAAAATGGCGACAGTCGTGAGCCGCGAGGTCTCGATTGGAGAGAGGTTGAAGCATCAACCTGAAAAGTTCACCGAGTGTTGAATGGCATGCAGGGTGGAGGACATGTGCTATACCTCCGCCGGTGGTGGCGGGCGCATGGTGCCAACCTTTGGCTCCAGAAGGGCCCATGGTGCCCCTCAGTGCCCACCCCGCCGAGCCCACAGGGACTCCGCACCCCCCGCTGTGGCGGGGAGGCGGGTGGACGGGCCGCCCCCCCCCTGGCGTCGCGCGTGCTACGCCAGGGGGTGGTTCAGGAGGAGAAACAACACACAGACACAATGAATCGTCGATCCCCCAGAAGATATGGGAAAATATGGGAAGTGGGGGGGAAGACGAAAACCCAAGAAATATGAGGAAATGTGGGGAATCCTTTTATTTGTGTGTATTTAGTTGTGTGTCCCAGGGCCCCTTGCCAGTGGTGCTGGGGATTGCTGCGCGGATCGGCACTGAGCCCCTCCCTCCCGCCCCTCCCCGGGGATGCAAAGGCCCGCGAAGGCCCCCTCCTCCACCTCCTCCTCCTCCTCCTCCACCTCCCTCCTCCTCCTCCTCCTCCTCCTCCTCCTCCTCCTCCTCCTCCTCCTCTCCTCCTCCTCCTCCTCCTCCTCCTCCTCCTCCTCGCTCCTCCTGCTGCTCCTCCTCTTCCTCCTCGTCCTCCTCCTCCTGCTCCTCCTCCTTCTCCTCCTCCTCCTCCTCCTCCTGCTCCGCCCACCCCCTGGGGCACGTCAACATCAGTTCAGCAGCCGCAGAAAGGGGGTCCCCTGTGACAACCATTGCCCGGGCATGCGGCTTCCTGCCACTGCTCACGGCCATGGCTCTGCGCAGCCAGAGCTCGTAGGTCGCGGGATGTTTACTCCACGGAGGCGGCGTGCGCAAGTCACGGAATGCCCAGTCGGAGGCGGCGTGCGCGTGTCACGGAATACCGCGGCGTACGCGTGATGCAGGGGCAGAACTCTTCGGCTCTCTGGCTGATGTCTTTCCTCACCTTCGCGGTGCAGAGGGGCGTGCACCGACGGGGCATCTCCGCATGGCATTTTTTCCGGGCCTCCATGAACTCATCCGAGCCGAAGGGCAAGTCCAACATCCCGCGGGACTTCCCAGGAACCCACGAAAGTGGCGTCAGTTGCGCACCTGCGCAGCCCCCCAAGGAGCCGCGAGGTCTCAACAGGATCCCCGTCCCCCCCCACCCAGCGGGACCCCCAGGAGCCCACCAAAGCGGCAACAGTTGCGACACTTCGCAACCCTCCAGGGACCAGCCAGGCAAGAGGCAAGAAGAGGAGGCGGAGGAGGAGACTTGGAGCGCACAGTGCGTAATTACCCAAAACGAGAACGCAGCACAGGAGGGCTGGGACGAATCATGTTTTGCCTCGGCGACTTCTCATCCGCTGCTTTTGTCGCCACCCCTCATTCCCCCGTCCCTCTTCCCCCTCCCCCACTCACCCTTTCCCTGGCACAGATACTGATACCGCTGTTCTTCCTAAGGAGCCCTTGTCGCCGCGCGTGGATACGCTTCGAGGTGCTGACCAGAATGCGCCCCAGGAGAGGTAAGGTCCAGGGGTCCAAGGAACCAGGGTCCAGTGTCAGACAGGGGCCGAGGACGAGGAGGAGGAGAAGGAGGAACAACATCAGGGACGACGACGAGGACGTCCACTGAGACGAGGACGAGCCTCAAAGAGGTTCGCAGCCATCGTGTTCCGTGCGTCGCGTGGCTGGGACCTCAACAAGAACCCAAGCGCGCGCGAAGCGCGCGCGTGGTTGTAGTACCTATACATACACATAGATACACACATGTACATAATCGGTGTCATTGCGCATACGTTTTCTGAGCCTACTGCCACTGACTGGGCTCATCCTCCGACCCCGTACTGCTCCTGCTCTGCCTCCGGCTCCCGACGCTGCAGGCCCTCCGCCGCTGCCGGCGCCCTCTCTCGCTCGAGCGGGGTGCAGCCCTGGGCAGCCCTGGGCCGCGGAGGCGCCGGGACCATCCGCCGGCGTGCCCTGCCGCGGCGCCCCGCGCGATGGCGGCCGCTGCGCTGGACGCGCCACGAGGCCTCGAGCCTGAAGCTAAAGGGGGAGGACGAGGAGGACGAGGAGGAGGAGGAGGAGGAGGAGGAGGAGGAGGAGGGCGAGGAGGGAGGAGGAGGGAGAGGGGGAGGAGAACGAGGAGGACGAGGAGGACGAGGAGGAAGGAGTCTGCGCGCTGCCGGCGAGGGCCCCCGGCCGCACCCGCCCCTGGAGCTCCGCGGGGGCATCCGCAGGATTTGATGGGTCAGAGGGGCATTTCCTCCTCGTGACTTCTCGCCTTCCTGCTGCTGGTCCTCCTGCTACCCCACCTCGTCCTCGGGACGCAGGCCTGGTTCGATCGGGCCTTAAGGATGTGTCGGTGCCACCTCCACCCACTTCTTCCCAAGGTCATGGGCTGCGGACAACTGCACAGAGAGCTCGACGTAGTCCCTGACCCGCTGACTCGCCCAGATCAATTCCCTCCACTGTTGGCCCCAGCGCGTCCGTAGGGATTCCACTCTCTCCCACATTCCTTCCTCATCCCTCCCGTCATCTTCCATACCCTGCTCTCCCCTGCCGTGCCATTCCCCCCCCTGCCCTCTCCTTCCGTCCCAGTGCTTCCCTCCTGCCTGCCACCCACCCCCTGCCCCCCCCTTCCCTCCCCCCTTCCCCCGCCCCCAACCCCCATCTATTCCCGGGAGGCGGGAAGGGACGGGGGCAGAAGGCCAGGGCCAGCAAGCCTCTCCCCCCCGCCTCCGCCCTCTTCCTCCTCCTCCTCCTCCTCCTCCTCCTCCTCCTCCTCCTCCTCCTCGCCCTCTCCCCTCGAGAGGCGGCGCGGTGACTTTGGGGCCTCCCAGGCGGCGGGCCCGCCGCCGGCTGCGGCGAGGCCCCCTCCGCGCCGTTCGAGCCCCCGCCGCGGGCCGGCGCAGCAGCGCCCGCCGCCGCGCCCGCGGAGGCGCGGGCGGCCGCGGCACCCGCGGAGGCGCTGCCCGACGGGCCGGAGGCGTCGCCGGAGGCCGCCCCGGCGTCCCCTGGGGGCGGCTTCGCGTCCCCGCACGGCGGGTCGCCGCGGAAGCCGCCGGGGGACGAGGCGGGCTGGACTCGTCGTCGCCGTCGTCGTCGTCGTCGTCGTCGTCGCCGCCGTCGTTCGAGGTTTTTCCGATGTCTGCCGCGGAAGCCGCGGAAGCCGCCGACGGGACGAGGGACCGCAGGGGGGCCGTGGTCTTCTGGGCCCCTGCTGTGGGGGCCTCGGCGCCTCATACCCAGACCCCCTCGAGCAATGACAAAAATCATGATGCGAGGCGTTTCGCCATTTTCGGCCCCTGGGGGCCCTCGCCGGGCCTCGGGACCGGCAACAAAACGATCCAGGGTAAGAAACCAATCCCATGGATCGAGACCTCTGGGGGTCGACGTGATGAAAAAATCATGACACCGGGGGGTCTGGGTCTGGTCGCGCCGGGGCGACGGGTGCCCCCGGCAGGGGGGGCAGGGAGCACAGCTGCCCGGCGGCTCGGCGCGCGCGCGAGGGAGTGTTCGAGATCCGCGACTTCACGACGGCCTCGTCCTTCGAGCGGCTGTCGCACCGGATGTCGATGGCCGCGAAGAAGTGGGAGGAGACGCTCAGAGCAGCCGCCGGGATCCAGCAGGGCCCGGTGCCTGTCGAGGGCCAGGACCGCGCGGAGATGCTGGAGGAGTTCGAGCACAACGACTTCCGGTACCAGCTGCTCTTCCAGCTGTTCTCCCCGACGGGTGTGGCTGCGCAGGACGGTCAGCCCGCCGGCGTCGAGGCCGTGCCCTCTGCACCGCAGGACCGCCTGGGGCTCCACACGTTCCCCTCCCGGGCCCACAGCCTGCAGCGGTGGTTCGGGGTGCGGCACTTCGTGACCGCCGGAGTGCACGAGCAGAACTTCGACCCAGACTCCGCGCGGACGGTGCTGAGCGCCCTGGTGCTGGCACTCCAGCACGTGTCCTCGCCGTTCGCGTTGCCGCTCAGCTGCTTCGTCCCCATCGAGGACGGCACCGGCCGGGGCAGGCGGCGGTACCTGGGCGAGCTGCTGCACGGGGGCTGTCGGACAATCGGTGTCGCCTCCGGCGGGTCGCCGTTGCCCCCTGCCTCTCTTGGAAACGCCTAATTACGTGGCTCAACGTAGGACAAAAGTCTGGCCAGGCGTTTTCCCCGTGTTTTCCCCTGGCCGTTGCGGAATCGATGAGGGGCGAATTGGGCCCTCTTGGGTGCCTGGGGCTTGCCGAGGCCATCTCGGGAATAGTTGGGGGACTGCCTTGGCGGCCTGGGGGGCAATTTTCTGGGCGTCTTGGGGCCTCTTGCACGCATATTTCGTAATCTCACAGATCTCGCTGAATTCGACTGTCCTTGTGGCCTCTTGGTCTCCTTTGGAGCCGTCTTGGGGAGCAGATGTGGTTCCTTAAGTGCTGTATTATCGCTTGCCCTTGGGCTATTCTCCAGTTCTGCCAGCAGGGTTCCCGGCGGGAGTGGCGCGGGCAGCTTTGCGAACCATTGGCGTCTTCGCGCTCTGCCGCCTGCACGGCAGTGCGTGTCACGAATTCTTGCGGCCTCTCGAATTGCAGGAGGCGTTTCCTGCATGCGTGAAGGAGGCCGCCCAAGGCCATCCAAAGGCGCTGTCTTTCCTCGCACTGGCACGCAAGAGGCCCCGCGATGCACAGTGAGTTTCTGTTCGAGGGTACGGTTCTCTGTCGAGGGATGTCTCTCATTTGCTGATCTCCCCAGCCTGGTTCAGCTCGCGCACGTTCAGCTTTGTAATCCGTGTAGTCTTCGAGGGTCATTTGTTGTAAGTTCGTCCGTTGCGTGATGTATCTTGTTCGCACTGAGTTTCCTGCTTTCTCCCTCTCGCCCTCTCTCCTCCCTTCCCAGACAATGCAATATACATAACACATACGTGTCTAACGCTCTCGATTGCACTTCTTGGGTGGTATATCGCTAGCCGTGTCAGTCTCGGGGGAAGTACGCTCGCAGTTTGTTCCGTCAATCTTGTTCTCGCCCACCTGGGCAATCAGTCGTTGTCTACCACGCTGCCCACTCCCGGTCCGTTTCCTCCTCCTCCTCCTCCTGCATCTTTCTCCTCCTTTTGCTCTTCCTCCTCCTCCTCCTCCTCCTCCTCCTCCTCCTCCTCCTCCTCCTCTTTCTCTTCCTCGTGAGTCCCTTGGGATGTGCGAGTCTACCCGGCGACTTACGGCTCAGGTCTCGGCCGCATGCGCAGGACTGCCTTGCTACGTTGACGTGGCTACGCCCGTTTCGGCTTGTTTGCGCTGGCCCAACGTTTCGCGTGATTGCTCGCCTATGGCAGGTTGGCTGTCAGGTGGTTCTGGGCTTGCCTAGCGCATGTGGTTGGGCACGCTTGGTCCGGCCAGGGAGAAACAGGGCTGCCCTTGGGCCACCTTTCGGCAGCCTGGGTGCCATGTTCGGGACACTCTCGAGGCCAGCCTGGACCGTCTCAGGGTCTCCTTCAGCCCAGTCCGGTCTCTCTTGGAGCTGCCCGTGGCCGAAATCTTCGGGGGAGAGAGAGAGGGAGAGTGAGAGAGAGAGAGAGAAAGAAAAAGCACTGGAGTACAACACGAGTGTTCAACATGTAACATGTAGGTCGCGTGAGGCCTCTCCTGGAGCCGACGGATCGCCTCTTGTGATGCCTCTTAGGCCAGTTTGGGACTCTTAGGCTCCTCTTGAGGGCTCCTGGTTCATCTTGGCAGCCTCTTGGGCAGGCTCCTTGGGCCCTCGTGACCGCTCTTTGCTGTCTTGGGAACGCCCTGGAGGCATAGTGGAGTCTCCCTTGAGACGAAAACCGCTGGGGACGCAAACAGCGGACGTATCCAGAGGGGTGCTCGAGATGTTTGAACTTGGAAGTCGAAGACGAAGGATCATTGTATTCGCCATGGCCTCTAATGTTTTTGTGAGGGCGGCAAGCCAAATACATGCAACTCAAGCCAGAATCACCACGCGGCCCTGGGAGCGCGGCCCAGGGCGCGTGGCCCTGGTATCGATGATCCTATGTATGTTAGGAGGGTTGAGAACTTGTGAGTGCACGTGGTGCTGGCAGAGCGGTTCTGAGGGCGAGGACCCATGGTACTTCATGGGGAGTTTGGTCCTAGGAGCCGTTTTGTTGTTCCAGGGATGTTAGTTCTTTGAGCGGGGGATCGTTGCATCTTGTAGCGGGCATCACCACAGGGGACGAATTTCCTCAATGTTGTGTTCTGGATCGTGGCCTTGTGGGCGATAGAACAAGTTGTGGCCCGATAATTCGTCGTGTAACGAGGGACCGACCGCTCGTAGTCTACGCCCGTTGCTCTGGGAGCAAGGGGACATAGTATTTCACAAGAGCGTATCGAAGACGCTTACGGCGAATCACCGCCGCCCCTTGCCTTGTGGAATCGCCCATGTGGCCGAGCGTTGTGGCAAGAGGTCTGCCAAGTTATCAGGCCATATGTTCCCCCAGCCGTTGTAGAAACCCGTCGGGGAACACTTGGGGGACGATGGCGGGGAAGATCAGGAGGAGGAGGAGGAGGAGGAGGAGGAGGAGGAGGAGGCGGAGGGGGCATCTTGGGAGCCTCTGGGGGCACTCTTGGGGCCTCCCGGGGGTCTCCTGGGAGCCTCTTGGAGGGAACTTGGGGGCCTCATTGGGCCTTTGGGGGGCCTTTGGGGGCTTCTCGGGGGCCTCTTTGGCCGTCTTAGGGTATTCCTGGCCCGTCTGACGCCGTCAGAAGCCTTCTTGAGGGCCTCTCTGGGCCGACTTGGGGCCCTCTTGGGGTGCTCAAGGACCGTCTTGGAAGCCTTGGAGGCTACTTGGGCGATATTCGGGCGACGTTATCTGGGGGCTCTTGGGCAGTCTCGGGCCGTTGGAAGGCAGAAAAGATGCAGCTGCTAAAAAGCATTCAAAAGCCTACGGAAATCAATAATGGTTGCTTGTTCGGGCTTTCCTGGAAGCCCTCTTGGGAGCCTCTTGGGCCATCTTGGAGACCTCTTGGGCGCCTCTTGGGTCGTCTTGGGCCATCTTGGAGCCATCTTGGGCCGTTTAGGTGGCCTTCTGGCCCATCTGGCGCCGTCGGACGCCGTCTTGAGGGCTTCTCTGGGCCGACTTGGGGCCCTCTTGGGGTGTTCCAGGGCTGTCTTGGAGGCCATCTAGGGCATCTTGGAAGCCTCCTTGGCCGTCTGTTGGGCGATCTTTGGGTGCTCTTGGGCCGTCTTGGGCCGTCGGAAGACCGACAAGACGCAAATGCCAGAAGAAAGCATTCAAGAACCTAAGGAACATCCATACTATTGGCTTCCTGGAGGCCCTCTTGGAGACCTCTTGGGCCGTCTTGGCGACCTCTTGGGGGCCTCTTGGGCCGTTTTGGGCCATCTTGGAGCTATCGTGGATCCAAGACGTCCTCCAAGAAGGCCCGAAAGGGTCAAAATGGCCTCCAGACGGCCAAGCTGACCTTCAAGATGCCCACGTGTTCCCCGAACGCTTTCCAAACCGATTCGGGGAACACATGGTCCGATAGCTTGGCAGGTCTGGGCTCAACGTTCGGCCACATAGGCGCTTCCAAAAAGGCTAAGGGCGGCGGTGATTCGCCGTAGGCGTCTTCGATCCGCCGCCCCCTGCTGATTTATCATAGGGGTGCCTGGCGTGCTGGGCCCTCTGGGTGTTGGCGTTGGCTCTTTTTCCAACAAAGAACCCGTGGGGCTTCGGCCCGTCCCGCGGGCCACCCGAAACGGATTTCAATCCCGGAAAAATCCCCCAGGACGGCTCAGTATGGCCTCCAAGATGGCCACGTTGGCCCAAGATGGCCTCCAGGATTGTCCAAGATGGCCTCCAAGTCCTCCCAAGACGGTCCAAGACGGCCTCCAAGACTGCCCACGAGAGTCCAAGATACATCCAAGTTCGCCCAAGAAGCCTCCAAGACGGCCCAACACGACCCAAGAGGTCTCCAAGAGGTCCTCCAGGAGGGCCCGAAGAGGCCAACATCATTTGTTTCCTTTGGTTTTTGACGGATTTTTGCATTTGCTTCTTCTCGGCATTCCGACGGCTCAAGACGGCCCAAGAGGCCCCCAAGATCGCCCCAAGATCGCCCACTGGGCCTCCAAGATGGCCCCATGACGGCCCAAGAGGCCCCCAATACAGCCCCAAGAGGGCCCCAAGAGGCATCCAAGACGGCCAAGATAGCCTCCAAGACGGCTAAGCTGACCCCCAAATGCCTCCAACACGGCCCACGATGCACCCAAGACGGCCTGAGATGGCCTTCAGATGGCCTAAGACGGCCCAAGAGGCCCCCAAGAGGCCTCCAAGGCGGCCCAAGAGCCCTCCAAGAGGTCCTCCAGGAGGGCCCGAAGAGGCCCAAGTCATGAATGTTCCTAAGGTTTTTTGACAGAGTTGGGCATTTGCTTCTTCTCGGCATTCCGACGGCCCAAGACGGCGCAAGAGGCCCCAAAGATCGCCCAAGAGGCCTCCAAGATGACCCCATGACGGCCCAAAAGGCTCCCAAGACGGCCCCACGAGGGCCTAAGAGGTCTCCAAGACGGCCAACATGGCCTCCAAGACGGCTCAGGTGGCCCCAAGATGCCTCCAAGACTGCCCAAGATGCACCCAAGACGGCCTAAGATGGCCTCAAGATGGCCCAAGAGGCCCCCAAGAGGCCTCCAAGACTGCCCACAAGGCGTCCAGGAGGTCTTCCAGGAGGGCACGAAGAGGCCCAAATCATTGATTATCCTAAGGTTTTTTGACAGACGTTGGTATTTGCTTATTCTCGGCATTCCAACCGCGCAAGACGGCGCAAGAGGCCCCCAGGATCGCCCAAGAGGCCTCCAAGATGGCCCCATGACGGCCCAAAAGGCTCCCAAAACGGCCCCAAGAGGGCACCCGAACGGCCCAAGAGGCCTCCAAGACGCCAAAGGTGGCCTCTAAGAACCCCTGATGTGCCCCAAGAGGGCCCCAAGACAACCCAGACAGGCCCCCAAGACGGCTTCCGACGGCGTCAGACAAGCCAGGAACGCCCTGAGACGGCCAAAAAGGCCCCCAAGAAGCCCCCAAAGAAAGGCTCCCAAAAATCCTGCAGAGGCCCCCAGGAAGCTCACACGAGGCCCCAAGAGTGCCCCAAGAGGCCTCCTCCTCTTTTTTCCTCATCCTCCCCCTCCTCTTCCTGCTCCCCCGTGCGTTCCCCGAAGTTTTTCCAAACCGACTCGGGGAACAACTGGCCCGATAGCTTGGCCAAGCTCTGGCCCAGCTGTCGGCCACAGTGGCGCTTCCAAAGGGGCAGGGGGCGGCGGTGATTCGCCGTAGGCGTCTTCGATCCGCCGCCCCCTGTTGATTTATGATAGGGGTACCTGGCGTGCTAGACTTCTTACGGTTTTTCGTTTGGTTATTTTCCATTCGAATCCCCCCTGGGGCTTCGGCCCGTCCCGCCGGCCACCCGGAAGGACCTGGAAATCTCCGGGCGGTGTGGTTCCCAAGGTTTTCCTGCTCCAGATGGCTCCAAGTTGGCCTCCACGACGGCCAAGATGGCCCAAGATGGCCTCCAAGATGGCCAAGATGGCCTCCAAGTTCGCTCACGATGTTGAAAGATGGTCCCCAAGACGGCCCTCCAGGTCCGCCCAAGAAGCTCCCGAGAGGCCCCCAAGAGGCCTCGAAGAGATCCTACAAAAGGGCCCGAACATGCCACAATTATCTAGTTTCCTTGGGTGTTTGAAGGATCTTGGTATTTGCTTCTTTTCTGTCTTCCGACGGCTCAAGACGGCGCGACCTCCACGATGGCCCCAAGACCGCCCAAGAAGCCTCCCAGATGGCTCCCGGACGGCCCAAGAAGCCCCCACGACTGCCCCAAGAGAGCCCCAAGACGGCCCAAGGGGCCTCCAAGACGCCCAAGATGGCCTCCAAGACGGCCCTTAAGCACCCAGAGAGGGCCCCAAGTCGGTCCAGAGAGGCCCCCAAGACAGCTTCCGACGGCGTCAGACGAGGCAGAAGGCCACCAAGACGGCTCAAGATGGCTCCAAGATGGCTCCAAGCCAAGATGGCCAAAAGCGGCCCAAGAGGCCCCCAAGAGGTCGCCAAGACGACCCAAGAGGTCTCCAAGAGGGCCTCCAGGACGCCAATATTATTGATGTTCCTTAGGTTCTCAAATGCTTTCTTCTGGCATTTGCGTCTTGTCGGTCTTCCGACGGCCCGGGACGGCCCAAGAGCCCCCAAAGATCGCCCAAGAGGCTCCCAAGACGGTACAAAGACGGCCAAGGAGGCTTCCAAGATGCCCTAGATGGCCTCCAAGACGGCCCTGGAACACCCCAAGAGGGCCCCAAGTCGGCCCAGAGAGGCCCTCAATACGGCTTCCGACGGCGCCAGATGGGCCAGGAGGTCATCAGAATGGCCCAAGATGGCTCCAAAATGGCCCAGACCCAGGCCCCCAAGAGGTCTCCAAGACGGCCCAAAAGGCTCCCAAAACGGCCCCAAGAGGGCCCCCGAACGGCCCAAGAGGCCTCCAAGACGCCGAAGGTGGCCTCTAAGAACCTCTGATATGCCCCAAGAGGGCCCCAAGACGACCCAGACAGGCCGCCAAGACGGCTTCCGACGGCGTCAGACAAGCCAGGAACGCCCTGAGACGGCCAAAAAGGCCCCCAAGAAGGCCCCAAAGAAAGGCTCCCAAAAATCCTGCAGAGGCCCCCAGGAAGCTCACACGAGGCCCCAAGAGTGCCCCAAGAGGCCTCCTCCTCCTCTTTTTTCCTCATCCTCCCCCTCCTCCTCTTCCTGCTCCCCCGTGCGTTCCCCGAAGTCTTTCCAAACCGACTCGGGGAACAACTGGCCCGATAGCTTGGCCAAGCTCTGGCCCAGCTGTCGGCCACAGTGGCGCTTCCAAAGGGGCAGGGGGCGGCGGTGATTCGCCGTAGGCGTCTTCGATCCGCCGCCCCCTGTTGATTTATGATAGGGGTACCTGGCGTGCTAGACTTCTTACGGTTTTTCGTTTTGGTTATTTTCCATTCGAATCCCCCCTGGGGCTTCGGCCCGTCCCGCCGGCCACCCGGAAGGACCTGGAAAGCTCCGGGCGGTGTGGCTCCCAAGGTTTTTCCTGCTCCAGATGGCTCCAAGTTGGCCTCCACGACGGCCAAGATGGCCCAAGATGGCCTCCAAGATGGCCAAGATGGCCTCCAAGTTCGCTCACGATGGTCAAAGATGGTCCCCAAGACGGCCCGAGAGGGTCCAAGATGCCTCCAGGTCCGCCCAAGAAGCTCCCAAGACGGCCCGAGAGGCCCCCAAGAGGCCTCGAAGAGATCCTACAAAAGGGCCCGAACATGCCACAATTATCTAGTTTCCTTGGGTGTTTGAAGGATCTTGGCATTTGCTTCTTTTCGGTCTTCCGACGGCTCAAGACGGCGCGACCTCCACGATGGCCCCAAGACCGCCCAAGAAGCCTCCCAGATGGCTCCCGGACGGCCCAAGAAGCCCCCACGACTGCCCCAAGAGAGCCCCAAGACGGCCCAAGGGGCCTCCAAGACGCCCAAGATGGCCTCCAAGACGGCCCTTAAGCACCCAGAGAGGGCCCCAAGTCGGTCCAGAGAGGCCCCCAAGACAGCTTCCGACGGCGTCAGACGAGGCAGAAGGCCACCAAGACGGCTCAAGATGGCTCCAAGATAGCTCCAAGATGGCCCAAAACGGCCCAAGAGGCCCCCAAGAGGTCGCCAAGACGGCCCAAGAGGTCTCCAAGAGGGCCTCCAGGACGCCAATAGTATTGATGTTCCTTAGGTTCTGAAATGCTTTCTTCTGGCATTTGCATCTTTTCGGTCTTCCGACGGCCCGGGACGGCCCAAGAGCCCCCAAATATCGCCCAAGAGGCTCCCAAGACGGTACAAAGACGGCCAAGGAGGCTTCCAAGATGCCCTAGATGGCCTCCAAGACGGCCCTGGAACACCCCAAGAGGGCCCCAAGTCGGCCCAGAGAGGCCCTCAATACGGCTTCCGACGGCGCCAGATGGGCCAGGAGGTCATCAGAATGGCCCAAGATGGCTCCAAAATGGCCCAGACCCAGGCCCCCAAGAGGTCTCCAAGACGGCCCAAAAGGCTCCCAAAACGGCCCCAAGAGGGCCCCCGAACGGCCCAAGAGGCCTCCAAGACGCCGAAGGTGGCCTCTAAGAACCCCTGATATGCCCCAAGAGGGCCCCAAGACGACCCAGACAGGCCGCCAAGACGGCTTCCGACAGCGTCAGACAAGCCAGGAACGCCCTAAGACGGCCAAAAAGGCCCCCAAGAAGCCCCCAAAGAAAGGCTCCCAAAAATCCTGCAGAGGCCCCCAGGAAGCTCACAGGAGGCCCCAAGAGTGCCCCAAGAGGCCTCCTCCTCTTTTTTCCTCATCTTCCCCCTCCTCCTCTTCCTGCTCCCCCGTGCGTTCCCCGAAGTCTTTCCAAACCGACTCGGGGAACAACTGGCCCGATAGCTTGGCCAAGCTCTGGCCCAGCTGTCGGCCACAGTGGCGCTTCCCCAGGGGCAGGGGGCGGCGGTGATTCGCCGTAGGCGTCTTCGATCCGCCGCCCCCTGTTGATTTATGATAGGGGTACCTGGCGTGCTAGACTTCTTACGGTTTTTCGTTTTGGTTATTTTCCATTCGAATCCCCCCTGGGGCTTCGGCCCGTCCCGCCGGCCACCCGGAAGGACCTGGAAAGCTCCGGGCGGTGTGGTTCCCAAGGTTTTTCTTGCTCCAGATGGCTCCAAGTTGGCCTCCACGACGGCCAAGATGGCCCAAGATGGCCTCCAAGATGGCCAAGATGGCCTCCAAGTTCGCTCACGATGGTCAAAGATGGTCCCCAAGACGGCCCGAGAGGGTCCAAGATGCCTCCAGGTCCGCCCAAGAAGCTCCCAAGACGGCCCGAGAGGCCCCCAAGAGGCCTCGAAGAGATCCTACAAAAGGGCCCGAAAATGCCACAATTATCTAGTTTCCTTGGGTGTTTGAAGGATCTTGGCATTTGCTTCTTTTCGGTCTTCCGACGGCTCAAGACGGCGCGACCTCCACGATGGCCCCAAGACCGCCCAAGAAGCCTCCCAGATGGCTCCCGGACGGCCCAAGAAGCCCCCACGACTGCCCCAAGAGAGCCCCAAGACGGCCCAAGGGGCCTCCAAGACGCCCAAGATGGCCTCCAAGACGGCCCTTAAGCACCCAGAGAGGGCCCCAAGTCGGTCCAGAGAGGCCCCCAAGACAGCTTCCGACGGCGTCAGACGAGGCAGAAGGCCACCAAGACGGCTCAAGATGGCTCCAAGATAGCTCCAAGATGGCGCAAAACGGCCCAAGAGGCCCCCAAGAGGTCGCCAAGACGACCCAAGAGGTCTCCAAGAGGGTCTCCAGGAAGCCAATAGTATTGATGTTCCTTAGGTTCTGAAATGCTTTCTTCTGGCATTTGCGTCTTTACGGTCTTCCGACGGCCCGGGACGGCCCAAGAGCCCCCAAATATCGCCCAAGAGGCTCCCAAGACGGCACAAAGACGGCCAAGGAGGTTTCCAAGATGCCCTAGATGGCCTCCAAGACGGCCCTGGAACACCCCAAGAGGGCCCCAAGTCGGCCCAGAGAGGCCCTCAATACGGCTTCCGACGGCGCCAGATGGGCCAGGAGGTCATCATAATGGCCCAAGATGGCTCCAAAATGGCCCAAGACGACCCAAGAGGCCCCCAAGAGGTCTCCAAGACTGCCCAAAAGGCTCCCAAAACGGCCCCAAGAGGGCCCCCGAACGGCCCAAGAGGCCTCCAAGACGCCGAAGGTGGCCTCTAAGAACCCCTGATATGCCCCAAGAGGGCCCCAAGACGACCCAGACAGGCCGCCAAGACGGCTTCCGACGGCGTCAGACAAGCCAGGAACGCCCTAAGACGGCCAAAAAGGCCCCAAGAAGCCCCCAAAGGCTCCCAAAAATCCTGCAGAGGCCCCCAGGAAGCTCACACGAGGCCCCAAGAGTGCCCCAAGAGGCCTCCTCCTCCTTTTTTTTCCTCATCCTCCCCCTCCTCCTCTTCCTGCTCCCCCGTGCGTTCCCCGAAGTCTTTCCAAACCGACTCGGGGAATAACTGGCCCGATAGCTTGGCCAAGCTCTGGCCCAGCTGTCGGCCACAGTGGCGCTTCCAAAGGGGCAGGGGGCGGCGGTGATTCGCCGTAGGCGTCTTCGATCCGCCGCCCCTGTTGATTTATGATAGGGGTACCTGGCGTGCTAGACTTCTTACGGTTTTTCGTTTTGGTTATTTTCCATTCGAATCCCCCCTGGGGCTTCGGCCCGTCCCGCCGGCCACCCGGAAGGACCTGGAAAGCTCCGGGCGGTGTGGCTCCCAAGGTTTTTCCTGCTCCAGATGGCTCCAAGTTGGCCTCCACGACGGCCAAGATGGCCCAAGATGGCCTCCAAGATGGCCAAGATGGCCTCCAAGTTCGCTCACGATGGTCAAAGATGGTCCCCAAGACGGCCCGAGAGGGTCCAAGATGCCTCCAGGTCCGCCCAAGAAGCTCCCAAGACGGCCCGAGAGGCCCCCAAGAGGCCTCGAAGAGATCCTACAAAAGGGCCCGAACATGCCACAATTATCTAGTTTCCTTGGGTTTTTGAAGGATCTTGGCATTTGCTTTTTTTCGGTCTTCCGACGGCTCAAGACGGCGCGGCCTCCACGATGGCCCCAAGACCGCCCAAGAAGCCTCCCAGATGGCTCCCGGACGGCCCAAGAAGCCCCCACGACTGCCCCAAGAGAGCCCCAAGACGGCCCAAGGGGCCTCCAAGACCCTCAAGATGGCCTCCAAGACGGCCCTTAAGCACCCAGAGAGGGCCCCAAGTCGGTCCAGAGAGGCCCCCAAGACAGCTTCCGACGGCGTCAGACGAGGCAGAAGGCCACCAAGACGGCTCAAGATGGCCTCTTGGGCCGTCTTGGAGGCCATCTTGAGCGTTTTGGAGGCCTCTTGGGCCGTCTTGGAGGCCTCTTGGGGCCGTCTTGGGCGATCTTTGGGGGCACTTGGGCCGTCTCGGGCCGTCGGAAGGCCGAATATCAGCAAATGCCACAATCCTTCAAAAACTCTTAGGGAAATCACTGATTTTGGCCTTTTTGGGCCATCCTGGAGGCCCTCTTGGAGGCCTCTTGGGCCGTCTTGGGCCATCTTAAGGCCATCTTCGGCCGTCTTGGTGGGCTCCTGGCACGTCTGACGCCGTCGGGAGCTGTCTTTGGGCCTCTCTGGGCCGACTTGGGGCCCTCTTGGGGCGCTTCGGGGCTGTCTTAGAGGCCATCTTGGGCGTCTTGGATGCCTCTTGGCCCGTCTTGGGGCCCTCTTGGGGCCGTCTTGGGGGCCTCTTGGGCCGTCATGGGGCCATTTTGTAGGCCTCTTGGCCGATCTTGGGGCGACCTTGGGGGCCTCTGGGGCCGCCCTGGGCCGTCGGAAAGCCGAAAAGGCGCAAATGCCAAAATCCTTCAAAAACCAAAGGAAAATCAATGATTTTGGCCTCTTCGGGCCTTCCTGGAGGACCTTTTGGAGGCCTCTTGGGCAGTCTTGGAGGCCTCTTGGGAGCCTCTTGGGCCGCCATCTTGAGGCCATCTTGGGGCGTCTTGGGTCCACCTTGGGCCGTCTTGGAGGCATCTTGGGGCCATCTTAGCTGTCTTGGAGGCCATCTTGTCCCTCTTGGAGGCGTCTTGGAGGCCATCTTGGACGATCTTGGGGACCGTCTGGAATGGAAAAGCCCTTTGCAACCGGGTCCGGGCAAATTTTCGGCATCCTCCCAGGTGGCCGGCTGGACGGGCCGAAGCCCCAGGGGAAGTTTTTGGGGAACAAGAACCAAAACCAAAAGCCATATCATCTGGCACGCCAGGCACCCCTGCGATGAATCGAAAGGGGGCGGCGGATCGAGTGGCCTTCGGCCCACCCTGCCACCGTGCCTAGGTTTGTGGAGGACGATCAATGGAGAGGAAGCGTGTTGCCAAATCATTCCCAGACGTTAAAAACATGTGTGAAACTTATACAATATATATATATATATACATGGTTTAAAATGTTTAGGGCCCTTTTTCCACACTTTAAACACAGTTTAAAATCCAATGGTAGGACTGTTAGAGTGCCCATTGTCGTGGCATCCACAAGCCTAGGTTGTCGGTCAGAAGCCGCTTTGATGCCGGCGGGGATCTCTTCCGTGCCGCTCGGACGCCTCTTGGCGCTGTTTGGGAGGCGGTTTTGGGGGGTGCTTGGGGCCGCCCAGGGGCCTCCTGAGGTCTTCGTTGTTGGGCATCCTGCGGGCCTCTCGGGAGGCATCCTGGGCTTCTGTGGGCGGAGTGCTCGCAATGTCAATCGTTGGGCTTCTTGGGAGTGCTCTTGGGAGGCCTCTTGGGCCTCTGGGGACCTCTTCGTTGGGCATCTCGCAGGCCTCTTGGGAGTGCTCGAAATGTCAATTCGAGTTCCTACCCTCTTAGGGCCTTCTTTCGGCCGTGTTGGGGGCCGCTGGGGCAGTCTTGAGGCCCTCTGGGGCGCCTGGCGGACGGTTTGGAGGGTGCCATTGGGTCGTCTCGGAGCGTTGGAAGCCCGAAAGGGCGAGAATGCTGAACTCATCGTGGGAGCCTCATGGGCGCTATTGAGGCCACCTTGTGCGTCGTGGGGAGCTCGTGGGTCATATAGGGGCCTGTTTGGGCCCTCTTGGCCTGTCTGGGGGACTTCTGTTTCTTCTGGAACAGTCACGTAGGGGCACGGCATAAGCCCCAGCAGCACCCCGAACTCGGGGCGGTACCGCGCCTTCAAGGACCCGAAGAAGGGATCTGAGGAAACCCCACGTCGTACCTCAGTGCACGGTGGCGGATACCCAAGGGAACGGAGGCCCATAATACCTATACGACCACCCTTCGGGTGATAAGGAGGTTGTGGAGGGGGGGAGGGGGGGAACCAACATCTGACCCAATCGATCTCACTATCTCACTATCGATCTCACTCAACGGGACACCACGGGACACCACGGGACATTTGTCGGTCTCATTATCGATCTCACTATCGATCTCACTCAGCGGGACACCACGGGACACCGCGGGACACCTCTCGATCTCACGATCGGTCTCAATATCGATATCACTATCGATGTCACGCAACGGGACACCTCGGGACACCACATCGATCTCACGATCGATCTCACTATCGATCTCACCGTCGATCTCACTCAACGGGACACCACGGGACACCACGGGACACGTGTCGATCTCACTATCCACCTCACTATCGATCTCACTTTTTGGGACAACTCGGGGCACCACATTGATCTCACGATCGATCTCACTCAACGGGACACCACGGGACACCTGTCGATCTCACGATCGATCTCACTATCGATTTCACTTTTTGGGACACCACGCGACACCTCGGGGCACCACATGGATCTCAGTATCGATCCCACTATCGATCTCACTATCGATCTCACTCAACGGGACACCAAGGGACACCACGGGACACCACGGGACACCACGGGACACCGCGGGGCACCGCGAGCCACCTCCGGACAGACGGACGGACGGGCGGACGGGGGAGAATCATTTGTCTTGACTTCGCGGACATCACGGGACACCACGGGACACCACGGGACACCGCGGGACACCGCGGGCCACCGCCAGACGGGCGAGCGGGGGAGAATCATTCCCTACCTAGGCTCTGCCTAGAAGGGTTCTTACACGTTGGCTTAAAGGGCCGGGCAGTGTAATCCGCCCCGGGCGGTTCCCCCGGTCCCTTGGGAGCCAAGCAAAAGCAACAGCAAAGGTAAAAGCAAACGCGCGGTTCCCCCAGTTGCGCCCCCTTGGTGCCAAGCAAAAGCAAAAGCAAAGGCAAAAGTGAAGGCAACAGCGAAGGCAAAGCAAACACATAGCATCACATAGCATAGCATAGCATAGCATAGCATAACGCAGCATAGCATAGCGCAGCATAGCATGGCATAGCCTAGCCTAGCCTAACCTAGCCCAGCATAGCATTGCGCAGCATATCATAGCCGAGCAGAGCAGAGCATAGCATAGCACAGCATAGCGCAGCACAGCATCCACAGCAAAGGGGCAATGCAAAGCAAAAGCAAAACCAATGCGAAAGTGTAGGTGTAGATGTAGATGTAGATGTAGGTGTAGGTGTAGATGTGGATGTGGGTGTAGGTGTAGATGTAGATGTAGATGTAGATGTAGGTGTAGATGTAAATGTAGATGTGAGTCTCGCTGTTGATGTAGATGTAAATGTAGATGCAGGTGTAGATGTAGATGTAGCTGTAGGTGTAGATGTAGATGTAGGTCTACATGTAGATGTAGGTCTCGATGTAGATGTCGGTGTAGATATATATGTAGATGTAAAGAACTCTCCAGTGCCCCGCCCTCATCTCCGTGCCTGCTTGCTGTTGCTGCTGTCTCGGCGACTTGCTGCCTGCTTCTGCTGCTGCTTCACTTACGGCGTGGCGTCGGCGGTTCTGGCGCTACTACTACTACTACTACTACTACTACTACTACTACTACTACTACCACTACTACCACTACTACTACTACTACTACTACTACTACTACTACTGCTACTACTACTACTCCTACTACTACTACTACTACTACTACTACTACTACTACTACTACTACTACTACTACTACCGCTACTGCTACTGCTAAAACTACGACGATGAGGAGAAGGAGGAGGTCGACGTTTACCACTCCTACTAATGTTGCGTCCCTAGAGGCTCCAACTCCTAGGTAGGGTCTCACTGGGATAATTTGTCTTGGCTTCGCCCTTGCAACGGCGGACACCACGGGACACCACGGGGCACCACGGGACACCGCGGGACACCGCGGGCCACCGCCGCACGGGCGGGCGGGGGAGAATCATTTGTCTTGATTTTCCCCCAGCAACGGCGGTTACCACGGGACACCACGAGACACCGCGGGACACCGTGGGCCACCGCCGGACGGGCGGGCGGGGGCGAATCATTTGTTTTGGTTTCGCCCTAGCAGCGGCGGGTTCATTCCTCTCGCACGCCCACGCAGCTTCGCCTAGCCCGCACGCACGACACGAGCGAAACGATTTCCCGGTTGGGGGTCTCCGTTTCACCGCGATCTCACCCCCCAACCTCCGATTGTGCCAGGGTCGTGGCCCTGGGATCGGAAACCCGCCGTGCTGTAGAAGTGGATGTGGCTCTGGTGTCAAGGATACATTTTTTTGGCGACGAACATGACTCGTGGTGTTCATGGTGGTTATCCACTTAGCAGAGCTTGAAGTCGTCAACCCCATTGCCTGCGCAATCATCCCACCCTCTAACCCGCAAGTTGTTTGGCACAACCCATGCTGCAACGATTGCGGTGATTTCCTGGCACTGGTTGGCGCTTCTGTGCAACTGCGCTAACGCGTGAAAGCTCGTGCGCGGAGCGGCCAGCTGGTTTGGGACAACCTGCGTGGCCGCGATGGCGCTTACCCTTGGGGACTTCCCATCGCGTCTCAAAAGCCGCGCTGGGCACTTCAGTGCAGGTTTGTGACTCGTGCGGGCGCGATATCTTGATGACGTCAACAACGGGAGCAACGATGCTGACAGTAGCGGTGATGGTGGCGACGACGAAGATGACGACAGCAAGGCCAATGACGTTGCCGATGCTGGTGACGACGATGACGATGACGATGCTGGTGATGCTGATGCTGATGGCTGATGCTGATGCTGATGCTGATGCTGATGCTGATGCTGATGATCATGATGCTGATGATGATCATGATAACGGTGATGATGATACAGATGATGATGATGATGATGATGCTGATGATGATGATGATGATGATGATGATGATGATGATGATGATGATGATGATGATGATGATGATGATGATGTCCATGTGTCGGTGATGACGGCGATATGCGGATAACGATGGTGCTGCGGTGGCCCTGGTGAGGGTGATGGTGGGGAAGATCGCTCGCGGAGTCGCTACGAATCGGGGCAAGTTGTTGGCTGACCTTCGGGTGTTTGCCATTTGCGTTCGTTGGGCTCTGTGTTGGCGTGCCTCGGAAGCCGATGGCGTTGGAAAGAGTTCGGCACGCTCGCGTGGCGGCGCGCACGTGCGGCCCGCCTGGTGCTCGTTGATGAGGAGTCGTGCACTGTGGCGCATGCTGCGTCAACGCGGATGCACGGCGTGGTTATTCGAGAAAGAACTTGGCATCGCTCGGACGTGCGCATGTTTCCTTCGGCGAGGACCATCGAGGAGCATCCTTGATCATTTGGCGGAAAGACCACGCACGAAGCCGAGAAAAAAACAGGGACTGGACGTCCGAGCGATGGCGAGGTGACGATTGTCGGCGAGATTGCTAAAACCATGTGGGTTTCATGCGGTTTCAAGAAGTGCGCGCGGGCAGAACATCTGCCAGATGTGTAATGCAGACCCACAAGCTGTCATGTTTGTCCCCCAAGCGGTGCTTGCCCTTAGGGGATCTGGCTGCTCCTCCAAGAAACTGGACCTGTGCGTCGGTCTGACGGCTATGTTGCCGCCGCCGCCTCGTCGATGCTTCGTCGATGCCTCGTCACCGGCCATCGGCTGGGCCGCTGGACCTGTGCGTTGGTCTAGCGGCTATGTTGCCGCCGTCTCCGCCGTCTCGTCGCCGGCCGTCGGCTCGGCTTGTGCGTCGGTCTGGCGGCCATGTTGCCGCCGTCGCCACTCCGTCGCCGCCTCGTCGCCGCCCGGCGTCTGGGCCTGTCTGTCGGTCCGGCGGCTATGTTGCCGCCGTCGGCGCCTCGTCGCCGACCATTGGCTGGGCCTGTGCGCCGGTCTGGTGGTTATGTTGCCGCCGTCGCCGCCTCGTCGCCGCCACGTGGGTTGCTCCACATCTTGCACAACATATATTGCACCACATGGATCCTCTTTTCTAAATTGAGAATAGACTCTGCCCCCCCCCGGCGTTGTCGGCCCCCCCTTTCGGGTATGTAAATCATGTATGATTATGACCACATGTCCATCCTAAATATAAATTTACAGTGTCCCAGGGGAACTGGTATCGCTCCCCCTGAGGTTCCTGGGTGAAAAAGCAATGCGCGGGGATTGTTGCTCGAACATAAGACTTGTTCACGAATCCCTTGCAACAACTGGGACGAAGTGCACACGCGCGCGTCGCCGCGCGCGCATGTCGAAATCCTGTCAAAACCTTCGGTGTCGGAAGGACTTCGCAATCGAGTTTCCAAAACACATACAATGTCACAGAGTTTCGCAACACTGATTTGCTAAAAAAGCTTACGCGCGAGCTCTTGCGAAATCTTAAGAAAACCTCAGGTGTTTCAAGATTTTTAACAAAACGGGGGCTTCGGGCGCGCGCATGTCGAAATCTGTCGAACGCCCTTGCGCGTGCGCCGTCGCGAGAATCCTCTGCAAAAAATGGGGCGAAGTGCAGACGCGCGCGTCGTCGCGCGCGTATGCCGAAATCCTTCGAAACCCATCGGTTTCGGAAGGATATCAAAATCGTGTGTCGAAAAAAACTACAAAAACACAAGGTTTCGAAACACGGATTTTTAACAAAAGCGTGCGCGCGCGCTCTTGAGTCGTCGTCGTCGTCGTCGTCGCCGTCCTCCCTCCTCCCGCGTCGTCGTCGTCGTCGTCGTCGCATACGTCGTCCTCTGTCTTTCCTCGTGTTCGTCGTCGTCGTCCTCTTTGGCGTCGTGGTCGTTTCCGTCGTCGTTGTCGCCGTGGTCGTCCTTCCTCCTCCTCCCTCGTCGTCGTCGTCTGTCGTCGGCGTTTCGTCGTCGTCCCTCCTATTTCGTCGCCGTCGTCGTCGTCGTCGTCGTCGTCGTCGTCGTCGTCGTCGTCGTCGTCTTCCCTCCTCCCTCGTCGTTGTCGTCGTCGGCGTCGCCGTCCTTCCTCCTTCTTCGTCGTTCGCGCTGTTGCCGTCCTCCCTCGTCGTTGTCGTCGTTGTCGTCGTTGTCGCCGTCGTCGTCCTCCCTCCTCCCTCGTCGTCGTCTTCGTTGGCGACGTCGTCGTCTTCGTCGTTGTCGTCGTTGTCGGCGTCGTTGTCGTCTTCGTCGTCGTCAACGTCGGCGTCGTCGTCGTCGCTGCCGTCGTCGTCGTCGTCGTCAAGCGGGCTTCCCGCGCACGCATGTCGAAATCGTTCGAACGCCCTTGCGCGCGTGCTGGGGTGGCACGATCCGTGCCAAATAATTCCATGCGAACCACTCGCGCGCGTCTGCCGCGCGCGCATTCCGATTTTTCCCAAAACTTGCATCACCGGCGCGAAAACGCCGTCATCGTAGTCGGCGTGATCAGCATCGGCGCCGTCACTGGCTGCCCCGTCGTCGCTGTCAGCATCGTCACCAGCATCGCTACTTTCGTCATCGTGTCTACCGTTGTCGCCGTTGCCATGATACCGCGCCCGCCCACATCGCCGACTCGCACTGAAGTGCCCGCTGGGATGCGCCGAGCGGTCGGCGCCACCGCTTTCGCGTCGGTCGCGCCAAAGTAGCTGGCCGCTGCGCGCGCGAGCATGCGCGGGCTAGCGCGGCCGCAGAGATGCACCAGCCAATACCCAGCTGGCATCGCAATCGTTCCCGCATGGACTTTGCAAACAAAATTGCGGGTGGGTGGGTGGGATGATTGTGCGAGCAGTGGAGTTGACAACTTTAAGTTCGGCAAGTGGTTTGAATACTCCTGCCGCAGACTGCCGCGCGAGTGGCGGCGCCACACTCGTTAGTCTCATAAGTGTCTCAGCAATGCAGCTCGCTTTGGAGTCCACGCAGGGGGGGGCCAGTGGATTTACACCACGGACCAGAAGGATCGCGCCGACACCTCGCTGGAGCACCTCGAAGGGCTCGTCGGTTTCTTCCATCAGAAGTTCGGCTTCAATTCCGCTGGCCCCAGCCCTGCTCTCTCTGTGGGCGCGCGATTCACTTACTTTGCAGATTGTTTCCCCGCCGGTTCCGAGGGCGGCACAGCTTTCTCGCCAGCAGGTCCGTCAGCGGCGAGCGATGCCACGCCGATTGCTGCCTCAGAGGAAGACGCTGTGGAGTCGGTCCAGCTCCACTGCTTGTGGCCCTCTTTTCCGTACGGCTCCTTTGTTGACAAAGCAGGTTTTTCGGAGCTGGACCCGCATGACGCAGCGTTCTGGAAGATACGCGTCATGCACTCCAGGGACACCCCGCTGCCGAGGACCCGTCTCCTCCGGAACCTGCTGGACTTCAGGGACGAGGCGCGGGCGGTGCTCTCGGCAGAGCAGAGCGCGCAGCCAAAGATGGCCACGACCGCGCTGGCATCGCTGACCAGCACGATCCAGGAGCACCTGGAGTACATCCTGCTGCCCACGCCCGCCGAGATGAGGTGCATGTCCAGCGAGTGCCTCGACCTCCCCATCGTCACCGGGCGCCCCCCCGACCTCGACGGCCCACACGGCGCCGCCCTGGCAGCGCGGCTGGCGCCCCTGCGGGGAGTGGGCAGGGGCACGCGGCTGGCGAAGCTGGCGGAGCTGGGCGCCGGCATGCGGTGCTTCAAGGGCGCCGTGATGTTGTGGTGCGACGTCGTCGCCACCATGCGGCGGCAGTGGGACGTGGGATCGGAGGGCACCAACTATACACCAACACCGATCCTGGCCCAGGATCACCCTGGGCCCAGGATCGGTGTATATACCTTCTTGCGCAAGGCAGGAGGGCGTATACACCGATCCTGGGCCCAGGGTGATCCTGGCCAGGATCGGTGTTGGTGTATAGTTGGCGCCTTCCTAGTGGGAGAGTGGAAACGAGTTGACTCGTAGGCTGTCACGGGGGTGTCGATTGGACGGGGCTGCCGCCGTCGAGCAGAGTCGTGGGCCGTCATGGCGGTGGCTCTGTCGGAAGGGACGGCAGGCGATTAGGCTGCAGCAGGCTGTGAGTAGGTCGCGTAAGTCAGGGATGGGGGATGGCTCCAGACTTGGCGCCGTCCACGATGCCCCCCTATTTGAAAATTACTCACCCCCGAGATTGCGCAGTCTGCATCACCCAACGAGCGAAGGCGCGGCCCTTACGAGGAGGGCGCAAAAAAGTGTATGCTCGAGTGTCTTGCTGTTGTTTTTCCTCCTTACCCGCAGCCCAGGACGGGCCTGTCCCTCTACAGGGGGAATATTCAAAAATATGTGTTGTTTAATTAGTCGGGGGACAATTGTTGAAACATTGTTGGGCATATTTGGGATAACTTTCTGTTTGGGATTTTATATGTTTTCGTCCAAAATCCCCGTGTGGGGGGACAGGCCCGACCTGACAGCAGCCCAGGACGGGCTGGAGCCCTTCGCGCTCGGACGCGTGCACTTTCTTTCTCGGCGGGGCTTATTATTGAGGAGCATCCTGCATCATCCCGCGGGAAAAAAAACACGCACGACCCCCCCCCCAAAAAAACGAGCATTTTCTTTGGGTGGAGGGCAAAGTTTGAAATCTGAAATGCCGTTTCGATGGATGTTCGAGGCTTGACTCTGCAAAAGGTGAATGGCAAGACGGACTGATTTCCGAGGTGCGAAAGCCCATGGTGATTTCACCCTGAGCCCTCCACCCTAAGAAAATGCTCAGAAACACAAGACGGACTGATTTCCGAGGTGCGAAAGCCCATGGTGATTTCACCCTGAGCCCTCCACCCTAAGAAAATGCTCAGAAACACAGGGACTGGGCGTCCGAGCGATGGCCAAAAGGACGGCCTGGAGCCCTTCACGCCGGGGGGGAAGACAAACACCCAGAAGGGGGAAGACAAAGACCCAGAAGGAGGCCAAAAGGGGGGGGGAAGACAAACACCCAGAAGGAGGCCAAAAGGGGGAAGACAAAAACCCAGAAAATATTGGAAAATATGGGGAATACTTTTATTGGTGTGTATTTATTTGTATGTTTGTGGGCCCCTTCAGAAAAAAACACACGCACGAAACCGAAACAAGAAACGCAGGGGCTGGGCGTCCGAGCCATGGCCAACAGGACGGCCTGGAGCCCTTCACGCCGGCGTACCCGCCGCCCTCGCCGGCCACCCGCCGCGCGCCGGCGCGCGGCGTGCGGGCCGAGCTCTTCGGCGCGGCCGCCTGCCTGGCCCAGCAGAAGCTGGAGATGCGGCACGGGCGAAGCATCTCCTTCATGACCCTGACACAACAACATGTAGATCGTTGGTCTGATCGCCGACGCCTAGATTCCTCAAGCAGCGCTTGCACCTAGGGGCTACTACTTGGTCTCTCTGACACAACTGCTCCTGAGTGGCGGTCCAGCTGGCTCGGTGCTGCCCGTCGCCGCCGGCTACCGCCGCCGCCGTCGCCGCTGGCAACTGAGCCTGAGTACTCCAAATCTCGTAACAAAAGGGAGGGGGTCTGGACCCTCCAAGACAAGCCATCTCAGACCTCCCCCGTGGGAGAGCCCTCCAGAACATCGTCCCCAGACCCCCCAGGCCCTCCAAGATGGCCTGGAAGAGACCCCCCCCGAAATGAGACCCCCCTCCCTTTATTACGAAATCCGTGGCTGCTAAATCCGTGGCTGCTAAAGTCGACCTCCGGGAAGTTGTCTCTGCAAGCCCATGGACTGTGTCGCGTGCCGCGCCTCATTCCGGGAACCTGTGTTTTCCTTCCGGGAGAGCCGTTTTAGCAGCCACGGTTTTAGCAACCCTCGCCTAGCTTTCGAGAAGTGGGTAATGCGGGATGGCGATGAATAACAAAAAAATGGGAGGGAACGATTAAAAACATAGTTGTCTGCTATTTCTGCATCATTTCCTGACTGGAGGAGAACGATTTTTTTTCTAAAAAAATGTTCCAGCCCGCGGCCGGTTTTTTTCCAATCGTCATCCCAGGCGCCGCCGCGTGAACACGACCCCCGGTCATTTATCAACCGTCATCCTCTATTACGGAAAGGATGGGCACGATGCCCAACAGCAGTTCCCGTGCATTTTGAACCGGACTCGCCGTCCACCCCGCCGCGGCCTGCGTCGAGTCGAGGCAGAGGGGCGCCTGCCCAACAGCGGCCTCTGTTGGTTTGGGGCAGCATGTGCTGTTGGGCATTGTACCCATTTGTTCAGTACCCATTTCGGGCGTCCAAAGGAGATGTTCCAGAGAAGCGTGGAGGGCCGCGGCACGAGCCCCGTCCTGCCGGCGTCCTCGGCGGTGCAGCTGGCGATTGTGCCCAGTTTGACGAGGGGCCGGGCGAGGATGAAGTCGGCCTGTCTTCCTACAGGGGGAAATTGGAAGGAAAATGAAAATAGTCAAAAAATGCACCAACATTGTCAAAATAGACAGACTGTTTTTTACTATTGTTGCATTTTCCTCTTGTAGAGGGACAGGCCCGGCTTAAGACGAGGAGGAGGAGGAGGAGGAGGAGGAGGAGGAGGAGGAGGAGGAGGAGGGAGGTTGCGGGACCGAGGCGGAGCCGAGGCCAGGTGGAAGGTGGAGTGTTCTGGAGCTCGTTGCCGGGGAGAGGGTGATGCGCTGATGTGGAGGCCGGATTGGTTCGGGAGGATCGCTTCCACTGGCAACGCCTGGCCTCCCGAAAGCAGAGGTGCATGCACGAAGCGGGAGCGCTGTTTCATGGTGGCAAATCGGGAACAAGCAATCGTGCACCACCATCGAATGTCAGAGCGAGGGGGCCGAACGCTCATTCACTGTTCCCGAGTGCGTGGCTGAAGTGGGGATCCGCGGGGAGGATTCTGCTTGTTGTTGTTGTCGTCGTCCCCCCCGCGACCCACCCCGCGACCCACCCCGCGACCCACCCCGCGACCCACCCCGCGACCCACCCCGCGACCCACCCGCGACTCACCCCGCGACCCACCCCGCGACCCACCCCGCGACCCACCCGCGACCCACCCCGCGACCCACCCCGCGACCCACCCCGCGACCCACCCGCAACCCATCCGCGACCCGGCCCGCGGCCCACCCGCGACCCACCCGCGACCCACCCGCGACCCACCCCGCGTTCCACCCACATTGCTTTAACGAAGAAATCGGCGCCTGCGGCGGGCTCACTGCATAATTTGTACAAGTTAGGCGCCTGCGGGGGGGAATCTTCAGAGCCTCGCAGACTGACGACGTCCTCGCCGCCCTCTCACTCTTATCCGCAACTGCGGGTTGCTACGTATCCTTTTTGTTATTGGACCTTTGACCGTTGTGCAAGGCCAGGTTTGGTAATAGTTTGTATTTACATCTGATTCTGGATCCAGCGCCCGCCACCCCCATGGTATCGGGCTGCCCCCCCCAACCCACCACCGATGGGCACTCCTGTGACGGTATGGTGCGACGGTGGGGGCGCGGATGGTTCGAGGGTGGGGGGTGGTGCAACGGAGGCGGGCGTCGCTAACAGAAACGACTAGGCCATGAAGACTCCTTCGCGGCGGCATACCAGAGGGGGGCGTGCTTTCCACGAGCCCCCCCTCCTCTCCACCTTCGTCCTCTTCACTTCCGTACACTCCTTGCTCTCCAATTTTCCCCCCCCCTCGTCGGTCATGTTCCCTTCCCCTCTCGCTCTCTCCCACCCCCATTCCTCCCCTGCCATGTTTCGTCGGGTCCGTGCTGGCCCGAGTAGCTCTCAGGAATCCCTGATCCGTTCCTCTCGCGCTTCCGCCCCAGGGAGACCCACCCCCATCCCCTACTCCTTGGCATCGCTCGGACGTGTGTATTTTTTCTTCGGCGAGGACCATCGAGGAGCATCCTTGACAATTTGGCGAACAAAAACACGCACGAAACCAAAAAAACACAGGGAATGGACGTCCGAGCGATGGAGAGACTCTGCCCTGGGCATTCCCAAGTGGGCCTCGTCACAAGTCAGCCGAGGTGAGCGAGGGCTCTGGCCAGGCGCTGGTCCCGCCCGAGCTGCAGCGGCCCGCGCTGCTCACAGAGGACACCCACCCAGAGCTTGTCCTCGCCCTGCCTCTCTCCCTCGAACGTTCTCTGGGGGGGTCGATAGCCCCAGGAGGCACCCTGGTCCCGCCCGAGCTGCAGCGGCCCGCGCTGCTCACAGAGGACACTCACCCAGAGCTTGTCCTCGCCCTGCCTCTCCCTCGAACGTTCTCTGGGGGGGTCGATAGCCCCAGGAGGGACCTGGAGAGATCAGGGGCAGTGCGCACCAGTCGCGCCTCGCCGAGGGTTTTTGTTGGGGGGCGACGCGCGCCTCGTCCCCGCCGTGCTCCCGACGCCCCGAGCTCTGGCCGAAGAGCACAGGCTGTGCGTCGTTGCGTTTATCTACCTGCGACGCCTCTCGGAACGGCACCGCCTGCCAGACGTGCTGAGCGTCATCGGGACTGCCCCCGCGTGCGCGTGTGCGGCCTGCGGCGGCGCCCGCCTTTGGTCAGGAGGGGAAAAAACACAGACACTATTAATCGTCGACTCCCAGGAAAATATGGAAAAATATGGAAATTGGGGGGGAAGACAAAAACCCAGAAAATATAGGAAAATAGAAGGAATCCTGTTATTTGTGTGTATTTATTTGTGTGTCCCAGGGCCCCTTCATTTGGACCCGAAGACTTGCGGAGGGCCTGCACAGGCCGCCAGCACAACAGGCACATCGGGTACGGCACCGGCATGCCGGAGGGGTGAGTGGCCCGGCGGGCCCCTCTGGAATCTCGGGATGTCCCGGGCACCCCAAGGATGGGCGAAGGGTGCGGCCCTAGAGTTCTGCTAGGAAGTAAGAGTCCTGTCGCGTGCGTGTACGTGCTGCACGGGGGCCGCCTGTGGCCTCCCCACTGTCGCACAGGCGCCGTCGACATCGCCTGAAAGGGACAGTTATTTTTTCAGTGCGTGTTGGGTGCCCCCTGGAGAGCCAAGAGTGGTCACGATGCCTCTACAGGCCCCCCGAATGGAAAGAGCGCGTTCTGTGGTCCCCTCCCCCTCCTCCCCTACTTCTCCTCTCTCCTTCTCCTCGGGCCGGCGCCTGCGTCGGCGGCGGCTGGCGGCGGCGGGGACAACGACTTCCTTTTTTGGGCCATCGCCGGCGCCTGCGACGGCAGACGGCGGCGGGCGGCGGCGGCGGTGAGCGTCGATGAGGACGACGGCGACGACGATGGCGACGACCGCGACGCTCCGCCACCGTGCCTTGGTTTTGGGCCAGAGTCCTAATCGATGCCTTCTGGGGTCTCGTCGGAGGGCTCTCGAGAGCCTCTGTAGGGCATTTGTGCAGCCTCCTGGGCACCTTTTGGGCGTTTCTTGGGGCATCTCTGAGGTGGTGGTGGTGGTGCTGGCCTGTGGTCGTGGTGGTGGCGGTGGTTGTGGCGGTGGTGGTGGTGGTGATGGTGGTGATGTGGTTGTTGGTGGTGGTGGTTGTTGCGGTGGTTGTGGTGGCAGGTTGTGGTGGTGGTGGTGGTGGCGGTGGTGGTGGTGGCGGTGGTGGTGGTGGTGCGGTGGTTTCTGGTGGTGGTGGTAGTTGTGGTGGTGGTGGATTGTGGTGGTGGTGGTGGCGGTGGTGGTGTGGTGGTTTGTCGTGGTGTTTGTGGTGTTGGTAGTGGTTGTGGTGGTGGTGTGTTGTGGTGCTGGTGGTGGTGGTGAATGTGGTGGTGGTTGTGGTGGTATGGTGGTTTGTTGTGGTGGTGAATGGTTGTGGTGGTGGGTGGTGGTGGTGGTGGTGGTTTGGTGGTGGTGGTGGTGGAGGGATGTGGTGATGGTGGCGGCGGTGGTGGTGGTTGTGGTGTGGTGATTTGTGGTGGTGGTGGTGGTAGCGTGGTGGTGTTTGTGGTGGTGGTGATGGTTTGTTGTGATGGTGGTGAATGTGGTGGTGGTTGGTGGTGGTCGTAGTGGCGGTGGTGGTGGTGGTGAGTGGTCGTATTTATGGTGGTGGTTGTGGTGTGGTGGTTTGCTGTGGTGGTGGTGTGGTGGTGGTGGTGGTGGTGGTGGGTGGGTGGTGGTGGTGGTGGTGGTGGTGTGTGGTGGTGGTGGTGGTTTGGTGGTGGTGTGGTAGTGGTTTGTGGTGGTGGTGGTGGTTATGGTGGTGGTGGCGGTGGTGGGGGTGGTTGTGGTGTGGTGGTTTGTGTTGGTGGTGGTGGCGGTGGTGGTGGTGGCGGTGGTTTGTGGAGGTGGTGCTGGTGATGGTGGTGTTCGCAGTAGTGGTGGTGGTGGTGTGGTGGTTTGTGGTGGTGGTGGGTTTCTCTGCTGGTAGTGGTGGTGATTGTGGCGGTGGTGGTGGTGGTGTAGTAGATTGTGGTGGTGGTAGTGGTGCTGGGTTGTTGTGGTGGTGGTGGTGGTGAGTTGTGGTGGTTGTGGTGGTGGTGGTGGTGACTGTGTTGGTGCTGGTGGGTGTGTGGTGGATTGGTGGCGGTGGTGGTTTGAGGTGGTGGTGGTGGTAATGGTGGTGGTGGTGGTGGCGTGGTAGTTTGTGGTGGTGGTCGTGGTGGTGGCTGCGGTGTTGGTGGTGGTGCTGCTGCTGCTGCTGGTAGCGGCGCTGGTGGTGGTGGTGGGTGGTGGGTGGTGGTTGTTGGTGGTGGTGGTTGTGATGGTTGTGGTTTGGTGGTTTGTGGTGGTGGTGGATTGTGGTGATGATTGCGGTTGTGGCGGTGGTGGTGATGGTGGTGGTAATGGTGCGGTGGTTTGTGGTGGTGGTGGTTGTGGTGGGTTGTGGTGGGTTGTGGTGGTGCTGGTGATGGTGGCGTTTTTGGTGGTGGTGGTGGTGGTGGTGTTGTGGTTTGTGGTGGTGGTGGTTGTGGTGGTAGGTTGTGGTGGTTGTGGTGGTGGTGGTGGCGGTTGTGCTGGTGGTGTGGCGGTTTGTGGTGGTGGTGGTGGTGGTGTGGCCTCCTGCTCTTCCCGCCACCGTGTTTGGGCTTCGGGTCAGAGTTCTAATGGGTGATGCCTCTTGAGGTCTCATCAGAAGGGTCTCGATTGCGTCTGAGGAGCGTGTGTGAAGCTTCGTGGACCTTCCTCAGGGCCTCTTCGGTGGCTTCTGGCAGCGAGGGCTCGATAAGGCGAGTTGCGTGTTCCCTCTGCGGCCTCTGGGTTCTCTCTGGTGATCGTCGCTGCGTCCCCGCCGTCGGCGCTGCTGGCCGCCGCCAGCGCCGGCGCCGACGCCGGCGCGGGGGAGGGGGGGTTTGGACCCCCCCCGTCCCTCTGGGCCCTCTCTGGTCATCGTCGCTTCGTCCCGTCCCTGGTGTCGGCGCTGCTGGCGGCCGCCAGCGCGGGCGCCGGCGCTGGGGGCGGGCGCCGAGTTGGGGGGGGGGTTGGACCCCCCCTCCCCCTTGGGAGGGGGGGGGGTTCGGGAGGGGGGGAGGGGAGTCCCCCTCGTTCGGATCGACGGCGCCGAGTGTTGGGGGGGGTCCACCCCCCGTTTCGAAACGCGCCGCCGAATGTTCCCGAGGCAAGCGCCCGTGAAACGCGCTCTCTCCCCGAATGCGTCACTGCGTATCAGCGGGTGGCTCCCTTGATTTACTATCCGCGCTATTTCTGGAACTTCCAGTGGCTTCCCAGGTCTTCCCAAGATGCCCCCCCTTTCCTGTAAAGGACTTGCCAGAGTTTCCCAGAGCTTCCCCTGCACCCGCAGAAGGCCACCAGTGCTTCCAAGCAGTCGAGGGACCCCCTCACCATGGGCATCCAACGAGCCTCTGAGACTCCATCCCAAAGGCCCCCCGTGTCTCTCAGGCTTCTCCAGGATTTTCCAGGATCTTGCCAGGGCACGACTCCCCAGGAGGGCCACACGATCTCCTGGAGGCCACGCAGCCTCCCAAAGGGGGCAGCGCAATTTTATTACCCTGCAATGTCAACTTGCAATATGCCCGATTGCGCCGCCGTCTCTTGGCGACCAAGCCCCGCTCTATTACGTTGCCTCAGTCCCATCAGTCCTACTTGTGTTCCTGCAAGCACGCCATTTTGCTTCCCAGCCAGGGGCGGCAGATTTTCAAGTCTCAGGCGGGAGCACTTGTCGCCTCAGCTGGACGCGGCTCGAAAAGCTGGCCAGAATGTTGCCCGGGAAGCGTCCTTGGCGCGGCTTTGGGCGGACCCTGGTCGGGAGGACATGGTGGTGAGGCTGGACACGGCTGCTGCCAGCATGACAGACCCCACCGAGCGCGCAGAGCTGCACGGCAGGGAGCTGCGATCGGACATGGCCGCCTTCAAGGCGGCAAACCACGGCGCCATTCTGGAGGACTTTGTGGCGTGGCGGACCGACGCAGAAAGGTCTCGCAGAGCAGAAATCGCACACTTGTGGCGTTGCGCTCCGGTGGCCTGGAGCACGCGAGACCCTTTTGAAATATTGCGTTTTCTTCAAACGGTGCTTGCACTGAGGGGGGCAGTGCGCCAGTGGAGGGCGTCAAGGAGGTGCCTAAGCAGGATCGGCAGCCGCATGAGCAGACGCATCAGCAGGAGCAGCTAGCCGAGCAGGCAAACGGACAGAAAGAGGAGCAGCAGCAGGAAGAGGAGAAGCAGGAGGAGGGATGAGGGAGGACGAGGACGAGAAAGGTGAGAATGAGGAGGAGGAGGAGGAGGAGGAGGAGGAGGAGGAGGAGGAGGGAGGAGGGGAGGAGGGAGGAGGAGGAGGAGGAGGAGGAGGAGGAGGAGGAGAGGAGGAGGAGGAGTGTGGTGCAGGCCCGAGGCTCGGGCTCCGCAGGTTGAGCCTTGACGCCTTCCCGCTGGACTGGCTCCGCGCCGTCTTCCTGGAAGTGGAGCCCCGCCCGGCGGGTGAGCAGCAGGACGCGGTGCTCTTCCGGCCAGAGCAGGACCCGCAGCCCAAGGGCGGTAGTCACCACCCACCAAACCACCCCAACCCAACCCGAAGGCTCAGATTTACCCTCGATTTCCAGTCGGGGAGGGGGGTCGGGAAACATGGAAAAAACACATGTGGAACCCTTACCCCCCCCCAACCCGAAATTCGGGTCTTTGGGTCGGGTTGGGGTGGTCTGGTAGGCAGTCAGGTAGGATCGTCCGAGCAGGAGCTGTCAAGCAGTGGAGAAGGTTGGCGCGGGATCCGCGGCCCGAGACTCGTCTCCACCCCTCTGCCTTCTCCTCCCTCGCTATGGGAGGAGGTCCTGCCTCGCTGCACCGATTCCGTGACACATGCATTTTCCTCACTGTGCGAGTCCAGGGTTTTTGTATCGGGCTTGGCAGGCTGTGTGAGGCTGCGTGCGGCTGGCAGTCGGACTGGAGATATGTGGTGCGTTGCGAGTTCCCTGACCTTCCCTTTCCCCCCCTCTCCAAAATATTGCGCTGTTTTTAGATTTAAAAAAAAATCTGCCTTCTCCTCCATCGCTGGTGCTTGCTGCATGCCAGTTCTCCCTGCCGTGCGGGAGGGGTGTTATGGCGGGGCGACGGCGCGCCTGCCGGCTACCGCACAGGAGGCGGAGATGGCGCTCCACTATCCGCAAGGGCTTTTCGCCCCATGCCGCCGGCCCCCTGTCTCGGATACTCCAGACTTCGTAATAAAAGGGAGGGGGTCACATTTCGGGGGGGGGTCTCTTCCAGGCCATCTCGGAGGGCCTGGGGGGGTCTGGGGACGATGTTTTGGAGGGTTCTCCAGCGGGGGGGGGATCTAAAACTTCTCGTCTGGGAGGGTTGAGACCCCCTCCCTGTTATTACGGAATCTGGAGTAATCGGAGATGCAAAAGCTAAATCATGCGGTCTGGGCGCCGCCGTGAAGCAGTGTCAGGACCTGTTTGTTTTGCGACCCTGACCCCACGGATCTGCGTCACGGGTGCCACCGAATCTCAGAAATGTAACAAATCCCTTATGTTTTTGTACCCTGACCCTTCCGATCTGCGCGAGGGGTGCCGCCGAATTTTAGAATTGTGGCAAATCCCTTGTGTTTTTGGACCCTGACCCTTCCGATCTGCGTGAGGGGTGCCAGCGAATTTCAGAAATGTGGCAAATCCCACGTGTTTTTGGACCCTGACCCCGCCGATCTGCGTGAGGGGTGCCAGCTCTGCGTGAGGGATGCCACCGAATTTCAGAAATGTGGCAATTCCCCTGTTTTCTTGGACCCTGACCTCACCGATCTGCGTGAAGGGTGTTAAATTTTACCCACCCCAGCAATTCAGAGCACATGCTCAGGGCGTGGTAAAAATACCTGTGTTGGGCCTCCCCCCTCGCGCGGTCCATCAACAAGGAACAGTAAGCAGCAAGAAGCAGAACTGTAACAATGGAAACTGGAAGTTGCAACTGGTACAGGAAACTGCGAACCTTCGCCCTACAGCCTGGTGGCCCCACAAGGAGGCCGGCGGATTTGGAGAACATCGACGGCACGCAGCTCCTCCTTCAGCTCTTGCGGGCCCTGCTGCGCGTTACCTTGGAGGATGCGGGGAGAAGGGTCAATGGAACTGGATGGAGGGACAGAGGGACTGGAAGAGATGGAGAGGGACGGGAAGACGCGAATGAGTTGGACATGGATGACCATGAGTCCTGAGGGAGGGACGTCGAGGGGAAAGGGGTAGACGGAGGGATGCCCCCCGACGTGGTGATTCCTTTCGCTTCGCGGGGTGCACGTCCGGAACATGCACAGTCCAGTCGTTGTGGGGCCTCCCAGGAGCCTTTTGGCAGCCTCTTGGGGGCCTCTTGGGGGCTTCTTGGGGCCTCTTGGGGGCTTCTTTGGGGCCTCTTGCGGCCCCCTGGGGGCGGCTTGGGCCGTCTTGGCGCGCTCTTGCGCCGTCTGGACCCTTCGGAGGCCGTCTTGGGGGCCTCTCGCGGCCACATTGGGGCTCTCTTGGGGTCCTCTTGGGCCGTCTTGCAGGCGTCTTGCGGCCTCTTTGGGCCGTCTTGGGCCGTCTTTGGGCCCTCTTGGTCCGTCTCGGGGCCCTCTCGGGGTCTTCCTGGGCCGTCTTGGGGCCTTCTCGGAGGTTGCTTCGTCCGTCGCGGGCCTCTGAGAATCGAAATAAAGCGAGATCGCTCAAAATCTGTCAAGAACCATAGGACACTCAATGACTTTGGCTCCTGGAGGCTCTCTTCTGGGTCCTCTTGGGGTCCTCTGGGGCCGTCTTGGGGGCTTTTTCGGGCCCCCTTGGAGCCATGTTGGGCCGTCGTCGAGCCATCGCGGTCCATCTCAAGGCCATCTAGAGCTGCCTTGAGGCCCTCGAGGGGAAAGGGGTCGACGGACGAATGCCTCCCGACGTGATGATTCCTCTCGCTTCGCGGGGTGCACGCCCGGATTGCGGAGACTGCGGGCGTTTGGGTCGTTTTGGAAGATGTTCGTCGTTTTCTACGGGCATCGATTTCGTGAGACTCGGCTGACCTTTGGGGGGCGCTCCAGGCCGTCCGCGGGCGCGCCCAGGGTCGTACGGATCCGTCGAGAGCCGCCTGAAAGAGGTGCGCTCGACCTCGCCGCGTGCGCCGAGCCAGGAGCCGCACCGCAGCGTTCGGTCGGCGGGCCGCCCGTGCAGTCGGGGTCCTGGAGAAGGAGCCCTTTTCGTTGGGGAGGGGCTCCGCGTTCCTTGAGTGTTTCGCAGCTTGCCTCGGGTTTTCCTGACGTTTTCGATCGGAAATCGAAGCTCAACTCATGGAGAAAAGGGGCCTCGTTCCTTATTTTGGGCTCCTTAGGTCAAGGCCCCGATTGTGCACGCTCGGGAGGGGAGAAGAGCAGCAATGTCACGCCGCCGTGGGGGGCCAGCCAGCGTCTGGCTCTGGAGGCGCTCCTGAGGGTCCTCTCGTTGGGGCGTCTTAGGGGGATGTCCAACCCTCTTGGGGTCATCCTGGGCCGTCTTGAGGGCGTTGTCGCCCGTCTTGAGGCCATCTGGAGCCGTCATGAGGCCCTCTTGGGGATCCCAAGAAGGCGAACAGGTCGAAAGCATAGATGTTCTGTAGGTTTGGGTAGGTTGCTGGGCCCCGGAAGGGGAGTGTCAAGTTGGGTCGACGGATGCGGCGTAGCGTTGGGGGGGAGTTATGGGGGGTAGACATGATAATGTCTCACACGACGACATGCACCAATTATGTAAGAACGGGATACATCGCAATTGTGCAATCATTGGACACATCGGGCACGTTGCATGATCGATTCCGCAGAAACGCTGCCGCTCAGCACGTCGCTTCCGGACGTGGGTTCCTGTCGCTTCGCGGGGTGCACGTCCGGAGTACGCACGGTCAAGTCGTTTTGTGGGCTATCGGGGGTCTTTGGGGGGATTTCTTTGGGGTGTCTTTGGGCTTACTGGGGGCGTCTTGAGCAGTATTGGGCGCTGTTGCGCTGTTTGGCCCCTGCGGAGGCCGTATTGGGGGCCTCTCGCGGCCGCCTGGGGGCTCTCTTGGGATCCTCTTGGGCCGTCTCGGGGGCCCCTTGGGCGTCTTGGGGACCTCTTTGGGCCGTCTCGGGGCTCTCTGGGGCCGTCTCGGGGTCCTCTCTGGCATTTCTTGAGCCGTCATGGGGTGATTTTGGAGGCTGGGCCGTCTCGGGGCCGTCGTGGGCCGTCTAGAGCCATTTCGAAGCCGTCTTGGGCCCCCGGGAGGGCCACGGCGCCCAAATTGCTGATTTTCCATAAGTTCTGGTGGTTTTTGAAGCCCAGAAGGGGTTCACCATCTTTGGGTCGGTAGATGTGGCGTGGCCCCTGGGGGGGTATTAGGGGGGACATTCGAATGTAACACATTACAGCATGTAGCAATTATGCAGTCATCGGATACATTGGACACGTTGCAGGAAGGCGTTCGCCAGAGAACGCTGCCGCTCAGCACGCCACCTCCGGACGTGGATTCGTTGGGTTTCCGCGCCATCCGCCGACCCCGTGGAGCGATCAGGGGACAGCTCGGGCCACCGTGCACGCGGATAACACCAAAGTGGGGAACACATTGAAATCGCACGCTTTTTGTAAAATCTGTGGATATTCGCTTCTTGGGGTTCCCAGGGAGTCTCCGAGACATCGAGGGCTGTTGGAAGCTTTCTGGGGGCCGTTTAGAAGCCTTCTGGGCGCTCTTTGGGAAGGCGCATTTTGGATTGTCGTGGGCTGTCGTGGGCCTCTCTGGGACTGTCTTGGGGCCCTGTTGGGCTGTCTTGGGCCGTTCCTGGGGTCCTCTAGGGCTGTCTGGGAAGCCTCGTAGGCCGTCCTGGGGCCGGGTGGGGCCGTCTTGGGGCCCTCGCGGGGGCCTCTTGGGCCGACTTGGGGCGATCTAGGAGGCCTCGGAGGCCGTCTTGGGCGTGTTGAAAACCCAAGGAACAGATCTGGGAGGCCTCGGAAACCGTCTTGGACGTGGTGAAAAGCGAGAAGACGAAGATGCTGAAAACGTCAAGTTTCCTACGGGAATGGGACGGTTTTTGCTTGTCGGGCCCTCTGGGGGGTCCCCCTATAGCCCTGTTGGAGCGTCTTGGAGGAATCCGCCGACCCTGTCGGCGTGTGTGAGGGGCTTCTCCGTTCGACTCGTCGTCTCCGTCGTCTCCGTTCTCCCCCTCCCAGGGCTCTCCTCCTCAAGCGCGCTATCCAAAGCGAAATTAAACGACGTCGTAGTGGAGTCGAAGGGAAGCCCCTTCCCTTTGATCCCTTCCCCGCAGGGGGGGGGGGGGGGGGGGGGCCGGGGCAGATACGACGCCCGCCGGGGCGCACTTTCCTCGAGCGGGCACGCACGGGATGCACTTCCTCCTCCTCCTGGTCCTCCTCCTCCTCCTTTCCTCCTCCTCCTCCTCCTCCTCCTCCTCCTCCCTCCTCCTCTCCTCCTCCTCCTCCTCCTCCTCCTCCTCCTCCTCCTCCTCCTCCTGCTCCTCCTCCTGCACCTCTCCTCCCTCTTCTCCTCCTCCTCCTCCTCCTCCTCCTCCTCCTCCTCCTCCTCCTCCTCCTCCTCCTCCCGCAGAGGCGTCCCGGGAGCGGGCCCCGAGTCAAAATACCCCCCCCCCCAGGGCGTGTTTCCTCGAGCGGGCACGCCCGAGATGCACTTCTTCCTCTTCCGGGAGCACGTCCAAGTCAGAATATCACATTCCCGGGGCGCACTTTCTTCGAGCGGGCACACAAAGGATGCACTTCCTCCTCCTCCTCCTCCTCCTCCCTCCTCCTCCTCCCTCCTCCTCCTCCTCCTCCTCCTCCTCCTCCTCCTCCTCCTCCTCCTTCCTCCTCCTCCTCCTCCTCCTCCTCCTCCTCCTCCTCCTCCTCCTCCTCCTCCTCCTCCTCCTCCTCCTCTCAAGCAATCTGGGCTCGAGCGCAAGTCCCTCGCCCCCGTGCGCAGGGCAGTTTCTCGCTCCGAACCCAGCCTCGGTACCTCCCCGTGGTGCTTGGAGCACACCGCTTCTCTCGGGCTGAAGATCTGCCCGTCTCTCCCGTGATAGAGTGGTGACGAAATCCGAGGTTTCCAGCATCCATGGCGCCATGGTCGGCATGCCGCTCGTGTGGGCAATGTGAATACAATGATAAACTCGAGCAGCGTGATCGGAAGTGTGCCCGCTGTGGACGCAAGGTGAAGCTCTACGTACAGAGGCCCAAGAGTCCCAGTGCGCCGAAGGGTATCATCAAGAACTTGAGTTTCGCCAAGGACAGCGATGCAGGTAGCAACCAGTCCACGCCCCGTGGCTCCAAGGCGGGCAAGGGCTCGCGTGGACAGGCTGGTGAATCATCAGCCCGCAGCCTCCTCGAGCAGGCGATCGCTGCCGCGCAGGACCCCAAGCTGAAGGACGCCTTGACGCAGCAGGTCGCCCAGCTCAAGCGCGAGGAGGCTCAGCACCAGCAGCCCAAGGACGCACTTCCCTCTCTTCAGAGGGCTGACAGTGCGTGGAGGGATGCCAACAATCGCCATACCCAAGCAGTTCAGTCAGTTCTTCGCATTCGTCGGCAACTGGAGGCAGCGGAGCTCAAGGAGCGTCGTCTGGCCGAGGAGCTGGCGGAGGCGACCATCGTGAAGCAGCAGGCCGCGCGTGCACTGGCAGCGGCCGAAGGTGTTGTGCCCAAGCCCGAGGGGAAAGCCGACGACAAGAGTGGCAAGCCTTTCGAGCTCGTGTACGACCACACGCTGTTCGACAACCTGGATGAGTTGGAATGCGAGGACTCCGAGAAGGAGACCTTGAGGAAGATTCATAGCGAGCTGCAGTCAGCCAAGACCACCCTCGACGGCAAGGCCGACGAGGTCACCATGATGCTGAAGAATGCCCAGGACATGCGCCAGGCCATCAAGGACCGCTTCATGAAGAAGAGGCGCACGGCCGAGGACCAGGCCGCACCCCCCGCAGCGCCGCAGCCAGGCGAGGCCGTGCCTGCAGCCAGCGGAGGCAGCGGCAGCGGCAGCCAGGCGGCGGCGGCGGCGGCGCCGCAGGCGCCCGACGGTGCGGCAGCAGGCGCGGCTTCAGCTGATGTCCATGCAGAGCGAGTTCGTGCTGAGGCCGCCAAGCTCTCAGCCGCCAAGTTCCAGTCCCAGCAGCATCTGTCGGAGGACCCGACACCCGCCTCATCTTGACTAGGTGTGGCACCGACCAGCACGAGCGATGACAAGTATACGCAGCTTCTGTTTGGCAACGTTACCGCCATGGGGGAGAAGGTGTGGAACTTCGTCCGTAGGGCTTGTGAAAATGATGCCCATCAGATTTTTTGTTTTGTAGAGACACATGTTTCTCGCACTGCCTTGCGTGAGTGGACGAAGAAGTCCCGTCAGTCTTGTCTCAGATTAGTTGCCAACCCAGCTCGGGCTACAGGCAAATCCACGACTGCACGGGGACTCGAGAGAGCCACTGAAGGAGGTGAGTGGATTTTGGCTCCTGGACACTACCGGGTGCACTCACTTGCCCCCCAGCTGAATATGCCAGAGTATCAGTTTGACGGCCAGTCGGCCATAGACGGCTTCACGGCGGTAGTTGCTCACATGTCAGGCTACTCGATCGTGATTATAACATTCTACGGTTTCACTTCGGTCGGCATTGCCGACGATAATATCGCTCGCTTCGCGAAGCTAGGAGCTTTTCTGTCCGCACTTCAGCTGCCCTGGATTGTGGTGGGAGACTTCAACGTTTCTTCGACGTCTCTTGCCGCCTCGGGGTTTTTAGCACGAGTCGGGGGCGAGGTTGTGAAGGCTCCCATCGATTACACGTGCGACGCTGGAAAAAGTGGCAGTCACATTGATTATGTCGTGCGTAGCTTCGCAGCCGCCGCGTATCTGGTAGATGTGCAGGCGGCCCTTTCAGTCCCATGGAAGACCCACTGTGGTTTGCAGCTGACCCTCCGTTCGTCTGCCCGTCAGCTACTCACACGCCGACTCGAGCTGCCAGCTCGCCTGCCCCAGGTGTCCAGGCCAGTCCGTCTGCCCACGCCTGGATCGAAGTCGCAGCGCGCCAAAGTTGAGCGCACGGCTGCCACTCAGCTTGCAGTCGAGAAGCGTCGCGATCGGTATCTAGAACTTTTTGGCGACCTCTGGAAGGCTGCCGACGATGACACGATCGGCTCTGGCACAGCCAGCACGGCAGCTCCAGCTTCGGATCCAGATACTGACGAATTAAATCGGCTCAGTGAGGACCCCTTCGACCACCTCTTGGATGGTACGAAGAGGAGGATCCTTGGGCCAACGAATCTAGCTTCTGCCCTCGTGCTAAGGCCGCGGAGCCCGCTGCCCAGCCTCCAGCCAGCAGCGAAGCCAAGGTGGAGCCCATTTCGTCAGCGCAATGCAGTGTGTCTTCTCGTTCTCTGGGGGCTGCCGTGATTACGTCCTCCGCTGGACACGCCGTCGTGGACAGTGGAGTGTGTGTCGAGGCAGCGCCCAGCGGGGTGGAGCCCAACACTCAGGCCTTTTGTCTGGAACCCCGAAGCTCATGTTTTCAAGTTGCCTCAATATGCTCCGTGCATTGAGTGGGGTCTGGTTCCTCCAGTGGATGCTTGTACACCGTCCATTCCCAACGCGTCGATCACCCATCCCAGCGAGTTTCAAGAGCCGCCCCCCCAAGGTTTGGAGAACACCGAGGTCAGCTTCTTTATCCCAGCCGAGACCTGGATCGAAGCCAGGACGGCGGTCGGGTTTATCCCTGAATACCAGTGCCCTCCCCCCATTGCTTTTGCTTCGTCCGTAGCCGCTAGGCTTGAACCCTCGTCCGTCGGCCCCGTCTCGGCTCTATATGCCTCATGGGTGACGACGTTGGAAAGGACGGTGTATGAGCATCACGGAGTGGACGGCCCGCCTTCGTTATCACGCGGCAGAGGGTATTCTTTCAAAGTCGTCGAACAACGTGTGCCCAATAAAGGTAGGTTAGTGCCGTATCGTGATGTGGTTGCTTCATGGTGGGAGCGAGTCCACACGGTTCTGCAGAGACTAAACAATCATCGTGCACGTGGAAACGGCTATGCCCAACAATCCCAATTGCAAATTGCGTGCCGTAACTTGTTGGATGAGTCACCAGATTTGGCCCACAGGGGCCTACGCGAAGGAATCGACCCGTCTTGGGAGGTTTGGAAAAGTGTGCTTTCTCAGGGAGCTTCAGAAGACCAGTATAAGCTTGCAGATTTTGTTCACTCGGCTAGGAAGATAGCAGCTCGCTGTCGGTGCCGTGCCATGCGAGCCTCGATTTCTGAGTTCCGCGATTGGATGGTACAGCCAGCTGCGTCAGGCGTGTTGCACCGCGCGATGCGGCAAGAACCTCTGCCCTTAGACGAGGTTACAGTCGGCCAGCAAGTTGTATTTCACCCACGGGATATTGTTGATGCCAAAGCTAAGGTCTTTAGAGATCTCTGGGCCCCTGGACCTCTGGAGGAAACCAAGGTTCTGGAAGCTTTTGACAGAGCCCGAGTCGAGGCTCGTCAGGATCCCCTGGAGCCAATCTCAGTTTTAGACATTCGCCAGGCAGCCCATGCGATGCGCCCTCGTGCAGGCATGGGTGTCGATGTCTTGTCGCCGACGGACGTCGAGCGACTGCCAGATGTTGCCCTGGACGAGTTAGCCCGCATGTATGGAGTGATTGAGGAGACCCTCACATGGCCATCACAGTTGGGATTAACCATTGGGCGCATGATCCCAAAAAAAGCCTCAGGGGACAGGGTCATAGGGCTGCTCACGATGGTTGCTAGAATTTGGAGTCTCACACGCGAACCCTTGGTCAAGACTTGGGCCAACGAGTCCGAGCCCATGTGGGACGCTGCGATTTCAGGAAATGCTGCTTTACGAGAGGCTTTTATGAGAGTCTGCGAGGAAGAGGTTTCAGGCACCCTTGGGATTCCCACGGGCCACGGGCTTCTGGACATCCAGGGTTTCTACGACGCCATGGAATGGTTTCTTCTTATACCAGCAGCAATGCGTTTGGGATTTCCGTCAGTAGTTCTGGTGTTAGAGCTTGTACAATGCCTTATGCCGCGTGCTGTAGGTCAATGTGGAGCTTTCGCCGAACCCATACTCCCAACGAGAAGCATCGTGCAGGGTTTACGAGGAGGAACCAGGTTTGCGAGGTGCCTTACATATTTTTATCTTATCAAAGATTACTACCGCACATCCAGGCATGGGTTCGAGGATCTGGATAGATGACCTATCTCAGCGGGTCCATACATCACGAGTACAGCTGCGTCAAAGACTACTATCAGGTTTTTTTGACACCTGTCGCGCCCTCCAGCGTGAATCTTTGACTGTTTCACCAAAGAGCATCATCCTGTGCTCTAACATTGCCGATGCGAAGTATATCTCCAAGAAACTCCAGGTCGCTGGTTTTGAAGTCCACCCCCAATCTCAGGCTGGTTATCTTGGGGTGGATTTGGGAGGAGGTATCCGACACGCTCGTCAACTACGGTCGAAAAGAGTGGTGAAGGGCAAACAGATGCATCGGAAAGTAGTTGGTTTTGCACGTGCTGCTCGACGGTACAACGTTACCAGCAAGTTGACAAGGGTCGGCACCCTGTCAGCCCAGCTCTACGGGCACCAGCTGCACGGAGTCTTTGGAGCCGCTATGCTAGGGGCTCGTCGTCAGCTCGGAGCGGCGTGCGGCACTGGCAAGAAGGGCCGATGTTTGACCACGCTGTTGGATATCAGATGCCCTGGAGGGGATCCTGCGCGTACTTTGCCGCGGGCTTGCCTCGACCTCTGGCTTCGCCAGTGGCTTTCACTGCCGTCGATCAGGCCAGGCATATCTCGTGCTTGGCCCAAGTTGCTGGAACGTTTGCGAAGTACCCCTGAGAATCAGAGATCTCGGTGTGTTCGGGGACCCACAGGTGCTGTAATCTTGTATTTGCTCCAAGCAGGTTGGGACCCCGCGGAGCCCTCGCACTGGAACGCCCCTGATGATTGTGACGATTTAGCAGCTTGGCGTTTCCCACCTTCAGAGCTTGCTGGAAACCTGATCGAGGATAATCCTGACCCCCTCTTGGACGATTTCGACCAGTCCATCCAGAATCAGCTTTGGAGGAATGCTTCTCAACACTATTGTGGAGAAGGCATGCAGTGGGGGATCGATAATTATTCATTGCGTCGCTTGTTGAAGCAGCTGCTTGTCGCCCCACACGGGAGCCGTTTAAGTGGATTGCTTGTCTCAGTGGCCACAGGCGGAGCCTGGCCACGGGCGCGCCGACATGAGCAGCTGAAAGGAAACCAAGAAGTTTTATGTCCCAGGTGTTTCGAGGAGCCCGAGACCCCATTCCATAGGTTCTGGGGATGTGCTGAGAACAGGGACTGTAAGGCATATACAGATTCTGAATCGCTCACGCCGGCAGCGCATGCAGGTGCAGACTCTGAAGCATGCTTTTGGCTGCGGGGCCTCATCCCAGCAGCGTGGACTGCAGCGCCACGGCCCTCGTCTTTGGAGGACTGGCACATTCGAGGCAGCTCGTCGAACGATCTTGAGGGATGTCTTGGTGAAGGGTCCTTTCACGATCCCATCATTGTATTTGGCGATGCAAGTGGAGGTAGAAACGCTGCAGATCAACGTTTCATTCGTGTGGGGCTCGGAGTTGTTGCATTCGACTCGTTTGAACCCTGCCGCATTCGTTCGTCGGTCAGTGGGCCCTTGGTCGGGAAATCTCAGTCGGTGCCCCGAGGCGAACTCCGAGCTCTTTTGTTGGCTGTGGAATGCACGCGTGGTTTCGTTTGTTATGTGACTGACAACGAAGCTGTTGCCCAGGGCTTTTATTCTGGTTTGTATAAGAGGCCCTCTGGGCCCAATGCTGACCACTGGTTGACCCTGGGAAAAAAGTTGCAAGCCCGTCCGACTCAGTTGAGCGTTCTTTTCATCAACTCACATTTGACTGCTGATGATATCATTGCGCGCGAGGTCCCGTCCTGGCTCGCCCAGGGCAATCTTGTTGCCGACGAGGTCGCCAGCGCCGCGGCCCACTGTGCCCGCGTCCCCGACGAGGCGAGGGCGCGGGCCTACAAGGCCGAGGCGACGGCCGCCCTGGTGCGGCGCCGCCTCGTGCGCGCCACGGCGGACGCGCTGGAGGCCGAGGGGCGGGGCGGGAACGGCGCTGTGAGGAGTAAGGACCCGCCTCCTCCTCCTCCCCCCGCCCCTTCCCTCGTCTCTTCCTTTTGCTCTGCTCGCAGCCTCAGCGACGATCGTAAGAGTTGTCTTCGATGTTGTGGTTCAGCAACCCTTGCCACCCTGAAAGAATGGTGGCAATCTGAATGTTTCCAGCCCGTCACATTAGACAGTAAATATGCTGCGGTTCCTCGGGGGGGGCGGCTCCATATTGCTGGGGGTTGGGTCGATTCGACACATGCGATGCGATTGCAGCTTGCACACAAGGTTTGGTTATGCCGTGGCTGTGGTCGTTACGGCAGTCAGCAGAATCGTGCTCTCAGCAAGCCGTGTGACCTTCAGATCACTGCTCACCGAGGCGAGTACCTCGATCGAATTGAGCAAGGGAAGTGGCCAAAACTCCTTAGCAAAGCTGAGCAGCGAAGCCGCCTCTAGTTTGTTTTCTCGACTACGTCGAATAGCTCGATACTCGATACTCCTCCTCCTCCTCCTCCTCCCTCATCATCATCATCATCATCATCATCATCATCATCCGCTTCCTCCCCCCATTCCTAATTAGCCCTTTCGATCACGGTCGGCGGCGCCGGCCGTCAGGCCTCTCCAATATTCTAGGACTGTCTTGAGGCCATCTTTTGTCTTCTTGGTGCCATCAGGGGCCACGTGGAGCCGCTTCGAGCCTTGGAGGAGGAGGAGGAGGAGCAATAGCAAAAAGAGGAAGAGGGAGGAGGAGGAGGAGGAGGAGGAGGAGGAGGAGGAGGAGGAGGAGGAGGAGGAGGAGGAGGAGGACGACGAGAATGATGATGAGGGGCGTCTTGGAGCCCCTGACGCCCGTCTCGAAGATGTCCGGGACCGTCTGGGAGCACTTTTGGGAGGGCTGGGGCCCTCGGCCCTTTGGGCCAGACCCCTCCCCCTCCAGCCTTAAGTCGGGCGTGTCCCTCTACAGGGGGGAATGTTCAAAAGTAGTCAAAAAGTAGTCTGGGGGCGATTTTTTTAGTATTCTTGATTACTCGGGGGGTATGTTTCTTGAGTATGTCTGATTTCTTGCCCAAGATCCCCCTGTAGGGGGACACGCCCGACATAACCCTCGGCCCTTTTGGCCAGACCCCCCCCCTCCAACCGGGCTGGACTGGGCTTCCCGTGGAGGGGCCCGGGGAGGGGCAACAGTCTCATTCTCGGGGGCGGCAAAGAGTGGGGTTTCATGGCGCCTCTTCTTATTTCATTCCGTCCCTGGCCCCCCCGCTGGGCCGCGCACGTGCCGCCGGTCATGATTTGCACCCCCCCCTTCTTGGACACCCCCCTCCTGGCCGCTCCCGAGCTCGGGGAGGGGCAGCAGGCTCACACGCCGAGAAGACCCCCACGGGGTCGGCGGATGTGTTCGCAGCGCGGGCCCTGGAGGTCCCGACCCCTTCCTCAGGATCGGCTTCTTTGCTTTGAGCTGTTCCTTGCTGTGTCCAGGGCTCAGTGGGCCCTGGAAACGACAGGGCCGTTTTTTCCACCGGCTCTGTTTTGCTGTTTTTGTTGTTGCCGGTTCCGACGCCGTTTTGTTGCCGGTTCCGTCGCCGTTTTTTTACGGGTTCCCGCTCCGGTTCCAATCCTGGAGCCGTTTTTGTTGCCGTTTCCGGTCGCCGTTTTTTTGCCGTTTCCATTTCCAGGGGACATTTTTCGGAAACAGTGAAAAACGGCCCTGCCGTTTCCGGGGCCCATTAAGATCCAGGGCCCCTTTGCTGACGCTTCGCGCATCCCCACCAGATTGCCTGGCGAGTTGCCAATATCATGGAAGCGTAGGAGCAGACTGGTGGGTTAGCTATCGAGCCCAAGCTCGGCATCGGCCTGAGCATACCTACCCAGCAGCAGAATTGCAGAGCCTGCCGTCGAACGAGGAGGAGAAGGATGAGGCCGATGAGAAAGTGAAGGAGGGAAAGCAGGGTGGATGAAGAGGGAGGGGAGGTGCGAGGAGAATCTTGGCCCAAAAGCTCCCCAGCGATGTGCCCGAATACGGGGGTTGACCGACAGAGGCGTCGCGGATTAGGGCCCCCCCATCCTGACCCAGAAACAATGATGCCTCATGAGCACCGCTTAGGATGCTCTTGGGCGCTCTGGAGGCCGTCTTGGAGCCATATTGGGGCCCTCTTGAGACCCCCCTTGAGCCATATCAGATACATCCTGAGGCTTCGGGAGCCCATGGGAAGGGAAGGCACGAGAACTCAACCATCACGTGTGCTTCCGGAGGGCACGGGAGCCCTAGACACGGCAGCCGCGCCGGAGCCTCTCGAAGGCCCACATATAGACATATACTTATATACACGCCATACACGTCATACGTATATATGTATATATAAATATAGATAGATAGATAGATAGATAGATAGATAGATAGATAGATAGATAGATATATAGATATATAGATAGATAGATAGATAGATAGATAGATAGATAGATAGATAGATAGATAGATAGATAGATATGTGTGTATCTGTGTGTATGTGCGTTTTGGGCTGGAGAGATCCGAGAGACACTGCTGCTGAGCAGTGCGGACGCGCAGCTCCAGTGACCGGTGCGGGCCGCCCATGGCGCCCTCGCGCCCTGCCGCGGGGGGGCGCGAGCCGGGCACTTCGAGCCCGGATCCCTCCCCCGGGAGCGGTGGACGCGGCAGCCGATCCTCGATCTTTCGCCCCGTCCTTCTCGGCATCGCTCGGACGTGTGCATTTTCTCTCGGCGAGAACCATCGAGGACCATCCTGGACCATCGAGCAAAAAAAACGCGCGCACGAAGCCGAAACATGCACGTGCGATGGACGTCCGAGCGACGGCAAGGCTCCGGGAGCCGTGGACGCAGCAACCTCGCGGACCCCCCACCCGAGAAGGAGCTCTCCCACTGCGCGAGCCCCGGCGGCCCGGAGGCGCTCCGCGCGCTCCACGACAGGGCCGTGGAGGCGGCGCTGGCGGCGTTTTGCCCCGCGACGAGATCAGGCCTCGTCGTCCTCGGCCTCTTCCTCTTCCTGCTCCCGTGCTCCCTCGCCCTCCACTTCTTTCCTGTTCTGCCTCATCCTCCTCCTCCTCCTCCTCCTCCTCCTCCTCCTCGTTCGCGCGAACCCACTTTGTCTCAGGAGAGAGGTTCCCTTCCATTCGTCCAGGGATGTTTCTTGCGCGGTTGCCGTGCGCGTGCATGTTTGAGCGACACTGTGAGGTGGAAGCACGTAGCTACAACGAACGTGGAACGAGCCCGTAGCAGAAGCACGGCCCCACAACCAGAATCGAGTGCTGGTCCCCGTGAAACAATCCGGCGGACTGGGCCAACAAGTGCCAGTGAACGTGCTTAAGAACGCTCTTTTAGTTTCCCCCCCCTCTCCCCTGTGGCCAGTCAGGCGACGCGCATTCGCCGTTCGGCGGGGACGGCGAAGAGGACCACCTCGGCTCCGAAGCTCGCCCCCATGGTTCCTCTTGCTGCTGTTACCGCTCCTACTCCTCCTCCTCCTCCTCCTCCTCTTCCTCCTCTTCCTGCTCGTGTCAGCATGGAGAAAAATAGAGGAAAGGGGACCTGGAGGGATTTTGCCATTTTCTGGCTCCCTGCGCCATTCCCGGCCATCCCCAGGACTTGGGAGCGTCAACAAAAATTACCTGGGACAGAAGCTGGTTCTGGGAAGGCCACGGGGACCAGGACCCGTTTCCACAAGGACCGTTTTCCGTGGCGCTGATCTAGAGCCTCCTGTGTGTTCTCGGGGCTCATTCGTGTGCTTGGATCTTGATCGTCGAGTCCTACCCCCAACAGCCGCGCTGCGCTTCGCCGAGAAACAATGTATCACGGCGAAAATCTGTTCCGGGGTTTCTGGATTTTTGTTGGGGGCCGCTTCGGGCCGTGGGGCTGCACCGTTGCCTGGCCGGCGCTGCTGCGTAGTTGGCCTTCCCTAGGCCTCCAGATACTGCCCGTGAGGCCAAGCGGCGCACCCGCGCCTTTTCTCCCCTTTGGATGCAGTTCTTCACCGTGCTCAGTCGGCACGGCCCGTGCACGTGTCCGGTCTTTGAGATACGCCACCGCATGGCTCGAGCGGTGTAGCACGACCATCTTCGGGCATGGAGGCGATCCCTCCCCGTCGACCCTCCCTCCTGCACCCGTCGCCGTGCATGCCGCGTCCCCCTCCTCTAGTCGACGCTCTACGGCAGCCGCCAGCCTGTCTTCGCGCCGCTCTGGGGCTTTTTGCGCGGGCCCGGCGTGTTTGAACCTTCACATGCCTTGCGCTACGGCGCCCACCTGCGACGACCTAGACAGCTGCAGGTCCGACGTCCGGTGTCCCGGCCCTCCAGGTCGGAGGTCTCGCTCGCTCGCTGCTGCAGGCTCTGGGCCGTCTGGAGGGTCCAGGTCAGCCCGGTCGGACGCCCCAGGAGCAGACCGAGGTGGACGCCACGTTCGCCCCGAACGTCCAGGAGGCGGAGGAGTTCCCGAGCGAGGACCTGGCGGCGCAAAGATTCAGTCGGGCCTGTCCCTCTGCAGGAGGAGTATAAAAATGATCCGGGGAGTATGTTTGTTTGTATTTTGTGACCATCTGAGAGTATTTGTGGAGTATTTTTTATTTTTCGTCGAAGATCCCCCTGTAGGGGGACATGCCCGACCTAACGCAGAGAGGAGGCCAGAGGCTCCGAGGCGGGGAGTCTGGGCCTAGACCAGAGACTCCGAGGCGGGGATTCATCCTGTCGCCTGGAAGATGGATCTGCAGGGACTCGGCAAACGGTGGATATGGTAGCATCGGGCCTTGGAGGAGCCAGACATATCGATACGCAACGCCGTCCGAGTCGCCGAAGATCGATCCCCCAGGCGGTGCTCATGCAGAGACGCCCCACCGTTTCCAACAATTGGTGGTTCGACGCCCATCTTGTGCAGAGCCTCAGCCTCGAGCCTAGCAGCTGGGGCAGCCCGTGTTGGAGTACTGGAGCCCTTAAAGGTTCTGGGAAGGCAAATCTGCCCACGGTCAGTCACGCACGGAACATTTCGTTGGAGGTTGCGTCGATGTGTCGGATTCGATCGATTGTCCCGCATTCGCCGTGCCCCCTCATGGTTCGACTCAATTCGGTCGATCCGGTTCGATCCAGTCCGATGTTATCGGATTCGCCTCGAGGTCCGGTACGGCTCGATTAAGCCATCGTCGGTTCAGCCTCGTGTTCGTTAACTACCTTGTTTCGGGACCTCGCCCCGCCCCCCCCTCAGGGTGCCCCCCCCCCTCAGGGTCCCCCCCTCTCAGGGTCCCCCCACCTCAGGGTCCCCCCTCCTTGGGTGGGCCCCGATTGTTGCTGGGCCATGGGTGATGTCCGGGGCCTCCCGTCGTCGCTCGACACTGCGGTCCGCTTCCCAGGCCTCCTGCCTCGCCCCTCGCAACCCCCCACGCACCCTGGCCTGCGTGCATCCACCCTGTTCATGCCCCTCTGTTGCCTGCCTCCTCTCCCATCGAGTCCACACGCAGGGAGCGACGGTTTTGGCAGCATGAAGTGGCGGAGGAGGGGGAGGAGGAGGAGGAGGAGGAGGAGGAGGAGGAGGAGGAGGAGGAGGAGGAGGAGGAGGAGGAGGAGGAGGAGGAGGAGTTGTCAGTGTACTGTGCCCTAGGGTTCTGAGCAAACCTTGTGCTAGTCTTTGAAGTTTTTCAGCTCGGAGGACAAGGAGGAGGAGGAGGAGGAGGAGGAGGACGACGACGACGACGATAAGGAGGCCAGGAAGAACAGAGAAGGAAGGTGGGGCGGGAGGTAAGGAAGCGAAGAACACGGCGAGGAGGAGGAGGAGGAGGAGGAGGAGGAGGAGGACGCTGGGGATGCCCGGGAGGACGGGTGGCGCATGGGGGGAGGGAGGCAGGGGCGGAGTGGAGGGGGAGAACGGGGGAGACGACATGGACGAGGAGGGGGACGTGGGGGGGTGGCCTTGAGGGCCGGCCCAGACTTGGCATCGCTCGGACGCGTGCACTGTTCCTTCGGCGGGGGCCCTCGAGGAGCATCCTGGGTCATTTGGCGAAACAGCCACGCGCGAAACCGGAAAAAAGCGCAGGGAATGGACGTCCGAGCAATGGCCAACAGAGGAGTTCTTGAAGGCCGCGGTCGCGGCCGTGGAGGCGCTCGAGGGCAAGGCGTCGCTGGCCGACTCGCTGCGGGCGAAGCTGCCGGGCCCTCCTGGCGAGCAGCTGCTCCAGGAGCCAGCACGAGCTGCCCCGTTTGATTTCCCCTCCCCCTTCCCGTCCCCTCTCGGGAGGAGAAAAAAGCACACAGACACAACTAATCTTCGATTCCCCAGAAAATAGGGGAACTTATGGGAAGTGGGGGGGAAGACAGAAACCCGGAAGATATGGGAACATTTGTGGAATCCTGCTATTTGTGTGTATTTATTTGTGTGTGCCCCAGGGCCCCCTCCCTGCGCCGATCCCCTCCGTCTTCTTCCTCAGTCTTCCCTATCCCTCTGCTGCTTCATCGATTGCCGCGGCTGCCTCCTCATCCTCTCGTTTCTGGGCTGTCTGTTCTCTGTCGTCGTCCCCCCCCCACTTCATTGTCATTCCACTCCGTGGCCCCCGGCGACCGCTCTTCTCTTGCTCCTCGTCGTGATCCTCTTCCCCCACGGTGCATCATCCTCCATATGGCCCCCTACCCGACCAGCTCCAGACTGGATGGGGGTGGGGGGCGCTTTCGGCCCTCAAAGGGCTTGAAAAGGAACCGCCCTCGTTGCTTCATTCCTTTTCTCCACTCCTCCTCCTCCCCCTCCTCTTCCTCGGGGGGAGCAAAACTCCTCCTGCTCCACCTCCGTTTTTAGCTTCATGCCCTCAGGCCATTGGAACACCCAAAAAGGCAAACACAGGCTGGATGGGGGTGGGGCGCTTTCTGCCCTCAAGGGGCTTGAAAAGGAACCGCTCTTGTAGCTCCATTCCTTTTCTCCACCCCTCGTCCTCCTCTTGATCCTCCTCGGAAGAAGCAAAATTCCTCCTGCTCCACCTCCTTTGTTCTCTGCGTGCCCTCAGGCCATTGGAGAACAAACGGCAGAAACAAATAATTCATTGAAATGGCAAAAAGCAATACATGCAATGCTCTGGGATACTACAGACAGCCAGGCGAATCCTTGCGACACATTTCGTTTGTTGAGTTGGGGGTTCTGATGTGTTTATGGTGTTGTTGTTTTGGTGTCGTCTCATGGTTTTCGTTGGTTATGTTCCCTCGAGGGGTTCTGATTGAGAGGAAAAGGAGGAAGAGGAGGAAGAGGAGGAAGAGGCGGAAGAGGAGAAGGAGGAGGTGGAGGAGGAGGGGGAGCAGGATGAGGCGGAGGGAGAGGAGGAAGATGAGGAGGAGGAGGAGGATCGAGGAAGGGGCATCCGCACGTGGATACGCGATGCCTTGCGAAGGAGTGCTGATCATATCACCGATCACAGACACACCAGCCAATATACGAGCTAGTCATGGGCAGGCATGTGGATTGAAATTTGCAATGTGCATCGCTAGCCGCTGACCCTGGAGCCATCTGCCGTGCTCACCCAGAAGCTCTTTCATAGTCCAGAGCTGCGTCCTTTTCCCTCTGCTGCTGCTATGCCCCTGTCCTGCCACATGCCGCTCCCCCTCATCCATACTCCTGCTCCTCATCCTCATCGCCATCATCCTCGTTATCCCCCATCCCAATCCTCGTACACGGGGAGGGGGGAGGGGCAAGTGCGGTCGTGGGTTCTGTCCGTTTGGCTTCGCGCCAGGATCTGCTCGCGAATGGCGAGGCCGTGATCACCACCCAGCAGCAGAGGACCGAGCTCGACGGGCAACCGGGTCCGAGAGGCTAAGGTAGCGGTCGGTCTTAGTGCACAGGCAGTGCGAGCACCGAAGGGGCTTTAGCGGGAGGGGCACCAGGCAGATGGAGTAGAGAACGTGCGCACGACGTCCCCAGAGAAGCCTTGGCCATTTCCTTGCACTTGAACCCGCATGCCTCGCGCTGTGCAGCCAAAACTTTTCAACTCAGCGGCGCCGGCGGTCGCGGGCGCGGGGGTCGCTAGTGCCAGGGCGTGTCGGATGTGGACGCTGGAGCGGGAGGACAAGAAGGAGGAGGGGGAGGAGAAGGAGGAGGAGGGGTAGCAAGGATGATGAGGAGGAGGAGGACGAGGACGAGGACGAGGAGGCGGAGGAGGAGGAGGCGGAAAGGACCCAGACGCCGAGAGCCGGCGCGTGGGCAGTGTGCAGGCGGCCTCAGGCATCGACGACGGCGCAGAGCAAAGGGAGGAGCAGCATGAGCAGCCCAAAGAGGGCAGCATCAACCCTCCTCCTCCTCCTCCTCCTCCCCCTCCTCTTCGTCCTCGTCCTCCTCGTCCTCCTCGTACGATGTTCAAGCAGTTGTCGGCGGGCGAGGGTGTGAGGATGCCCGCCGCTCGCACCAGCGCCAGCCGTGATGCAGAGTTCGAGAGGAGTTCAAGGAGCAAAATCGGGGTTCGAAGTGAAAGCTGAAGCTTCGCAATCTGTCATGATAGCAGTGTGGAGCCAGAGGTGAAGCTGATTTCACTCTGGCCGTCTGAGGCCTTGCTGGAGCGTTCCCCAAGGAACAATGATCAAACCTCGACTCCCCCCTCGGGGCGCCACACAACATCAGAGACCTGGCCGTCCAAATTGAAGCGTGCAGGATCCGCCCCCGCCGTCCGAGTCCCATTGCCGCGCTTCCGAGGTTCGCATGCCGTGGCAGAAGTTTTGGAGGGGAGCGCCGTCGCACATAGCGCAGGAAGCAGAATCATCAACACGAGGAGGCAGGCCGGAGGAGCGCCGGGGGGAGGGGCGCGCCAGAGTCCCGGCGCATCCCTGGCCGCCACAACGCTGCAGGAAGAGCGTCGAGGGGCTGTTCGCGGACAGCCGGGCGCTCGCGCGCCGGCTGGGCCGCGAGGCGGCCGACGGCAGGGGCGTGTTCGAGTCGCCGCTGACGAAGGAGTTCGTCCTCCTGCAGCAGCAGGGAGGCCCCCTTCGCTCCCGCCGGTTCTGGCAGCCCCCCCCCCCTCCCCCTCAGGGGATGAATCATCAGGGGACGTACCACACCCATCTGCAACAGGTGGTAAAATCAACGGGCTCAGCCGAGAAGAACGAACACTTGACAGTATGCGCTGTCCCTTCTGCGAACAGCACGTGGAGCCTATGCTTCTTACGCGTCCCAGGACTGCTGCATCAGGCGACAGCCAAGGAATGCTCGTTGCAGACCTCCCTGGAGCTCACGAGCAGTAGCGACGGTTGCGCAGTTGGCAGCGTCCACGGAGAGGAGGTCTGGTTTGATCTCCGTAAAGCGTCGCTCCGTTGGATCTCCCGGGAGCACGCTCAAGAGACGACAGTTGCGCAGCTGACATCGCCGGGGGAGGGGCGCGATGGAGAGAAAGCGACGTTGAAGCGAAAACGAAGAGAACAGGCAACGATGAGGCGGAGAGGAGGCGGGAGTAGCAAATGGAGGAAGAAGCGAGCAGCAGCGTTTTGTTCAAAGCAAGTGCCCAGCACATGAGTGATGGGAACGTCGAAAGAGAGGAGCAGGACACGCGAAGAGGAGGGGGGGGCGGCGGGAGCAGCAGTGCTATGGTCAGGACGAGCGCCCAACACAGGAGCGCCTGGGAAAAGAAGAGTGGGCGAGCGAAGAAATGAGGAGGGGATGAGGAAGAGGGAGGAGAGCGGGAGAGGACGGGAGAGAATCAGCAGTGCTTCATTCAAAACGAGTGCCCAACACGGGAGGATCGGGAACACAGATTGGTATTGATACCATTGATACCCGTCTCTCGTTTTCGCCTTTGGGGCCATTCTGGTGAACAGGGGGGGTTCGTTGCCACGGCTGGAGTCGCCTCGGCCTCGGAATCCTGGTCAGACCGCAACCTGGGAGAGGTCCAGGGTGTAACGATGTCAGTATATCTGTGCACCCCCATCCGAGTGTCCTGGGGCGGACGACCAGGAAGAGGAGGAGGATCAGGAGGAGGAGACACGGACGCATGGCGGGAATAGGATGGCATCGCGTGGTGGGAGCTCTCCTTATCTTTTCGGCTATCTTTCCCCCTCTCCCTTCATCCCCCCCTCTCCCATCTGCTCTCGGGCCCAAGAGTGATGAGGGGAAGGGGGTGGGGGACTTGGGGAAGAAGGAAGCATGAGGAGGAAGGAGGAAGGAGGAATCCACGAGGAATGGGGACAGAGGGAGGCAGGGAGGAAGCAGGAAGAAAGGGAGGGAGGAGGAAGGGGATGAGGAGAAGGAGGAGCCGAGAAGGAAGAGGAGGAGCCGAGGAGGAGGAGGATCCGAGGAGGAGGAGGAGGAGGAGGAGGAGGAGGAGGAGGAGTAACCAGGCCGGCGGGCACGCGAAGGGGAGACCTCCCGACAGCCGGCCGGGGGCGCCACCCAAGACGCCCACAGTGCCGCCCCCGTCGGCGCGCGGCGGCTGTACGCGGAGCTGCGGCAGCGCCACGTGCGGCTGGCGCTGGTCTGCCCGCTGCGCGTCGCGTAAGCCGCCGCCTTCCCCGAAGGCCGCCACCGCGGAGAAAATGGCGCATCGTCCTCCTCGTCGCCCTCCTCCAGCAGCTGCCCAAGTTTACGTCTTACGGGATGGCTGCCCACGACTTCAGAGATGGCCTGCTGGATCCCCTCCTGAATGGGGTACTGATTTCCACGTGCCTGGTCCGGCTGCAAACAACTGGGCAGCGCCTGCCTCGCTGGATTGCGACCGCATGTTCGAAAACCGTCTGCAACTAATGGAAGGCCCCGCGCAGGTACATACGGGGAGCGGAGCCATGTAGATGTGGGTGCATGGCGGTTTCGCGTTCAGCGTTTTGCGTTCGGCCGCCGAGTGCGCGGCACATGGCGCTCTCCACCACATGGCGCAACCTTTGTGTGGTGCATCCCCAGGCGCACCCGATGGGTAGCACATGCCCCGGCAGTTTCTACAGTGAAGGGGCCCTGGGACACACAAATAAATACACACAAATAAAAACATTCCCCAATTTAAAAAAAAAAAAAAAAACAAATCTGGGTTTCTGTCTTCCCCCCCACTTCCCATATTTTCCCATATTTTCGGGGGAATCGAGGATTAATTGTGTCTGTGTTTTTTCCTCTCCTGATGCAGAGCCGCGCCCGACTCGTGCTTGCCTTTGAGACGGGCAGAGGAGCCAAGCGGCAGGCCGTCCTGTGGTTGTCGTGCCTCGCTCCATCCTCGCCCCACTGTCGGGCCGGACGGAAGGGGGGGATTGGGAAAGGGGGGGTTACGAAATTTGTCGCATGCAGCTGGATTCGGCCTCACCGAGGGGCCCATTCCTCGATACATAGCCGCCTCTGACGCAGGGAGGCGCAGGGAAAGCAGCTACGTGAGCTGATTCTCAACCCCCCCCCTTTGCTATCCCCCCCTTTCGCCCGACCCGACATTGGCGTCGTCGGCGCCGTTTTTGTTGACCGCTGCATCGTAGCACTTCGCAGCCTTCCTGCTTCTGCCCACTGCCCCTCTCGCTCTTTCTTCCATCATCCGTCCTCCATCCTCTCCCCCCGTCCCGCTGTCATGGTTATCATGTATCGTCTTTTCTTGTTCATCCGCATTTCGTCGTCGGTATCCACTTTTTTCTCCTCGTAGAGCGCAGAGTACTCCGTTTCCAGCACAGGTGTTCCACCACTTTATTCGTTGCCCCGCCCAGGTTTGGGTCATGCGGCGCGGACTTGCAGCAACAGGATGCTGAGCTTTCCTTGTTTGATAAGGGACCAAGTAAGGACGATGATGAGGATGCTGGGGACGAGGGGGATGAGGACTGTGTGGGAGGGGAACTGAGGTCGCAGAGGGGGCACACCTTCTGGAGACGAGTTAGTTGAACGTGTCGGACGGGATCGCGGTTGCGTTTTCTCATTTGGGGAAGGAAATAGCGGTGCCTCAGCGACTCCAGGATGGCAATGGTTCGTTGGGATCTTCGGGAAGGCGGCGGGTGGAGAAGCAGATTATGAGGGGAGTGAATGGGATGGGTCGGGGGACGTGGAGGGGAGGGAGGCAACGGAGGGGAGGAAGGGGGAGAGGAAACGAAGGGGCAGGAGGATTAATGGATTGAGAAGGAGGCGGATGAGAAGCAGGGGACCGGGTCACAATGCATTGCGCACACGTCGAGCAAATCCAGCAGTCCAGGGTGGTTCCAACAACACAGTCCGTGCGGCAACGCTGGGACCCACCAGAATCGTAGCAACGAGGAGATTACGTTTTTTCCAAGTTCACTCACAGCAAAACTGCCCTCCCATTCGCCATTCAGTGATGGAATGGTGCCATGTGCATCATCGCGCGCTTGCTGACTTGCACGAATTCCCCTGCCTCTTGCAACCTGCTCCTACCCAGCCCACCTCTTCTGCTCCTCCTCCTTCTCCTCCTCCTCCGCCGAGTGATCCATACTTATGATTGTCCTTGTTCATTACAGCAGCAGCCGCGGCTTCATCCACTTGGTCTTACATAGGGGGGGCGCATAACCGATGAGCGGTCCGTCTGGTGGACTTGGTCCAGTTGCAACGAAACGCGGACCTGATCAACCACTCGCCAATCAATCAACCGACTGGCAAATCCATGAACCAGGGCATCATGCAAATTATAATCAGCCAAGCCGCCGTGGATCTCCTCGTGTGCTGTGTGCCAGCTCGCCCTCTCACCGTGCAGCTCTTGACTCCTGACGGGCCGCATGCACGTCCGGCCTCCCGGTTGTTCTCGGCCCTACTCTCCCCTCCTCTCCCCCCCGCTCCCATCTCATTACGACCGCCACTGCGCGCGCGGAGGCCCAGCCCGGCGCGAACTGATGTGCGCGTGTGCGTGTGTGAATGTTTTTGTGTGCGTACGGGGGGCAGGCGATTCGCTCACCCCCGCCTTCTGTTTCCCTTCCATCCCTGTCGTCTCCTTCTTCGACCCCTGTTACGGCTGCCCCCCCCGTGAGTTTCGTGCAGCGTGGTCTCTACATGGATGAACCTTGTACGTCCCCATTGGATCCCTAAGAGCCACCTCGCCTGACTCCCCCACTTCGCTGCGCGCAGGGCCGCGACGCCGAAATGTGCGAGCGAAGGGGGTCCACCCTTACTCCCTCATGCCCTCTCGCCCCTTCCCTGAATACATCTCCATCAGCAGGAAGTTTCAGTAGGCCGAATTCAGCAAACGGCCCAAGCGATCGGCGTCGCCTGCCAGGTCGGGTCAGTAAATTGTCTGTCATGTGATCATTGCCGAGGGCGTGTGCAAACAGACCCGACCAGTTTGAAAGACAGAAGGTTGACGAGGGATGTGCAGAATGAGGAGGACGTCCTGGTCTGCTCGTCCGTCTCGGATTATGTGCAACGCGTTGTAAAATCGGGCCGGCCCGCCAGAAGATTTGCGCGCAGGTTGTCCGCGTGAGATGGTTCGCAAGTGTAATCGTGTTTCGTCAAGTCCGCCCCTGGAACGCACTGCGTATGCTTCCGCGCCAGGTCGCCATACAGTCTTTCTGAAGACTGCTTGTTGTGATTCGGACGTGCACACCAGACACGATTCCTAGACAGACAAGCACTGGGTGTAGAAGTCTGGGCGGACAGTCGGCGATCGCAGGCACAGACGATGGTGCGTGCGATCGCGGTGGTTGTCCGTCGCAAAGTCGGCCGTGGTCGGCAGCGACGTTAGCAAGAGCGAACCTCGGCCAATGTTCTTCCCGTCCTTCTTCCCTTCCCTCCTCTTTTCCTTCTCCGCCCCGCTCCCATACTCTCTCTCTGTCTTCACCTCTTCCTGTTTACTGCGTTCCCCAGCGGTGCACACACCACACCAGAGGCCCAGGGCACACTGCTCATATGACGTTCCGACGTCGCAGAAGTCGTTCCTGCTAGCTGTGAAGCTGCAGCCGGCGCATGCGGCGGTGATGATATCCGGATCGGTATCCACATCTGAAGGTCAGTCGTCGTCTTCGCGCTCTGCCTCACGCGGCTATTCGGTAGCCATGATCCCCTGCTCGAAGGTGCAGTATCATGTTTATCTGGGTCGCCGCTCCTATTCCTGCCACTTCGTCCCTTCGGTAATCGCCTTCGGCAGGCGGCCGCGTGCATGCCCGAGCTCGGTGCGACGCAGGCGCGCTCGCTGGCTCGGCAGCCACCAAGCGGCACCTGATGCCCGGGGTCTCCGTCTTGCTGGGCCGCAGACCGCCCCCCGGCTGCGGCCCAGTCGCGCACCACCCTCGCCCACGGCCATGGCCTTCGCATCGCTCGGACGTGTTTTTTTTTTTCTCGGCGGGGACTCTTGAGGAGCATCCTGGCCCACCCGGCGAACAAGCCGCGCACGAAACCGAACAACAACAAAAAACACGGGGAGAATGGAGGTCCGAGCGATGGCCAGTGGCGTCCAGGAGGAGGAGGAGGAGGAGGAGGAGGAGGAGGAGGAGGAGGAGGACGAGGAGGAGAAGGGGGAGGAGGGGGAGGGGGAGGAGGGAGGAGGAGGGGGAGGAGGAGGAGGAGGAGGAGGGAGGAGGAGGGGCAGGAGGAGGAGGAGGGGAGGAGGAGCGTGCCTCTGCAGGGGCACGCCTGCAGCAGGGCGGCGCCCTGCGCTGCGCCCTGCGCCCGCCCCCGCCTCCGCGGAGCGGCTCCCCGCGCCGACGCCCTGCGGGGGGCGTCGGCACGGGGCAGCAGCCTCTGGCGGCGGCCACGGCCGCGGCTCCCGCGCGCGTGCGCGGCAGGCGTCCGCCCGACCTTCCTCCGCTTCCTCCTCCGTTTCCTCCTCCTCCTCATCATCATCATCATCACCATCCTCCTCTCCCCCCTCCTCCTCGTCATCGTCATCTTCCGCCTCCTCCTCCTCCTGCTCCTCTCCTTCTCCTCCTCCTCATCCGCCTCCTCCTCGTCCTCCCCCTCCCCCTCCAGCGCGACCGTCCAGAATGTACAAGGTATTATCTCCTTGTCATATTTCTCTTTCTCCGTATGTTTCTTTGTTTTTCTTTCTCTCTCTCTCTCTCTCTCTTGCTCCCTCTCTCTCTCTCGCCGTCGATGTCCGATCCTTTTTACATCTGTGCCACCCCACAGTTGCGGATACGAGTGAGGGGGCGGACGCGGGGCGGGGCGCGGGTGGGACGCGGGCAATTTGCGGGTGGGTCGCGGGGTGGGTCGCGGGTGTGTTGTTGCGGATGGATTGCAGGTGGGTCGCGGGTGGGTCGCGCGGTGGGTCGCGCGGTGGGTCGCGAATGGGTCGCGGGCGGGTCGCGGGCGGCCCGCCCGACCGCCGTCGCGTGGACATGGGTCCAGGGGAGATCGGCTGATGTGATTTCTTTCGAGGGTGGCGATATACGCCAACGAACAGAAAGTAATTTCGGTTGGAAGCGTTCCCCTTTCGTGGCACAATGCTCGGGCAAATGCGTGGTGGGAAGGAAGTCGAGGAAGAACCACCGTGTCTCTATCACTCCTGCACCCCCTGGACTGGGCGGGCGATCGTGCGATATACGCATACAACCGGGTGTGTTCGACATGCTGACTCTGACGGGCTACCCGCCACCTTAATCGAGACGGGAACCGCGCGGAAAGCCCAGGTCAAGAACATGAGCATGATGATGGATCACATACATGAGCGGCAGTCCCCAACACCAGCGAGGCACACCCCTACCGGTGGATTCGACATCAATGCAGGTTACAGTTACGAGGGCACTGACAGGATTGACCAAGACGATGAGTCGATTGGCGCGTGACACCTCAAAAAGAATGGCTTCGTTGGACAGAGTTTGGCCACGACGCTATCATCAATACGTGTGTCATACAGCAACAGTTACTACCCACAAGCAGGCCCGACTTTTGTTGGACCCAAGAGCAAGAGCAGCGCAATATATTTTGGAGTCAAACCTTCCTGTTTCATGGAAGGCATGTAGTTTGGGAGAGGGGACAACAACTTCAAGCGACTCCTGACGCGCAGCCTCGTGACCACCTCCCTCTGTAGTTCACGTGACTAATAGATGCCAGCGCATGTTCACAGATTTGGGCGACCCCTCGGGGACTACGCATGTATTTCTCAAGCCCTTTTCAATGCGGCATTGGCACAATGGGGTTGCACGCTGAACTGGATGTGCGCATGAAAGAAAACACCCCCCAAACCGGCACAACACTCAGATCCGTTCCACCTCGATAGTAAGAATACGATTGCTTTGGGGCTCAGACGCTCCTCGAAACTGCTCAGAACCAGTTTGGTCGCAGCGACAAGCGACGGGAGCATGGCGCTCTCAAGCAATGGCGATTCGACCAGGTGGCAAAGCTTCGTGAACGTCGTGAATGCCCCGACGAACTTGCCCACCAGTGGCAAGAGTACGGAGCTGTCCCAGGGTACCACGAGGAGCACCTAGACGCGCCGAAGACGGATATACGCAAGCTTACATACCAGATCCGACGAGCAGCCCGACAACGTTACGCCACCCATATCAGTTTTTGGCACAGTCGGATCGCACGCCAACTCGCGGGCAACGCCGTGGGAGTTACGAGCAGGATATACTGCCATTTGCCGAGCCTTCGTCCCTCGGCGCCTGCGCTCCGCGCGCACAACGAGCAGAAGGGCATCGAGGGCGGTGCGGAGGCGCAGCGCATCGACCTGGACGCTGAAATAACGCAAGTTCTCCGAGGCGACGACGGCGACGACGACTTCGCACTCGCACGCACTCCATGGAGGTCACGGCGGACACGCACCCACTGCAAATGCTATATCCACGCGGAGGGCAAAGAAGCGCCGAAGCACGCAAACATGGAGCGTGCCCGTCGAGATTGCATTTCTGAGCCGAGGCCCGGCGCGCCCCTCCAAGAGCACGGGCTTCCATCGAGCGCCTGAAGCACCTGGAGCGGAAGCTGGCGCGCAGCCACCCGCACCTATCTTCGCTAGCGGGATCCATTGCAGTTTCTTCAACGACTGGAGTTTCGACGCCCACGGCCCGGGCAACGCGAGGGGGTCCACCCCGACCCCGTGGCCGAACAAACCTGGGCGACAACGAGGCGGATCTCTTCGATGAAATCAGTGAGCCAGTGGACCGCGACGACCTTTTTCACGGAGGCCCACCACCACTGCGAAGAGGACATACCACGCGGAATCTCTCATTGCGCGGCCCCCCCGCCATCTGGGGGCGAGGCCCACCGCGAAGCAACAGATGGACGACAGAATCGACTTGAGTCTGCGTCGTCATTCATTGCCTCTCAGACACATGTCTTGGATCTTCGCGCGCATAGCTCACGCGCAAACCAGCCCCCGACGCGTTCGAGCGTCGCCCTGGACATTCCGTTGGGCAAACGGAACAAGAGAAAGAATATGGCCAGCCAGCGCATCATCCACTTCCCGAACTCGATCTGGAAGATCGTTTTACTCAGTTGTGCACTCGCGGAGAAGCCGCAAGGAAGCTCGGCCAAACGAAATCCCTTGTCATTGGCGCGGCTTTCTGCCGCGTCGACGGCGGGAAGGAGCCATTCTAGCGCAGGGGCGAACGGGGCGGTCACTACGCAGGCAAAAGTTTGGACACAGAGTCGAGCTGCATGAACTCGCCAACGCCATCCACTGCCCACGCGCGGAAGGGCCGCCTACATCTGGCCAGCCCAATGGCGCGAGAAGATCTCGCGGCCCTGACCCGCCAACGACATGTCAATCGCATCGCGCTGATCCCAGTTGACGGCGCAGGGGAGGCGCGTCTTCGGCACCGCGGTGGACTGCGTGGACTAGGTGATGCACTTCGCTGGCGTCTATCACGATTGCATCCCAGACGGAAGAAACATTACGCAGGGCCCCATCATCATGCATGACGATATTTGGGGGCAACATCAGGGCGCATCGCTGCATGGCTTCGCCGACGACTTGCTCGAGAAACGGATGTCACTATCCAGCGCGGCCGAGGATGTTTCGGAAATGATTCAGTCGGGCGACGAGCAGCTCGCTGCACTATGGCATACAGCCGCGCGTATGAGATCTGGACCCAATCGATGGTTGTGAGATGGCGCCAACTGGGTAAGATTTGGAACGAAAGGGGACTTGCCAAACTCAAGAGAAAGGTTTTCCGTGGGAAGGCGGTGGAGGCAGGCGTCGCGGGTTTGGAGGCCTTCGCATTCCCGAGAGCAGATTAGGTTCTCACACTGTCGCGCACCCGCGCGCCCGCGCGCAAGGTCGAGCCAGATTTGTCAACGCGGACAAGCACATCACCGCTGCGAGCAACGCCGAGGCTTTAAAGTTCTGGAATATGCGTCCAGCAAGGGCCGAGCCAGCAGATCGAATCGTGAAATGGTTTCATGGCGCGCGTCGTCGTCGAATCGCACATCGTCAAACGCTCGTCGCAATGTTCGGCCACCTGCTTTCTGAGCCCCGCGCTCCTTAGACGAAGACGGCCACGTTCGAACGTCGGTGAACCATTGGGCCCGCCAGCTTTCCAGGGACTTGGCTCCGTTTCGGGGGGTCAGCGGCGCCGAGGAACTTGGGCGTTTTAGAATGAACCCTGGAAGAGCCCCCTCACCGCGAATTCTAATTCAGGGCGCGAATTTCGCAACATCGATCCGTATATTCCTCGAGCAGCAGCGCCCGCCCCACAGAGTGCATGTGGACCAGGTTCTACGACTCAGCGAACGATGTGATGGACACTCCGACGCAGATCTACGCGCGCGAACTAACCGACCATGAATCTGGACAGCGTCGCGGTCTCACGTTCCCGAGTTGCCGACGGCGCACGACCCATCATGCGTCTCGGCGCCGATGTCGATTTACGGTGCCGAGCTGTGCGATAACGAACCGGCGCTCGAACTGCCGCGCGGCCCTGAAGAGCCGGGAATGCGCGCGGAATCATTTGATTTTCGCTTACGCGCAGGGCTGATGTAGAATGGGAAAATGTGAAGATTTGTCCCAGAAACCAAGTCACGAACCCCACCTGCTCGGATTTGGCCTTGCCGCGCGATCGCTGCAGAGTCAAATGCCCACCTCTGCCGCTACCCCGCCTCGGCCGCGCCCGCCCTGCTTCGAGCATCCAGCTGGCCAGCGGGTCCGAGCTGTTCCGGCGCAGTCGGCGGCAGTGGACAGAGGTCAGCGACGAGGACAAGACAGAGAAACACCACGATAACGCCAAGCGGCAGATACCGGGACGCATGAACGCCCACGTGTCGCCTCATCCTGGAGCAGCCGCTACGACGCGCCCGGCAGAACAAAAACATGAGCAGCGCGATCTTCGACGCATGCACTTCCCATAGCGACGGCGCCGATCGCGCGCTTCCAGGGGCAGACGGCGGCGCGCGCAAGGCAGAGGAGCTCGAAGAAAAAAACGCGACTTCGGGCCTCCGCGGACTTTCGCGATGGGCGGGCTACGATCGGCGATGAAATAGCTGAGTCCGGAGGCCTCGCTCACACGCGCTGCGACAGCTACGGCGCCGAGCAGAGGTGCGATCTCATTCCTCTCCTGCAAGGTCGACAGCATGCACGGGCGCGAGAGGAAAGGGTTGACACTGTCCATCCGCGACCCGTCCTGCCGCTCGATCCTGGCGCAGGCCCTGGCGACTGCCAGTGCCGACCAGAAGTTTGACCAGGCCCCGGCGACGCACATGGAGAGGGGGTTCCAGGACGGGGCGGGACAGCTTCGGCAACGTCCGGAGTTTCGACGGCTGGAGCAACGCGCAAGATTTGTGTTCCAGCGGATGGGCCCACGTTCCCGGTTGGAGTTCAGTGGACGGAGCTTCTTCGGTGATTGGAGTTTCAGTGGATGGAGCTTCTTCAATAATTGGAGTGTCTGAGATGGCTGGCTCTTTGAGTGCAAGCCCGAGCTCGCATGGTGAGAATCGGCCAGTGGCTTCCGCCGCGCCTCCGTCTGACCTTAGAGCGCGCGCAATGCACCTTGCCAGTCTCAACGTTCCCCCAAGAAGTCAGACATTCGAGAATTGTGCAAGTCGCTCCCATGCCCTTCGGCAAGCTAAAATTTGGCTCAGCTGATCAGCTCAACAGTGATCGCCCTCTGTATCTGACCCCCTCGACCTATCTACGCGTCGGAGGTTGTGGGTCTCAGGCTGGGACCTGATCGGGTTATCTGGCTGCGAGACCACCGCTTGGGCGGGGGTCTTCTTGGCGCCGCTTGAACGCAGGGACCTCGCACCAAGTATGATTTGTTGTAGTTTCAATTGCTCTGCACCGAGCTGAGCTAACATGGACAACCGGCGCCGTGGATGTGAATTAATGAACGACAACAGCAACAACGACAGCAGAACCACAGCAGCAGCAGCAGCAGCAGCAGCAACATCACCAACACACGCAACAGCACCAACAAAGACAACAACAACAACAGCAACAGCAACAGCAACAACAACAGCAACAACAACAACAGCAACAGTAACAACAACAGCAGCAGCAACAACCATACCACACCAACAACAAGAACACCACCAACAACAACAACAACCCCAACAACACCAACAACAACAACAACAACAACACCGCACTGCGGAAACCCACATCAGCTACGCACCCAGGAACATTGAATGACCGTTCGCCCCCTTACTCTGATATAGTTTGATGCATAATTTTGTGTGTAAATATTTATTATGTATACATGGATATCCAGCTGCCTGCGGCGAGTCGCGCCGCCGTGCCAGCCCAACATTTTGGACGGCGGCTGTTCAGGCTTGGGGGAGCCGTGACGAGGATGAAGATCGCAGGATCGGGGAGATGATGAGGAGGAGCAGAAGCAGGAGGAGGAGGAGCAGGAGGAGTAGGAAGAGGAATGCCGTCACATGTGACATTTCTCGACTTCATAATGTGCGAAGCTCTTATGGAACTCGTTTGGATCGTCTTGGGACCGTGTCGGCCCCCTGTCGGGTACTCGTAAAGGTCCCTTGAGGCCTTTTGGGCCGTGTTGGGGCTCTCTTGCGCCGCCTTGGAGCTCTCTTGGGCCTTCTAGGGCCATGTTTGGCCGTATGGTGGATGTCTGGGGGCCGCCGTGTGGCCGTTTTGATGCCGTCTTAGGGTGTCGAAGGGTTTTGTGAAGCTGTCTTGGGTCCCGCGGGGGGCCGTCTTGGGGCCGTCTTGGATGCCTATCGGGTCATCGTGGGTTCCCCTTGGGCCATATTTGGCCTCTTGGGGGCGTCTTGGGACGTCTTGGGACAGTTTGGGGCCATCGTGGACGCTGCCTGGGCCACCTTGAGCTGACGGGAACCCGAACAGGTGGGAGCGCGGAGCTTCTGTTTTACGAGAGATCGTGCTATCGGATGCACACCTCCCGCGGCTAGAGGGGGAGGGGGCTTAGTCGAACACAGGAACTTTACCAGGCAGCCATTGGCATTCTACCTCACCCCAACGTGCTAGGGGCCACGGTGGCATCTGTCATATATATATATATATATATATATATGTAGGAGACGTGGCTCCGAGCTTTCCCAGAGTTCCCTGGCCCCCCCCCGTGCTTCTGGGTAGGTTCCAAATCGGTCTCAAGCGGGCTAACGTGGCTTCCGGACGGCCCAAGGAGCCCTAAAGCGCGCCAAGCCGGCTCCAAGAGGGCCCGAAAAGGTAAACATCGCCCCAGTCCCAAGGAAAACACATATGTTTCGCACGCTCGCTGTTTTGATGCGTAGAGCGTCCAAGGCGGCCCCGGAAGCCCCCTCAGGAGAGCCCCAAGACGGCCCAAGAGGTCCTCCAGAGGGCCCCGAGACGGCCCAAGAGGCATTCAGGATCGCCCAAGACGGCCCCAAGAGGGGCCCCCGGGGGATGCGAACTCACATATCGAGGTCTCCGCCCCAAGAGGACCTCGAAGACCGCCAGCAGGCCCTCGAGGATTCCCCCAGAGGACCCAAGGGGACCCAAGAGGCCTTAAAACTGTCTCCAAGAAACTTCCCAGAGCCTTCCCCAGAGACCCGAACAGGCAGTCAAGAGGTCTCACACCAACAAACCAGACACGGTGACAGGATGGGCAGAAGGCCACCAGGAGGGGCACCCGTGCACGAGTGGCACGGTAGCACCTCCTCTGTCCTCAGATTTCGAGGCCTCGAGCCCGAGAGGACACAGGAGACCGCCCGCAGGACCCCAAGAAGACCCTGAAGGCCCCCAAGAACCCCCCAGGAGAATCAGGCCCCAAAGAGCCCCAAGACAGGCCCCAAGAGGCGTCAAAATTGCCTCCGCGAGGCTGCTCAGAGACTTCCCCAGAGACCCGGACAGGCATTCTAAAGGTCTCCGACCCAAAACCCAGGCACGGTGGCAGGGCGAGCAGACTGCCACTAGGAGGTGCACTCGTGGACGAGGGGCACCGTGACCCTTCCTCTATCCTCCTCCTCCTGCTCCAGGTCTTCAAAGACTCCACCTCTCCTGCTCCTGCCCCTCCGTGTCCGGCGCCGCTGGGCGCTGGGCCAATGCCCACCAGAGGCACCCAGGGTACAGCGAGTGCTCCCCCCATCCTCTGGAGCCTCCCCGGGGCGTCCCCGGAGCCTTCCTCGAAGCTCCGGGATCCACGGCAGAAGTTCCAGGCGTCCCAGATGGTTTCCAGGCTGCTCCAGGAAAGCCCGAGATGGCCTCAAGACGGCCCGAGAGGCCCCCAAGACATCCCAAGGTGGCTCCACGAGAGCCCCCTCGAGGGCCCCGAGCGGCAATCATCACCTGTGTAACGTTTGGGGGAAACGTCAATATTTGGCAGGCGCATGTTTGTTTTCCAACCAGCGTCCCAGGCATCCTCGACATGCCCCCAAGAGCGCCCGATGGCGGCCGAGGAGGCCCCCAAGAGGGCCCCAGCAAGCAAGACCCAGGAGGGCCCAGGAGGCGCCCAAGACAGCCCAGAAGCGCTTCAAGAGGGCTCCATGAGGCCCAAAAGAGGCCCAATCGCCCTCGGCGCCAAGGCCGCCCTCGTGTCATCCCGGCGTTCCCCGAGAAGCCTCCAGAGTCGGCGCCCCCAAGAAGCCCCCAAGAGGCCCCAATGGACGCCCAAGTGGCCCTCACGAGTCCCCCGAGCGGCCCCAGTACTGCAGAGACTACAAGATAGTGCTTGCACGCCTCAAGTTGAAGACACCTCCACTCCAGAAGGTATACAAACACTCCGCCCTTCGCTCCTCCTCATCCTCTTTCCCCTCCTCCTCCCCTGCCTCCTCCCCTCCTCTTCTCCCTCGAAGCAGAGCTTTCCCGCGACCACTCTTCAGGCGAGGACCTCGCGTATGGCAGCGTGCCTGGGCGGCCAGGCCTCGAAAAAAGACTGAGCCGAGACAACTGAGCCAAGAGAACCGCCGCGGGTCGCGCTGCCCCGCTGCTGTCTCGGCCCGAGGGTCTGGCCCGAGCCGAGCCCCACGGCGGCGGCAGGGCCGCCGCCGCGCCCCGTGGCCCGCGCCCGATCCCGATGAACACCGCGCGGAGGCTGGACCACGGCGGGTGGTACTCAGAGCGTGAATTACCTACCCCGCTTTTGCTTCCAGGCAAAACCAAGCCATACCACGCGCCTCCTCGTCGAGCGGCCTGACCAGTACAGGCTGCAATTCGGCATCGTTTGGTATCTCTTGGAAGCGAGGGTGGTCAAAAGCGAGGTAGGTTTGGTTTCCCCCTAGGTACGCCGAGGACGACTACCCGCAGTTCTGGCACCTCGCGCTGGGTGGCGCCGCGGGGCTCATCCTTGTGGGCCTGTTCGAGTGGGGCCAGGGGAGGGGTGTGAGCAGGATCGCCAGGTTCGCGTCCCTGGCCGGAGAAGGGCCGTCCTCGGGAGTTGACCCCGCGGTGCGGCGCAGACTGGCCACGTGGGTCAACGGCGCAGCCAATGTGGTCGACTTTTGGACCGGGGGCTTCCTGATGTGCGCAGACAATGTCACGGCGGACCAGTACGTCAAAGTGTTCGAGACGCTGGGGCTACTCTGCGCGCTGCTGCTCACCGTCGGGGTGACTTATCTAATCGCTTCGCTCCTTCCGCCGGCCCTGGAGCCCTCTGCAGGGCCTCTTGGGGGCCTCTTGGGCCCCCTAGGGCCGTCTTGGGGGGCTTTGGGGGGCCTCGTGGGGCGGGAGGGGGGGTAGTCGATTGCGGCTCCCCCCTCGGAGGCCACGATCCTCGTGAGGGATGTCGAAAAATGGCCCTCCCCTGGAGTGCTCTGGTGGCTTCTCCCAGGACCTTGCCGGCGTACTTTTCGTCCGGGGGCCCCCAGGGGCCGCTCCGCGCGCGCGAACTGGAAATATTGTTAACCAGTTACCGGAGATGTTAGCACGCCTCTGGCCCGTTGGGCCGGCGAATTTTACCGCCTCGACCGATCAGCACTTTCATCTTCACGGTGTCATATGCTGCGTCGCCAATTGTTCGCTGCTCCTGGGTACTTTGATGAGCACCTTCTTCGCCATCACGTGTGGCACATTCAAGTCAGACCAGCAGGTGAACATCTTCGTTGGCCTGATCGGCCGCATCATTCTTCGGGGCCCGATCATCTTCTTCGTGGTAGGCCTAGGCCTGCTGTACGGGGAGATGGTGCTGTGGTTCAAGATGACCATAGACGCGGGAACGTCGTGCGTAATGTGCTTGACCACGTGTTTAGTCTTGGCTCCCACTTTCTTCCACTCCATGCACAAGATAGGATGGGCTGTCAAGGTCGTAAAGGAGCAGACATCCGTAGAGCAGCGCCTGGCGTCGATTCCGACACCAGAGGATCTGCGTGCGCGCCTGGACGCGTACGTGGACTCCAAGGACGGCGTCTGCCTGCTTTTTCTCTCTTGTGTAAAACAATATAAAACAACAAATACAAAAAAGGACGGCGCCTGCCTGCTTCTCGACCGCGACGAGTTCCTGAAGAGCCTGGACACCGCGTGCACGCGCGCGACCTCGGTGCAGAAGACGTTGGCCGGTCGGCTCTTCGACGCTCACGTGGACGAGGCGCTGGGCGAATTCGGGGAGAGGGGCCGCGCCTCCAACCGGGCCGCGGCGCAGAGCAGCAGTTGCCTCGATGCACAGAGCGACGGCAGCACGATCATCCCTGGCGGGTCGAAGCCCTCGACCTGAAGGCCGAGAGCAGCGGCAGCTTCGATGTGATGATCGATGCAAGGGCTGATGGCACAGGGCGAGGTTTCTGTTCCTCATCTTCCACCTCCGTGCCCTCTTGTGTTCGTTGTCGTTTCTACATCGCCCTGCCTCCGTTCATCAGATTGTCAGTATCATGTGTATGCACCCGTCTCTCTAATGCTCATTCGTTCCGTCCTGTTGATCCAACTCATCCAAAAGTATGGTTCTCACCGGCCTCGCATCGCCGTACATTGAAAAGTGCCTCGTCAATTGCCACCTGTCCTGCGAGCGGGCTGCCCACGAATTGGCGGCTTCGACAGCTTGCAAGCAATGGACGGGCAATGCCCAGGCGGGCATCAGTTTGGGATTCCTTTTTGCTTTTTCAATTGATCACTGCCTGTTTTCCCGCTGCCCGAGTCCGTGTGACCCGAGCAGTGTGCCCGAGTCTGGGGACAGTGTTTTGTCCTCAGTGTTGTTGTGGCTTTTCTGTCAGGCCGAGGATACCTCATCCTTCGTCTCCTCACTCCTCTTACTCCTCATCAGTCTTCCTCCTTCGCAGTGGCTCTACGGCCCCTCGTCGTGGTCGTCTCCTCCGCGTCGTAGATGTTGTTCTCGTTGCCTTCATCCTTCTCTCATCCTTTCGTCTTGCTCTTCCAATTCTTTGCATCATCACCATCACCATCCTGCTAGTATGGTAAGTTGCCTCTACTTCCCCCCTTCCGTCAATGCAAGAACGCATTGTCAAGCGGCTCTCAGTGAGTTGGCGATTTGTGAATTACAGACCCTCGCATTTTGAAGCGGGATAAGGACGAGTGGCCGCAGCTCTGGCACGGGGCTGGCAAGCGTTTGCGGGCACACGTGTCGCCAACGCGCGCTAATATGAACAGGTCTGATGGCCGAGTGTTGAGGCCCGCGCGCGTGCATCTTGTACGCCCGAGTCCAGAGCCTCTTAGCGTCTCCACCCTGTCTTCCAGGCTATGATTCGTTGCATGAGCTTCCTTGTGACAGGCTGCTTCATGCGACTCTCCTGGTTACCTGACGGTCTCACCTCGCAATGTTTTGCGTCCCGACAGTAATAGATCGGATTCCACAAGGTTCTGTCCCAGTATCCGCACGGGTGGCATCTCTGAAAAATCAGGCGGACATCATACGTCGTATGCTCAGCTAGCCCCGATGGGCCCCAAGGAACGGGAGTCCTTCTCAGCAGCTTGATCTCAACGCGAGGTCCAGACGTGGGCGGGGTTGGGAGGTCCGTAGTAGGGGTTCTGCACACGGCTGTGATGGCGATGTTCTACGGCAGTTTCGGCCAACGGGACAGTTTGTTTGTCATCATTTTCGTTCTCCCTTGCTTGTTCTCGCCCTCGGGAGTGAGACGACCGATGTTCCAAAAGTTTGCCAGGACCTTCAATCACTTACCCGGGGTTAAGAAAATCAACTTGCAGGGAAGGGGTCGAGACATCTGGGCCCCCATTGTGCGAACAAATCACGGCGTCTGGGGTTTGGGGTCTTTCGGCCGGCTTGCAATGTGTGAGGGTTCACCGAAGTTTTGTCAAGGCGGTGTGCTTCCCTTGTGTCTGGCCTCTCACGTGGTCGTATGGCCAGGCTGGGTTGGGCGTTTCATGGATTCGCGTTGGGCCCTCTTGAGACAATTGTAAAAATCTTGGAGCATTTAGAGGACTCGGCGGGCCGTCTCTTGCGCTGGTCTACTAATCTAGCCATGTTGGGTCAGTCGTTTGCAGTGTCGACACGCCCATCTTCCGAGAGTTGCACTGACTTGCAAGACCAAGAGTTCCTTGGGGGCGCGAGAACAGAGGGGGTCGTTCCCAGAAAAGTGCAGAAACCCTACCGTGCAGCTAGCAGGCACCCTGACATTTTCCCAAGAGGAGCGTGCTCGTCACGCTCGCACGCTGCGGGCATGTCGAGAAACACAATCGGACAACGCCATCCAAAGGCTGGGAAGCTCGCAGGCACTATAGCACGCACAACGTGCCGATGGCACGGTGACAAATCTGCGCCGAGCTCAGGGTGAGGCTAAATTTGAAGCGCACAGTGGACATGCAATCCCCACCAAGGTGAAATCTGATTGTAACTACTTGCCCAGCTCAGCTCGCTGCACCTACAGCAATCTATTCTCAGCGAAGTGGCTTGAAGCGGAGCTAAGCGAAGCGAGGCGCTTGGAGGTTTAAAGCATCGGGGTACCTCACACATAGGATATGTGTATTTTGCGGCCAACCCGACACAGTGTACCATCGTGCATGGAGGTGCCCCAGATATGCTCCCGACAGAGAACTCGAAAGCTGGGCGAGGGCTGCTAAAACGGTGGCTGCTAAAACGGCCCTCCCGGAAGGAAAAAACAATTTCCCGGAATGAGGCGCGGCACGCGAAACAGTCAACGGGCTTCTTCCCGGAAGGACGAAGACAGCTTCCCGGAGGTCGATTTTAGCAGCCACGGATTTAGCAGCCCTCGCCCGGCTTCCGAAAGGCATTGACCCGGAGGTGCTGGCCATGGCCGAACACGTCGGCGAGGCAGATCCGTGATTCAGCAATCTATGGATGGCGACGCCTCCTTCCACTGAGCGGCCCGCCCCAGCCTCTGTTAGGCATGTAGGCCCGTCGGGCAATGAAATTCCCCCATTGAAGTCCTTCTGCACCGAGACGCTCCTCGAGCTCTGTCCGCGGCAGGCCGGAGGCCTCAGCGATGGAGCCCGGGAGCCGCGGACAAGAGTTAACGCGCCACCTTCGCGTTGAATTTCGTCCTCAAGCTCGGGGGGCGCGGGACCCTCACGTTAAATCTCGGTCTCGGCCCAGACCCCGCGTCGATGGGAGTTGTTTTCACATCGATAAGGATGGTTTGGCCCGAGCTGGTTGGTCGGTCATAGGGCAGGATTCCCAAGGTCGCATGCTGAGGGCGATTTGCGGCCCCGTCCCCGATGGCCTCCCCGAAACGGCCCCGGCTGCGGAAAACAACGCTCTTATGCAAGCTCTGGACCACCTCATCTCAGATTTTCCGGATGACAAGGCCGTGCATGTAGATTGCCAGGCCTTGATCCAAGGAGCTTTGAACCTGATGTGGGCCAAGAGCGACTCAGCCCCCTCAGCCCCCCAAGTTGGCGGCCGACAGGGAGTTCCCGCCGTTAGTTAAGGTAAAAGCTCACAAGTCCCTCGAGGAAGCCTCCTCCAAAGATGAGGAGCTGCACATTCTCGGAAACAGGTATGCGGACCAATGGGCTCGAGAAGGGACCCTGTCTAATGGCTGGCCAGAAGACGGTTTGAAACATTTTAGGGCTGATTTGTTTATGTTTTCGGGGGGGGGCCGCACCATATTATCTATACTTGAGCTGTGGCCCCCCACTCGAGAGCTCCTCGGCCCCCTCCAGCGGGCTCCCAAGGTCCCCAGTGGGCAGAATGCGGTTGCGAGGGTGCCCCACACCCAAGTCTGGGACGGGAGCTGCTGGAGGTGCGTGGCGTGTCATAGGTCTGGAGCCAAGCTGCTGGCCACCACGCGATGCTTCTCCCTCTCGACTTCATGTCAAGACGTGCTCCGGGAGGAGCAGAAACCAGAGCACGGGCATAAGATTCTTGTTACGGCTGTGTCTGCGACCGGGTATGCCCGCACTCTTCTGCAATGCATGCGGCGCCATCGCCTCGAGTCGCGCGGCTCGTCTCGAGGATCCCGTGTGTCACCCAGCATTGAGTGCTGAACTGCGGAAGTTGCGCCGTGGGCCGCTGCCAGGGGGGTCGGGCAAGGCGGAGCTCGGCCCGCCGTGGCACCCGTGGGCCCCGCGACCCGCAGTTGTCTCGTCTTCCTCCTCTCCCCCCCCCGCCTCCCAGGTAGTGCGGCGCTTGGCCGACCTGAAGGCCAACGCGCGCCGGGGAGGGCTGGGCAGAGGAGGGGTGGGGAGCTGACGTGGCAGGGTTTGGGGTGATCCCCCTTCCCTCTCCAATAAAGGTGGAATGGTTTAAAGGCAGATGTTCGACACAAGCACACATCGAATCCAAGTGCAGCGATATTTCGAGCGTTGCAAAAAAGACGCCGACCTGAGCTAAGCCAATTCGAGCGACTCCAAGCGAAGCTAAGTTACGCTCGCAGTGACCTTCTCGCTATCGCTAAGTCAGGTCTAGGTGCCGAACTAGAGATGGAGTTGGTGATGCAATGACGCATCACAAGCAACGCAGAAAATTGGAGCCGCATTTGAGCCAGGCTAGGGCACACTACAAAAGCCAACCTGGCCAACAACGCAGTTCTAGGGCTGATGAAGTACGGCCTAGCCAAGCACATGAGGGGCCAGGCGCTGGCTGGGCCGCTCGGCCTCAAGGTCCAGAAACTGAACGTTCCCTCCCCCTCCCCCCTCCCCGCCGAGGCCATCACTGGGCAGCAGTCGCGGCGCAGGAGCCGAGGGAGACGGAGTGATCGCGGGCCGCAGCTCGTCGCGAAGCGTGAGCCCGCCTTGAGCAGGGCATCGCCCCTGCTCTACTGGTATGCGCCCAGCTGGGAAAGAGGGAGGCGGGCGTGGAAAGAGGAAGGCGGGGGAGGCGGAGAGGGAGGTGTGAGGTGGGGGGGGCGGGGGAAGCGTCAGTCAGCGTGGGAGGGAGGTTGCAAGAGAAGCAGGCAAGGACGGAGAGACCGGCTCCAGGGAGGTATTCGGGTAGGGAGACGGGGAGGGAAGCAGGGAGGATCGCAGGGGAGGGAAAGCGATGGCACGGGGCGGGCTCCAAAAGAATCGAACGTGTGTGTCCCAATTCCCGAATAATTCAGCTCACCGCCAGAATCATGAGCGCGTCGTGGACCAATTGGCGCCCAAACCCAGAGCACTTCAAAACATTATATTCCCATGTTAGTCGAGCCGCTAAGCTTGCGTCGGGCATGTCCCTCTACAGGAAGAATATTCGAGAGTTGTCAAAAACAGTCTGGGGACGGTTGTTTGACAATTGTTTTGACTATTTTCGGCTATTTTCATGTTTTGTCAAAAATCCGCCTGTAGGGGGACATGCCCAACCTAACGCTAAGCCCGAAGAAGGAATCATGAGCGGCAATCGGATTCGCGCCCGCTCAGTGAGTCTGAAACAGGAGGGAGGGAGGGAGGAACGATGGCTAAGGGGGGAGGCAGGGTGAGGATTCATTGAACTTACTCTGCACACCCAGCGTGGTTGAATCGGACCTTTGAATTCGTTGCGCATATCTGGAATTCGTCCCCTGGCTGCGCGCCTCAGGAACTGCCTCCAGAGTCAACGTTTTCGTTTGCTTGGCCAGAGTCGATGGTTTTTGTCGCCTAGCCGCCAGCACTCGGGATGGCGTGGTTTCTTGCGTTCCCTCTTGATAGATGACGCCGTGCCTCCGCTCCGTCGCGGTCAGAGTTTGCTCTCGACTCTAGTTGACCAGAATGTTCGTGCGCCGCCAAACGGAGTATATTCGTGCGCGGCGGCCTCTCACACTCACGCAGAACATGTTTCCATCTGTACGTGCTGCCAATTCGATCTGCCCCGCATGCTCGACGCGGGCGCGATGTGCCCTCAGGAGCGCCTCGGCTGGCACCGTTGCTGTCGCCTCCGTCGACGCTCAGTGTGGGAAAAGCTTGTTCCCGCCAGGGGGGCTCGGAGGTTTCAGCCTGCAGACCAGAGGCGCAGTCATGTCGGGCCCAGAAGCTCGAGCCCTCTGGGTGGCTCTGGGGGCGTCGGGCCAGCAGAAGGGCCGCAGGGGGCGACACTTGGCTCGGGAGCCGCCGTCTCGGGATCCATGGGAACGGCCTCCGTCGCACCAGATTCAACCGGAGTGCGCCCCTGACAGGTGCCCGCCACTCGGCGCCATCAGGAAGCAAGGAAACGTGCTCATTGGGAGCTTCGGTCTCTGAGGGCACGTTTCGGGCTCGGGTCTGCCGCACATTGGCCCAGTGGGTGAGACATTGTGCAAACATGTGGTCGAGAGCCTGGGGTCTTTGAGAAATCTGTTGTTCAATTGGAAATGTAATGGGGGATGTCTGTATTGTGATGGAGGGTTCTCCCTGACAGGATTATTATCCTTCAGCGTTTGCGTGGAAGTTCAACATAATGTCGCCCTCGACGGTGAATTTGGGCGCCTTGCCATTCTCGTCCGCGAGAGGGGCGCATCAGAATTGGCTACTTATCCAGAACATTACCCCGCAGCTGTCACATGCGGCCGCGTTTGGGCATGGCTTCACGACCCTTGCTTTCTCTTCCGACAAGGGTGCGCCAGATGGCAATACCAAGAGCATAATGTGGCATGTGGGCCTCCAAGTGGCCACATTTTGAAATAGAGTTCTCGCCCTTTCGATGTCAGCCTCATTCCCAGCAGGGAGAAGTGTTTGCTGCTTCAAAGCCACCAGCATTTCTAGCTCCGAGCCATCCTCCCGCTTCCACGCCGACCAGTTTCACACCCCATAGCGATGGTGCCGCCTCAGCGCCGGCCATATTTCCAGTGCAGCATGGAGCTGTGCCTCAACGTCTGAGCAGTAGCAGCAGTGGCAGCAGCAAGGGCAGCAGGCGCAGTAGGAACAAACAGCAGTAGCGTCGCCTGGTACAAGCAGCAGGAAGATCAGCAGCAGCAGTAGCAGCTGTACAAGCAACTGTACGAAGATCAGTTGGCGGAATTTTGTTATGGAGAGAAGCATCAGCGGCATGAGCAACTAGCAAAAGCAGCACTTGTTACGTGCAGCGGCCCATGCTACAGCATCCAATTCTTAGCGTCATTGTCAGCACCAGCAGCACTAGCAGCCCGGGCGGTGGCCGGCGACGCCGTTGCTCGAGGCGGCGAGGACGATGGGGCCAGTGCGGCGACATCGGCGGTGCCAGGGCGTGCCAGCGGAGGTTGACCGTGCGAGACGGTGTCGAGTTGAGGGGCAAGCAGCAGCAGCTACCGGAGAAGCAGCGGGCCCAGGAGCGCAGTAGCAGCAGTTCCAGCAGCAGCGCCACAGGAAGCAGCAACGGTAACAGCAGCACCAGGACTTGTTGCTGTTCCTGCAGTAGTGCTGTAAATCGCCGGGTTAGCACACGTATGAGCCACATTCGTAGCATCAGAAAACATATTGAGTTGAATCAGTTACTGGTATTTGTTTGTCAGAGGACCGGTGCAGTAAAAGCGCGCGCTTTTAGTTTCAGCCGTAGCCGTAGTTCTAGTCCTGAGGTGGTAAGTGCATTGATATAGCACGTGTGAGTTATCGGTGCAATCCATGTTGCAGCTGTAATCGCATGTGCGACCAGCTGTCGCATTGGTCCTCGCTGTTGTAGCGGTATGAGGGGCCAAATTTCTTCGCGCGTCGGATTTGTCGTGGACTTCTCCTGCGAGAGCACCGGCTTGTGGCTCGTACATGAATTCCATGGAACGGCGTCATGAGGCGCGATTTGAGGCCCTATTTCTGGCCTGAGGGCGGGAGAACACGCTACGCTTGGAATGCCATCAGTGAAACATAGCGGATTGATTTGCCCTGGTCAAGCGGCTATGATGCCAATTTCGAGGACCATTATGATGCGGATTCGGCCCCGAACCGCGCTGAAGCAGATTATGAGTGTGAAGGCCTATGATGACCCTGCTTCCCAATACAATCCTTTCTCATGGTCTCGAGTTGGGTGCGAGGAGCCTATGATGGCTTCTCTGTGCCCACCCCGTCCTGGTCACAGGAACTTCGCATCCCCTATGATGGTAGGATGGGTGAGCAGTCCGCATCCCCCTGCGCTGCACGTGTGGCGCGAGGTTCCTATGGGTTTGTTCTGCGAGCGGCGCGGCGCACACGATGCCCACGAGCCACTGCCCCCCCGCCTACCACACATCCCGACCAGTCCCGACCACCGTGCGTTTTCGTGGTCAGCACCTGACCACGAAAACGCACGGTGGTCCCTGTTGCCGCCGCCACCTCGCGGCAAGACGCCCCCCAGGGAATGTCATGTCAGGTAGCCCAACAAAGCACCCCCGAAAGCGAACAGTCACCAGGACAGAAGGTGCATGGAAAGGCACGGAGGAAGAGGGTTGCCGACACAGAGCAAGACACCAAGCTGACAAAAGGCACAACCACCTCGTTGTCCTTTCAAGCCGTCCGCATTTTGCTCAGCTGCGGACCTTTGATCCTCTTAGGCATCAGAGCCGCTGAATTCTATGTTTGCGCATGCTGAATGCAATGAATAAGTTGGAGTGTAAAGGCCCATGGTGGCCCTTCTTCCCATAACGCACCTTTTTGATGGTATCGAAATGGACGCGATGTGCTTATGATGGCCCCTCTGAATGCGTATGATGACTGCACTAGTCGACCGGCAGGGAACTGAGCCCCGTTCATTGCCAAGAAGGAGAGAGCATGGTACGCATGACTTGGCATCAGCGAAGACGTAACGCATTGGTTGGCCGTGGTGAAGCGGCTATGATGCCCACCTCGAAGACCGCCACGGTGCGATCTGGCCTCGAGCCGCGCTGAAGAAGGTGAACATCAGTGAGCAAACGATCTCCGAGAGATCAGGATCAGTTGCAGCAGCATCAATAGCATTGGCAATAACAGCAACAGTTGCATTACAGCCTGATTACCACACCCCCGAGTGAATGAGTACTCAATCGAAATGATTATGCCTGTGCTTGATGCCCTAAGTAGTCGAGGACGACGTATAGGTCAAGGTTGATGTTGGATCTGAAGGTCAAGTTAGAAACAGAGGCCCTTGTTGATCACGGTTCTGCTCGTAGCAGCGGCAGGTGCAAAGATGGTCAGCCCCGTCAGAGGTGCAAATAGTAGCCCTAGTCGCAAGCGTTGCCGTAGCCGCCGCAGCAGCGGTAGTGGCGGCGGCACGAAACTCTGCTGGGGCACGGCACACCAGCAGGAGCGGGTGTGCGGCACATCGGTTCGTGCCGTGCCGGCATGGCGACTCCGCCACGGGCGTTCAAGACGGAACGTCGCCGTTGGCCCAGAGTCGTCCAGTGTGGAACGACCCGGCGATCGAAACGGCGCCGATCGTTCCAGCTGGAACGACCCACGCAGTGGCAGAAGCCAGCGCGCAGGGTGTCATGGCACGAGCCCGCCGTGAGTTGACGATCGAAACGACGCCGATCGTTCCCGCTTGAACGACCCACGCAGTGGCGGAAGCCAGCGCGCAGGGTGTCACGGCACGAGCCCGCCGCGAGTGTGGCCCGTTTGCCTTGGAGCATTGGTGAGAGGAGGAGGCCAGGCGTTGCTTCATTAATAGGGGGGGCGATGCGCTTGAGGGTGACGAAGAAGGTGTACCTCTTGTGCCCTACCAGGGGGCCCTGAAGGGGCCCCCTGGGGGCCCAGAGCGCGCACGAAAGGTGCACATGTCTCCCCCCATCGCCCCCCCCATCAAGCAACGCTTAAGTCGGGCCTGTCCCACTGCAGGGAGAGTATTCAAAAATAGTCAAACCATAGTCTGGGGACTTTTTTTTATGAAAAAAATGATTTTTTGTGTATCTTTTGTTTTTCACTCAAAATCGGCCTGTAGGGGGACAGGCCCGACTTAAAGCAACGCCCGGGCTTGGGGAGGGGGGTCGAGGCGCGGGCATGGCCGCCGACAGCCTGCGCGGCGTCGTGGTCGCGCCCGGCATGCCCTCCGGGCAGCGCCCGCCGCCGTCGCTGCCGCAGCCCGCTGCTGCACCCGCCCGTTTGTCACCCCTCCCACCCCGCCTGCCAGCTCCCCCCTCCCCCTCCCTGGCGTCCCCGCCGCTCTCCTCCCCTGACCCTGTCCCCCTGCCCCCCCCGCCTCACCCCGCCCCCCTGCCCCGTGCGCCCCCCCCCAGAAAACCCCCCAAGAACCGCCCCTGTCCGTTCCCTCCTGCCCCTCCCGCTCCTCTTCCTCTGCTGCCACCCTCGCTCTTCCTCCGCTTATGTTCCGCCTGTCCCCTCACCCCCACCCCCCAGGCCTGCGTGGTGCGGGCTTCCGCCGTTGCAGTGTTTTTGTGTATGCCCCGCGAGTGGTGCCCTGGGTCCGCAGGTTCTGGGCACACGAAGTGCGCTCTGGTGAGTGGCGTTGCAAGGAGAGGCATAGGGACGCGTCAGGCAAAGAGACGAGGCGAGGGGTAAGGCGAGGTGGGGCGGGGCGGGGCAGGGGGAGAGCAAGGCCAGGCGAAGTAAGCCAGAACGAAGTCAGGCCAGGGTGGGCGAGGCTGGACAAGACAATGTAAGGTAAGGCTGGGGCGAGGCACGCACAGCCCGGGGACCAACGGCAGTGCCAGGTCGGAGTTGCAAGAAATGATTTGATTGAAAGGTGCCTCCCCTGATCTTCCTGGAGACAGAATGTTTTGCTCACTGATGGCTGGGCGCACACATTTCACATTGAAGGCAGCAGTGTTTGCCTTCAGCAGTTTCTGCCTTCAGCGACTAAAGGTTTGCCTTCACCGTGCCAACATGGCATGCGCCGCATAGGTCGCACCGCATACCTTGCACAACATAGATTGCACCACGCAGGTGGCAATACATAGATTGTACCACGGACACTGCGCATCCATGGTGAAATAACGCATCGTGTTGGGTCCACGTTGGCACATCGGGTTGTTCTCAAACATCGGTGCCTGCGACGGCATGTGCTTGTGGCTTCAGGTGCTCGAACTCAGAGCAGCCCGTCACTCATGGCGGCATCTAAGGATTCGTTGGTGGCTCGGCGGCCTGCTCCGAGAGTGCCCGCCCGCTCCCGCGCGGCGGGGAGGTCCTGGGCACGGCCAGGGGACCAACAGCGGTGCCAGTCGAGAGTGCGATTGAAGTGAGCCTGCAGGCTTGAATAGTTGCCAGCGTGGAAGAGCGTTCTCATAGACTAGCTGGGGCATCGCTCACTCACCGAGTCCGTGGGACATGTTTGTGCTCCTGCTGTCCGCAAGGGGGCAGGATGTGTCCGCTGGAGGAGATGCGGAGAGACTTCGGAGTGAGGCTTCGCGTGTGCCCTTTCCTTCCCTTTCCCCTTCTCTCCAAAATTGCGCTGGAAAGAGGGCTGCCAGCGTGGTCCCTGAACAGCGAGTCGTCGCACTGTCGAAGCGTAAGCCACGTCATAGCAGCACGACGGGCGGCAGCGTGGCGGAGTTGCCGCACGCGCGCCCCGAGGGGGCAACGGGCGGCAGCGTGGCGCAGCGTGGCGAATCCTCGACGTACCCCCCGAGGCGGCAACGGGAGGCGGCAACGGGAGGCAACGTGGCGAATCCTCGACGTACGATCCCATTCCCCAGGGAGAAGGAAGAACCCCTAACTTGGCATCGCTTGGACGTGTGCGTTTTTCCTCGGCGAGGACCATCGAGGAGCATCCTTGACCACTTGCCGAAAAAACCACGCACGAAACCGAAAAAAACACAGGGAATGGACGTCCGAGCGATGGCGAGCTAAGCGCAAGCACTGCGTGGGGAAAACGGCCAGCACTCGCGGCGGCCTCCTGCCTTGGTGCTCAAATGGTCGAACTCGGGGTTGCCGTTCACACCATTCCTCCGCACCTGAGAGGTGGTTGACAGTGCAGCGGCTTGCTTCGAGCTTGAAGGGGGATGGTTTGCCCAAGGTTCCCTCGCGCCATGTCGTCCTGCGCACTGGCCCCTCCCTCTGACCCGCCTGCCCCGCCTCACGTGGCCTGCTATGTCCCTTCCCATCCGCCTCGTCGATGCCTTGCCATCCCGCGCTTTCGACCCCATCGCCCTGGCGCTTCCCCTTCACAGTTGCACATGTTTACTTCCATGGACCCCCCCAAAAAATTACGCTACCGAGGAACCCCACATACTTATAATATGGCTGGAGTGATGATAGCTGAAGTGAAGCATGTGAGAATGATGTTGGTGGCCGTTGCCCCGCCGATGCCGTTGGTGACGCCATTCAAGAGGAGAGGTGGAAGAGGAGAAGCGCCGCGCCAGCCACACTTTGCGAGCCCGAAACAGATAGCGACCGCACCCCCAAGGCACCCCCTTGTGGCGTCGAGAAAATGCAGCGCCTGCTATGCTTTGGACGACCGGAGCGCATGCCGGCCGCGGTGAGGGACCACCCCCTGCGCACCCCCTGTGGTGTAAAGCAAATGCCACGCCCGCTATGCCCCGGACGACTGGCGAGCATAGCGGCCGCGGTGAGGGACCACCCCCTGCGCACCCCCTTATGGTGTCGAGAAAGTGCCACGCCTGCTGTGCCTGGACGACCGTCGCGCATAGCGGCCGAGCTCAGGGACCACCCCCTGCGCACCCCCTGTGGTGTCGAGCCAGTGCCACGCCTGCTGTGCCTGGACGACCGTCGCGCATAGCAGCCGAGCTCAGGGACCACCCCCTGCGCAGCCCCTGTGGTGTCGAGAAAGTGCCACGCCTGCTGTGCCTGGACGACCGTCGTGCATAGCGGCCGCGCTCAGGGACCACCCCCTGCGCAGCCCCTGTGGTGTCGAGAAAGTGCCAAGCCTGCTGTGCCTGGACGACCGTCGTGCATAGCGGCCGAGCTCAGGGACCACCCCTCTGCGCACCCCCCAATCGAGTCTCTGCGCTGCTGTGCTGTGCCTGGACGACCGTCGCGCATAGCAGCCGAGCTCAGGGACCACCCCCTGCGCACCCCCTGTGGTGTCGAGAAAGTGCCACGCCTGCTATGCTTGGACGACCGTCGTGCATAGCGGCCGCTCTCAGGGACCACCCCCTGCGCACCCCCTATGGTGTCGAGAAAGTGCGCCTGCTATGCCTGGACGACCGTCGTGCATAGCGGCCGAGCTCAGGGACCAGCTCTGGTGTCGAGCCAGTGCCACGCCTGCTGTGCCTGGACGACCGTCGAGAGGGAAGCTCTGGTGTCGAGAAAGTGCCACGCCTGCTGTGCCTGGACGACGGTCGTGCATAACGGCCGCTCATCAGTGGTGTGGAGAAAGTGCCACGCCTGCTGTGCTTGGACGACCGTCGTGCATAGCGGCGGAGCTCAGGGACCAGCCCTCTGCGCACCCCCTGTGGTGTCGAGAAAGTGCCACGCCTGCTGTGCCTGGACGACCGTCGCGCATAGCAGCCGAGCTCAGGGACCACCCCTCTGCGCACCCCCTGTGGTGTCGAGAAAGTGCCACGCCTGCTATGCTTGGACGACCGTCGTGCATAGCGGCCGCTCTCAGGGACCACCCCCTGCGCACCCCCTATGGTGTCGAGAAAGTGCTACGCCTGCTATGCCTGGACGACCGTCGTGCATAGCGGCCGAGCTCAGGGACCACCCCTTGCGCACCCCCTCTGGTGTCGAGCCAGTGCCACGCCTGCTGTGCCTGGACGACCGTCGTGCATAGCGGCCGCGCTCAGGGACCCCCCTCCCTGCACACCCGCTCTGGTGTCGAGAAAGTGCCACGCCTGCTGTGCCTGGACGACGGTCGTGCATAACGGCCGCGCTCAGGGACCACCCCCTGCGCACCCCCCTCCTGCCATCCCCTGCGAATCCTACACGCACGTCTTGTATATGGCATGTTCTGTGTATCTGTATGATGCGTGTGCGGCCATATCGGGACGTGTCTCATGTGTGTGCCCACTATGTGGCGCACACGCCTCAATGGACGCTGCAGTGAACACGCCAGGCGCGCACTAGCGTTGTATGGTGTGTGTGCGTGTTGTGTGCGAGTGTGTGCATGCGTGCGGCTGTATGTAGACGCGTGTCTCATGTACTTGCCGTGCATGCGTTGAGCGCGGGTGAGGAGAGGAAGGAGGAGAGAGGAGGGGAGTGGGGGTGCGACGACGTGTGTCTCAATGAGGGTGATGTATGATGCGTGTACGGCTGTATGTGGACGTGCGTATCATGGGGATGCCAGTATGCGGCGCATGCGTCTTGCATTTCCGTGTGCAAGCGAGAAGGAGAAGGGGAGGGGGGAGGTGAGACGCGGGTACGGCGCGGCAGGGAAGAAAACCAGAACCCCACGAACCATGTGGGGAAAAATGACATCATCGCGGTCTGGATGTGCATTATCAGGGTGAGGGGGCCCGCATGGTCTTTCTCCCAGCGTGCGCGTGTCTGGAGAGGGGACTTGTCGTCCAGGGGCGGCATGTGGGGGCTACACGTGGGGGTGGCACTTCGGGTTACACTTGAAGGCTAATTAATGTGAGGTACGCTCGGGTCGACACATGGGGTGACACTTGGGGTGACACATGGGGGCTACATGCGCGGGCGGCATTCAGAGGACACTGTGGGGGCGGTGCTTGGGGATACACATGGGGAGCAGCACATGTGGCCCAGGGTTCGCCCGCGCCGTCGCCCCTCGCACCATGATCTGTGAATGCTGGGTGCTGCGTATGTTGCGCTGTCTATGTGGCGCAATATGCATGTATCTATATTTATATGCATGGTGCAAGTTACGTGGTGCAATGGTGCAAGTTGTGTGGTACAAGCTAAGTTGTGCAATCCCCGTGGTGCAAACCACGTGGTGAGAGCTGCGCGGTGCACTGCGTGGTGCACGCTATGTGGTGTACCACACGTGGTGCAAGCTACGTGGTACAACACATGTGAGGTGGTGCAAGCTTTCCGATGCAAGCCTTGCGTTGCCCGCGGGCAGCCACCAAGAGGGCACCAGGGAAAACACCGACACACCCGTACAACTTCTTTAAACGCAGGTGACATTACACAAGTCTTACGTGCAAGCGATGTTGCGCGACGCATGCATACTTTTCACTCTCCCTTGCTACTGCTCTCCCCTACCCTCCTCTCTCCCTCTCCCCTCCCCCTTTTTGCCCCATCCCTCCTGCAATTGCCCTCCTCTCTTTCCCCCATTCCGCATATCACTTGTCACGCACGAGCCCCTATGTCTTCCCAGTGTTTTCCTGCGCCTTCCCACTCGGACCGCTCGCGGCCCCCCCCCCCCCCCCAGAGGAGGAGGGGGAGGAGGAGGAGGAGGAGGAGGAGGAGGAGGAGGAGGAGGAGGAGGAAGCCCCCGTGGCTCAGGCGTCTGCCTGAGGAGGGGCTATTCTCTTGCACTTGCGAGCCGCTGTTTCCCCCCTTGCCCCCCGCGCCGCCATGGTCTCAGCAGCCAGGCTCCATTGGATCATCCAGGAGCTAGCGAATGGCCGCCAAGGCGTCGTCAAACTGTGCAGCCACAGCGACAAGCTGATCATGCAGATCTGCCTGCTCCCCGTCTGGGAGCCGACCATGCGGAACAGCCTCATGATAAGTTTGCCCCACATGGTGCAGCTGGACATCGACAGCGCTATCATCGTGGACCACGGGCACAAGAACTCCAAAGGCGAGTCCCGCATCCGTCTTGTCGTGAAGCCCCTTCCGGTTTTCTTCGAGGGCTGCTCTGGTACGCCGCCGGCCATGCTTTCTGCGGTGGAGGAGGGTTCCAAACGCCAGACGCACGCCGAGTCCATCGGGCCAATCCTGGCGCACGAGAAGGGGGAGTCGTCCAGCGAGCAGCTGTCTGTTGCAGGTGGCGCGGCTGGTCCGGGCTCTGTGGCGATGGAGAGCAAACCCTGCGCAAAGGCAGAGACTGATGTTGATGTGGTGAGGCCCCAGCTGCACGGAAAGGCCACTGTTCCTCAGCAGCACAGCGAGAAACGCACATTCGCTCCAGGCATGGCCGCGCGCCTTGTTGGCCTCAAGGCTAGGCCGCTGCTAAATGGTCGCGAAGGCACCCTGAGCTTCTACGACGACGCTGCTGACCGCTGGGCTTTCAAGACTGGTGCGGAAGCCATTCGTGTCAAGGCAGCGTGTCTTGAGCCTATCGGCTCCCATACGAATAAGTCTCTCGGCATGGCGTTCCAAACGGCCGCCTTCGAGCATCAACGCTTGGACCCAGTTGCTAACGACCAGGCGTTCCAGCTGTTGTACGACCTTGCTGCTCGAGAAGGGCAGCCTGGGGTGGCCGCTTTCTTCCAGCCTTTATTCAGCGACAAGACAGCCTTCGACAAGGTGTACTGCCACGTGGCCGCCAGGAGTCCTGAGATCGCCTACCAGTGAGTGGCGCTTAGCTGCATTCTTGGTGTGCAAAGTGCATCCATGCTTGTGCCCTCGTACGCCATTCCTTGCGCCCCACGTCGCCCGCCGGGCTGCGCTTCTCGTCATGGCTGCTTGCGCCCCCATATATGTTTGGGTTGCGCTTCCCGTCAAGGGTTCTGGTTTCATGTGCTGCTCGATCCTTCGGGCGAGCGCAGCGTCGCCTGGTTCTTGCGGGCGGGATTCGGCTGCGTCTCTCTCGCGCACGCGTGGACACCACAGACGTTCGTTCCCTAGGGCTGTAGGAAGAAAAGAAGGTGGAGGAGAAGGAGAAGAAGGAGGAGGAGGAGGAGGAGGAGGAGGGGGGGGAAGGAGGGGGAGGAGCAAGCGGACGTGTGCACCTTTTCATCGGCGAGGACCGCTCTCAGATTCTACGCCGAGGGCGCCCGGCCCCGCCGCAGCGTGAGCCACATCTCGGGATCGGCGCTCTTTCCCCGTCGTTCAGCTTCTGCGCCCTCGCCCTGGCGCGGGCCGCCCCCCCCCCAGGAGGAGGAGGGGGAGGAAGAGGAGGAGGAGGATGAGGAGGGGGAGAAAGGGGAAGGAGGAGGAGGAGGAGGAGGAGGAGGGGAGGAGGAGGGAGAAGGAGGAGGAGGGGGAGGGGGAGGGGGAGGGGGGAGGGGGAGGGGGAGGAGGAGGAGGGAGGAGGAGGAGGAGGAGGAGGAGGAGGAGGAGGAGGAGGAGGAGGAGGAGGGGAGGAGGAGGAGGAGGGGAGGAGGAGGAGGAGGAGGAGGAGGAGGAGGAGGAGGGGAGGGGGAGGGGGAGGGGGGGGGAGGGGAAGGGGAGGGGGAGGGGGAGGAGGAGCAGGAGGAGGAGGAGGAGGGGGAGGTGGAGGAGGAGGAGGAGGAGGAGGAGGAGGAGGAGGAGGAGGAGGAGGAGGAGGAGGTTGTCGGGGACGGGCCTGAAGCCACATACCCAAGATCAGACAAAATCGGAAGCGTCCGAATCGGTCTCCTCCACGAGAGGGGCCTTGGGACGCGTTAAAGCCTCGCCACGGTCTCTGACCCAAGCGAGGTCGGCTTCCACGAGCCCGAACGAATCCAAAACCTGCTCCCTGCAGGCGTACCCGCCCTGGGAGTCGAATTTACTTGCATGGCTGTCCCGCGGGGCCCCAGGACCTCCCGACTTCAGCGCATCAGCCAGAGTCCGCCGCTCGACGGGGGAGAGGCCCACATGGGGCCCAAGGAGCAGCCCCTTCAGGTCATGCTTATACGAGGTGAACTTCGACTGACGAATTCTCCTCAACTGATCGCTGAGCCCTCCCGTGGGACCCGTCTTGGGTCTACAGGGGCCTTGCAATCCTTTCGAGGGGTTCCCCCCCGAGCAAAAGCTACCACACTTTACACAGAACTGAAGCCTCCCCGTGGCGTTCCCAACAGCATCCAAAATTTTTGCCCCAAGCAGGGCATGGCCGTTGACACGGAACACCAGGAGAGCAGACGATTCCCAATCCCCCAGGTCCTCCCCTTCCACCGTGGGCCGCCCATCCTCGGCCATGGTCTGGCTGGAGAGGTCGGCTTCAGCAGCGGCGGCAGCAGGCGCTGGGGACGGAGTGGCCACGGCTGAGGCCTCCAAGCCAGTCGTGTCCCTCCCTGGCAGAGACGAGATGGCCACCTCAAGTTGGGCCGCACACCTTCCAGCCTCCATGGCCAGGCTCCGAAAGCCACGCCACAAATACATATCATCATCCGTCCGCCCACGCAGATCGACGCCAGCCTTGGCGAAGGTGTCAGCATGCTGATTCGCACGCTGCTCTCACGCCGTGGTGACCCCAGACTGGACGTCAGAGGCCGTCGCATGGGCCTTCGTCTTAAAAGCCTCAAAGTCCCCTTGGCCAACCGCGGACCAGAACGGGCCCCAAAGGTGACCCCTCGGCGCCCCAGGACCCACGGAGTACCCAGGACCGTTGGCCAAGGAATCCAGGGTTGATTGACAGTCTATATACAACTGAAACGGGGGAAGACCAAATTGCGTCAGCATATATACAGCATAGTCCTCCCTATCCTTACTGGTCTGCTGGGGGGCGGTACTCACTGGTACAAGTCCATATACAGCCGGTATCATATTCCCAAACCGATCTACACTGCATATGGCCCACCCCGCTCTAGACATGCCCTCCAGGTTGGCCCACTTGGCGGACCCGTCGAGGAACAGGAGTCCTGAAAGCACACCTGACGAGGGACGGTTGTGCCACCGAATGCTCTCGTAAGCCTCTGGGAGCTCGAACAGGGCCTGAGGATCTGGAAATATCCCTCGAGCGAACCTCTCACTGAGGATGGGCAGGTCTTTTACTCGTGCTGCACATTGTTTCAGCCTGTGTCCTACGTGATCTCTGCGGAGAGGCTCGTGAGCAGGACACTCGTACTGACGGTGCCACAGCGTACCAGGTGCTCCTCGACAGAGCTGACAAAGGTGGTCTGGATGCAGCCCATGATTGCACAGCCTCGCCTGAGGCCAGTGAACACCTGAAATCAGACCTCGGAGACACCTCTGGTGATGCTTCGTCCAAGATGCACCCTTGCTTTTCGTCAGCTTCCGAATGCCACTCCAGAAGATGGGGACCAGCGGGGGCCCATTCGGGCCGTTCTGGGCGCTGAGGGCATGACGATCAGATTCCCGAGAAGCTCCTTGCCTGACCACACCTCGGATTTGCATCGGGGACAACTGCAACAGGTTATACTCGACTCCGAGGTCTGACACGATGTGGGTGCTGTCCTTAAAGTCCCAGCCTATGCCCCTGAGACCGAGCAGGGCCACATCCGAAGGTGATGCACAGCTGCGCCAAGGATGATCCATCTTAGACAACTTAAGCCGGCTACACTGCATCGTATTGGCCAGTACTTGCGCATTCGGGACCGCCTCCCAGATCGCCGTAGCCCACATAAAAATCACATGCCCCACATACACAATCAAAGGGTCTATCTTGGGCCCCAGGTCGTAGGTGTACATCCTGAGCCCCACAGAGGCCCCTCGCGGTAAGCGCTCCAAAGATGATACAGCTGAAACTCTGAGCCCGAGGAGGAGGAGGAGGAGGAGGAGGAGGCGGAGGAGGAGGAGGAGGAGGAGGAGGAGGAGGAGGAGGAGGAGGAGGAGGAGGGGGAGGGGGAGGAGGAGGAGGAGGAGGAGGAGGAGGAGGAGGAGGAGGAGGAGGAGGAGGAGGAGGAGGAGGAGGAGGTGGAGGAGGAGGAGGAGGAGGAGGAGGAGGAGGAGGAGGGGAGGAGGAGGAGGAGGGGGAGGGGGAGGAGGAGGAGGGAGGAGGAGGAGGAGGAGGAGGAGGAGGAGGAGGAGGAGGAGGAGGAGGAGGAGGAGGAGGAGGAGGAGGAGGAGGAGGAGGAGGAGGAGGAGGAGGAGGAGGAAGAGGAAGAAGAAAAGAAGAAGAAGAACAGGAGGAGGAGGAGAGGAGGAGGAGGAGGGAGAGGAGGAGGGGGAGGAGGAGGAGGAGGAGGAGGAGGAGGAGGAGGAGGAGGAGGAGGAGGAGGAGGAGGGGGGGAGGAGCAAGAGGACGTGTGCACTTTTTTCATCGGCGAGGACCATCGAGGAGCATCCTGGATCATCCTGCGAAAAAGCCACGCCCGAAACCGACAAAACGCACAGGGAATGGACGTTCGAGCGATGGCCAGCTCCATGTCCCTTCCTTCGTCTTCCCCCGGTTCTCCTGCTCCTCCTGCCCCTCCTGCTCCCGCTGCTCGCGAGGACCAAGGTCAGCCAGGTCACCCCAGCCAGACGATAGAGCAGAGTTCAGCGCATTGGGAGGGGATGGGCGGGAGGGTAGGATGCCAGATGTGGTGCAAACGCGCCCAGCTTGCCCGTCCAACCCAGCTCCCCCCCCCCCTTTTTCGAGCGCGGGGAGATGGGGAGGGGCAGGGGAACGACGAAGTGAGGGGAAGGGGAGGGGGAAAGGGAGGGGAAGGGGAGATGGGGAAGGGGAAGGGGAACGACGAAGTGAGAGATGGGGAGATGGGGAAGGGGAAGGGAGATGGGAAGGGGAAGGAGGAGGGCGATGAGGAGGGCGCTGTGTCCCCATCCGCCCCCCCCCCTTTGCCAGGGCTCTCACGGCGCGGGCCCACCACTCGCCACTGCCGCGGTCGCCCGCATGCCCTCCAGGCGGCCGGCCGCGAACGAGCGACGAGCGGATGCCGGAGAATACCAAGTCCATCAGCGGTTGTCCAGACGCACTTTCTTGGGGACCAGTGTGTGTGTGTGTGTCCAAATCCACCAGCGTTCGTTTCGAATGTCTCATGGACCAAGTGTCCACGTGCGCCTTATTTTCAGCCGCATCTTTTGGATCCCCCCTGGATGGGGGGAGCAAGGATAAGAGAATTGGCAAGCGGGGCGTGGACAGCAAGAGGAGCACGCAGCAGGAGCAGCAGGAGCGGGCGCAAGGGCAGGCGGCAGACGAGGAGAGGGAGACGAGGATGAGGAGGAGGGGGAGGGAGAAACGAGGAGCGGGAAGGAGCAGGGCAAGAAAGAATCTATACTTTCATCACCAACACCGTGCGTGCCACCATCACTACCGTCGTAATCGTTGTCATGGCCACCTTCGGCCCCGCTTTGTACATCGGCACCTCGCCACCTCCATGGACGCAACGATTATCTATGTCCTTTCCATTCCAGGTTTTCCACCCGTTTCCGTTTGTGCAGGCTCCGTGCACGGCATCGCATCACCAACCTTCTGCCCCCTCAGAGTATTTTGGCATGGGTTTGCGCTGGAAGGACCCCTGGAGCGAGCATCCAGGCACAGAGCAACATTGCCACATGGGCTGTCATGGACGTGCGGAGCGCATGCGTAGTGCAATCTGCAGTGCGGTTACGCATTGGACTTCTACAGTTCGAATTTTTGGACGCTTCGCAGATCATCAACAGACCATCCAGACACATGCGCATGAGAGTTGCTCGGATGAGTAGGTTGACGAAGGGTGGGAGGATGAGGAGGAGAGCGAGAAATGGCAGTATGAGGAAGATGGCCAGGAGGAGGCGGAGGAGGAGGAGGAGGAGGATGCGGAGGAGGATGAGGACAAGGTGGATGGTGGAGAAAGGGAATAGGAGGACCATCAGGACGAGAAAGAGGCCTTCGCGGATGTTGTTTTGTTGTTAGGGTCTCTTGGAGGGTTCTTGGGATTGTAAAGAGGTGCTTTCGAAGCCCCCTAGGTGTCCCCATAGGACTATCTTGGGGCCCTGTTGGGTGCTCTTGGGTCTCTGTGAGGGGGTCTTGTGGCCCTCCGTAGCCATTTTGGCTCAAGTCCGTAGCCATTGTGGCTCAGTGGACGCGAGTTTTGGCAAGGGGAGGAGCGGCCCCACCAGCATTCACCAGGCAGCTCTGGTACAGTACAGGGGATTGTCTCCAACGTTTGCGAACACGTGCCGTTGTGGATGGCTCCAAATGGTTTTCGCCGACCGCCGTGGAGAAAGGAGCCCCCAGCAGCTCCAGGCTACGGAGATTGGTGGAAGACCACGGTGTACCCGCCGCTTCCAGGAACAGCGCCACCGACGTGGAGGATCAACACCTGGCAAAAGCGCCCGCGGCCGCAGGTGGAGTGCCTCCAGTGTGGACGGTGGCTTTTCCAGGACAGGCTCAAGGCGAAGAACTGGACTTGCGCGTGCGGGGCAGCTTTCCCTGCCTGGCGGTCCAGGTCATCGGCGTCCTGGTGGCCGAGCTCGGAGGTGGAGAGGATGTAGCCCAGAAGGCGGTGGACCCCCCCGTTGCCAAGCTCAGGGGTCCTCGACCCGAGCCCAGGATACTGCCGCCAAGGCAGGCCACCCAGGTGGCCACAGCGCGCCTCCACCGAGGCCGCAGGGCGCTGGAGGCGACAAAAGGACAGTGGAAGCGAGCCAGGCAGGAGTCGGAGCGGCCCCAGGAGAAGCTCAGCTCGTGCACGGCCGAGACCATGGCAGCCGAAAAGGAGGAGATTGAGAGGGCCAGAGAGTTCCTGCCCGCAGGGGGGCCTGCTCAGCGAGGCGCGGTCCTGGACATCCAGGAGGTGCTCGACGGCAGGCTGGATCTGGAAGTCAGTCTGGGCATAGACCTGGAAGGACTCGGGCTGGTTCAGCAGGACCACGACATCCTGGAGAGGGCCAAGTCGGACCTCCAGGACCTGCTGCGCAAGGCAGTGCAGGACTCCGACGGACAGATCAACGCGCAGCTGCAGGAGCAAAAGGCCAAGGTGGCCGACATCCTGGAACGCGCCAGGAAGAAGCTCAAGGGCAATCAGGGCGAGCAGCACGCCCAGGAAGGCGCGCCAGCGGGCTCAGGAGCGGCGGCGGGTGCAGTTGGATCGGCAGACCCCGCCCCTGCAGCATGCCGAGGCGCGGCGAAGGGTGCTGGCCGTGGACAGGCAGCAGATCCCGCCCTCGCGCCACCGCCGCCGAGGCGACCGCCGACGGACAGCTACAACAAGCGCCCACCCGACTGCAGGACGAGGTCGGCAACATGGTGCGACCCATGCGCGAGGACCTGCGGGACGGTGCGAAGCGCGGGTTACCACATGCACTCGCTGTGCATGAGGAATCTCCCGGGGTCGGGGCACGCAGCCAAGTGCCTCCTCGCCGAGGGAAAGTACGACATCGCTATCTTCCCAGAGCTGCATGTGCTGGCAGATAAGTGTACGGAGGTGCTGTACAACTGGAGTATCCGAGGGTATCAGCCGGTGGTGGCACCTGCCTATCCGCTGAAGTCGACGGCCAAAACAGGTGGGATTTGTTTCGGGGTGAGGGAACGATTTCAGTTCCGAAGCTTTCGGCATCTGGCTAGTGACAAAGTGATGCAGATGGAGCTCAGACAGCTCCAGGAACCAGACACGACGATCTCGGGGATTGATTTCAGAGACTCTGTGGGTTGTCAGTTCAAGATTGGAGGCCAGGCTATTTCCATTTTCGGCACTTGCCTCGCCACAGATGTGGGCATTGCCGGCATGAGTGTTAATAAGCTCATACAGTTAGGCACTCAGCTGCAATCGTTGAAGACGCCTTGGATGGTGATTGGTGATTTCAACGCGACCCCGATTGAGCTGCAGGAATCAGGTTTGCCGTCGTTAGTGGACGGGTTAATCAGAGTACCAACTGGAGCCGCGTACACGTGCACAGCAGGCCAGAAGAGCAGGATGGACTACGCAGTACAATCTCGATCCATGACTAGGTTCGTAGTTTCGATGACAGCGGGTGACGAAGCATGTTTTGGAGCTGGCAAGTCGCATTTCGGCCGTCTCGCACAGCTTAAGCTGAAGTTGGAGCACGCCCAGAGATGGGTATTACAGATGCCGCAGGGGGTCCAGTATCCGCCGAGGCCCAAGAGGAATCCTGACCCAAACAGTAAGTGCTCCCGCCAAAAGTTGCTGCAACAGTTGTCAGAGGCCACTGAGGACCCAGTTGACCTCAAGAGGCCACGACTTCGAGCTAGAAGGCCGATTCGGTTCAAGATGCCACAACCGCTGCAAGACTCTGGATCTCCAGACTGGGGTTGGAGTCGGAGGAAGCCGAGGACCAGGTGGCTGAGGAAGAGACTGGAGATGACATGGAGGACCCTTTCGGCGAGGAGAGCGCCGAGGGCGCAGGGGGCGCGGCGATGGGTGCTGGTGGACCAGCAGACCCCGCTTCCCCTGGAGGCGCGGCGCAGGGTGCTGGCAGCCCAGCAGACCCTGCCCCCCCTGGAGGCGCGGCGCAGGGCGCTGTGCAGGCAGCAGACCCCGCCCCTCCTGGTGTCAAGGATGGCCAGCTGACTGGAGCCAGACACCGCCTCCTCGGCACCGCGCCAGACGCCCAGGACAGACTCTGGCACGTTTTCGGAGACCGGCTGGAGAGACGCGAGGCGCCGCAGTGCATTCTCGATTTCGAAGGCGTTCCAGCTGGACCCCAAGGCTGCTCTAGCAATGGGCAGGTCGTTCGAGGAGTGGGCGGTCAAGTTCGAGTCTTACTTCTGCGCAATGCACACAGGGGGGGGGGGGGGGGCCTGCGAGAGCTCCGCAAGAGACCTCGGGCCCAAGGGGCCCATTTTGTCACGTCTATGGGCCCAGCATCGCACCGGTGGGCCACTGTGGACTTTATCTTGTCGGATCCTGCGGGCCTGCTCAACAAAAGAGGGTCCAGCAAGGCCCGTGGATTAGGTGAGCGCCTGAGGGACATGTCAGTCTGTGTCCCAGCGTCCCCTTTGCTGCCTTTCTCGCCGCCTCTTAGGGCCCGGTGGTGTCGCAGTCTACGGGTTGCATGGGAGCTCACGGATGACCCCATTAGGGACCTCAGTAGGCAGGCCTTTTCCAACTCAGTCGGAGCCCAGAGATCTGTCTTACATGCGAGCCTTGGCAAGTTCCAAAAGGTGGTCATGCAACAGGACCAGCTGGGTGGAAACGGCTTGTATAACAGGCTAAAAGACAAATCTGCGTTTGTGGGGGAGATGAGGGCGCGGGGGGATGCTGCTCTAGATGCGCGCGCACGCGTGGAGGCCAGAGCCAAGGTCTGGAGCCCGAAGTGGAAGCGAGGCCCGACCACTTTCGGCGGAGTCTTCGCCTTGTGGGGGAAGGCCCAGGCGCGCGCCAAGCAGCTGGATCACAGAGAGATCACAGTAGAGCAGCTCTCGCGCCTCATCTCCGCTCTCCCAGACCGCGCGCCAGGGGTAGACCAGATGACCAAGAGGGACTTCGGATTTACTTTCGGAAGTCGAGAGCTTTGCTGCTGGCCGCGGCAAGTGCTGGTCATTCTAATCGCACTCCAAGTCATGGACTTGGAAGCGGATCGCGCGATTGGCCTGCTTGCCTGGCTTGTGCGCTCTTGGGGCCGCGTGATGAACGCGGACCGTGCTGAGCGGGCGCGAGAGACTGCCGACTCGTGGGGCACGGCGCCGGCAGGTTCATCAGGTCTGCAGGTAGCCCTTGTCCGTCTCTTTAGGGATGAGGAATCAGCGAACTCGAGCTTCCCAGATTTCCACAGTGGCAGCCTCTTGTGGGATGTAAAAGGATTCTACGATAGCCTTCGATGGGATCTCATTCTCGAGCGAGCTCTGGAGCTCGATTTTCCGCTGTGTTATCTTGCGTTAGAGTTGCAGATCCACATGGCCGTCAGATTCCTGAGGGCCGGTGGGGGGGGGGGGGGTAGTCACCGCCTGTGGACCCCGAGCTCTCCCCGATTCCTGGGAGGAGTAGCGGGGCTGGGGACCTAGGTGGGGCAACTCTCCACCATGTGCGCGCGCAGTTGGTCACAGGAGCCCCAGGTGCGCCTAGTTTGCACACGTGGGTCGACGACATTGTTCAGTGCATGCATGGCACGAGCGAGCATGTTTTCCGACAGCTTTCGCAGGCGGGGGCTCAAGCTCGTCGGGAGTCTGGAACAAGTGCATCTCCCCATGGCCAGTAAATCTAACATCGCCTGCTCGAGCACGGCGGTTGCTGAGCAGTCGCAAGCGTTTTTTTTTTTCAGGAGCCACGGGGTCGATGTCCTGGTCAGGCTTGTTTGTGCACACCTAGGGATCGATAGAGGCAGAGTCAACGCGTCCAGAGCGAAGCAGGCCTCGCGGCGAGCAGCTGCGTCTAAGCGATTAGATAAGCTTCGGAAGTTAGCGAAAGGGAGCATGTTTTGCAAAAAGTGGGGACAAGAGGATGGCTCTCACGGCAGCATTCGCGAAATCACGTTACCCCGATAAAGTGCATGGCGCCGCCCCCCCCATGTCGTTCTGAGGTGGCGGAGAGCGTTGGGTCGTCTGTCGGGAGGAGTCGCGACGGGGGGTGGGTGCCTCACGACTTTGCTAGCGCTAGAGTACGGCAGAAGAGATCCTGCGTTCTTGGCTCTCTTCGACACCATCGAGGCATGGTTCCTCATCCTCGCGGATCGCTCCTTTCACGCTGATAGGATACGCAGGGTCTGGAGGAAAGTTCTCGCCAAATTGCGAGATCGGCCGGCGAACAACAGGTGGGGGGTGCAGCAACCCGGGCAGCAGCGACGGTGGCCACCTTGCTCGATCTAGGTTCGGAGCCTTGGGGGCCTTGGGCGTGGGGGAGTGACTCGGGGGAGAGGTTCGCGATAGATGGGGCCCTGCTGGGACAGGGTAAACTACATTTAGCCGAGGTCAAAGAAGCCCTGGCAGCCAGCATGGAGCGCAAGCTCTGGAAGGCTGCCTGGGAAAACTCGCAGAACGGACAGGGGCTCGAGTTTGTGCTTGACCTGTCACGATTCCCCATCCGCGTGCCACGCTCGCAGCGCGTTGCGCGCATGGTGAAAGCGCGTGCGATAAACGCATGTTGCGCATGTGTTCGCGCGCGTGCGCAAGCAAGGACAGCGTTGCATGCGCGCGCGTGCGTTGTGTTTGGCACAGGCCACGTGTGCACGGGCCCGGCGCGCCACAGGGCAGACGGGGCGCGGGCCCCTCCCGAGAGCCATGGGGGCGCGGGCCTTTAAAGAAGGCCAGGGCACGGGCCCTTCGGCGCAGGCACGGCCCATGATCCCGAAGACGACCGTGGGCGAATGCTCGGCGGCGAGGGCGCGGGCCCCGACCGCGAGCGCGCTTTGGGCATGGGCCCAGGGCCGCCCACCAGCGCACCTGACAAGGCACGGGCCCGGGGGCGCGAGACCGGCGGCGAGGGCAAGAGCCCCGACCGCGAACCCAAGGGCCACCCAGGCACGGGCCTGCGGGGCCAGCTCGGCGGCGAGGGCACGGGCCCAGACCGCGAACTTCAAGGCCCCCCAGGCACGGGCCTGCGGGGCCGTCCTGACGGCGAGGGCACGGGCCCCGGCCGCGAGGCAGTGGCGGCGAGGGCACGGGCCCCGTCCGCGCACCCAGTGGTCACCCAGGCACGGGCCTGCGGGGCCAGTTCGGCGGCGAGGGCAGGGGCCCCGACCGCAAGCAGAGGCGGCGAGGGCACGGGCCCCGACCGCCGCGCACCCAGAGGCCACCCAGGCACGGGCCTGCGGGGCTAGCTCGGCGGCGAGGGCACGGGCCCCGACCGCGAACTTAATGGCCACCCAGGCACGGGCCTGCGGGGCCAGCACGGCGGCGAGGGCACTGGCCCCGTCAGCGAACAGAGGACTGGACCCGCCCAGGCGCGGGCCCAATTGGCACGGGCCAGGAAGAAAACAACGCTTCAGATGCAAGCTCGCCCCCCCTGCACCCCCCCCCGCCTAAACTGAATATGTTTCCGTTGCCTTCGTTGATCCAGGGCTCTCGTGCCCTCCCTTGCCAACCCTCACCTCCACGCAGCACAGTTGCGGCGACGCGCGTGCCCTGGTCTGGCATTGATAATTTGCCTTCCCATCGTGCGACCAGCGCGTGGACGTCGACAGGCTTCGGCAGGTGGTAGTGGGGATTCCCCTTGTGGCCTCAAGCGCTTCAAGAAATAAGACAAGTACGCTTGGGCTGGCATTCTCCATGCTGTGGCCACAGGTAGCAGTTGGATTAGGAGCCGCATGCAGGAGTGCAACTTGTCGCAGGACAGCACCTGCCGACGCTGCGGAGATCTTTTCGAGTCAGATGTGCACAGGGCTTGGTGTTGTCCTAAGAATGCAGTCGTGAGGTCTCGGACTTTGTGGTCAGAAGAGCCAAAGCGGACGCAGAGAACAATCCCGGTTTTTGGATCCGAGGGCTGACGCCCCAGGAGCGCGCCAGTCTGCGAAAAGAGGCGAAGCACTTAGCTTAGCCGAGTTCGTTCGAGCGGTCTTCCCATGTGCCTCAGCGCATTTTGTCACGGACTCGTCGTGTGTAGTCAACAATTTCGCCAAGTTGAGAGCGGGGGTCCAGCCAGAGTCTCACCCAGACGTTTGGCATCAGCTGCGAGACCTTCTCAGGGCCCACCCCGAACGAGGCTTGGTCCTCGTCGAGGTAGAGAGTCACCAGGATGCCCGACAGATAGCGACCGGAGGGTCGGACAAGCTGCACTTTTTAATCAATGCGGTGGCCGACAGCATTGCCAGTTCGTGGGCTGAGCACCTGCGAGCGCCAGAGAAGGATCGAGACAGCCGATCTTTTGCGCAGGCCATTGCGTTCCAGGTTAGGGATCACCTCGGACATTCGTTGTTGGCCTCCATAGAAGCTGATGGGGACAGGGCCCCCCGCCAGAAAGATGTGCAGCGTCACTTTCGCGAGTTCAAGACCCAGTTGGATATTGCAGCTCACGCGCCTGAGGAATGCCAGAAATCGATGCTCCAATGTAAAGTCTGTGGAGGCTCTGCCCTGCGTTCCTTGGCTAAGCAGTTTCTTAGCACCCCGTGCCACCCTGGGCATTTCAAAGGTGTCGCGATGATCCCGCAGGGTGATACAGCGAATGGGCAGGCCCTCCATCCGTCCCACATGTTAGGGCACAGTCGGACATGGGGCACCACGGTATGTTTCTTGTGCGGTTTCATCGCAGCGATGGATGTGCGGAGCTTGAAGCATCCGCGCAAGGGTCACTTGAGTGACTACGGAGAGCGCATGCTCAAGAAGGCTGCTAGGGTGCAGCCCCCAGGCCGCAGTAACTGGGCCCGCCAGAACCAGGTCATCAAGACTAGGCGGCGGAAGTGAGTGCATAGTTTGGCATGGCCAGGAGAGAATGTACAAAAAACATGGGCCTTGTGGCCCGATGTGGCTGATCTTGAGCTCTATGCCTCACGGCTCAAGAAGGGGGCCTGATCCCCCTCCCCCATGGGAGGCCGAACGTACGTATATTGGGAGCCTCTTGGAGCGCTCGCGGGGGCCTCGCGGGCTGCATTGGGGCCCTCTCGGGTTCCTCTGGGGCTCTCTAGGGCCTCGGCCTCAGGGGCCCATCTATCCAGCAGGCGCATAATCATTGGTCCCTCCCAGGAGAGCCTGGCAGCCACGGGGCGGTTCTTCCGCGCCGTTTCCTCCCCGCGCCCAGGTGCCCTCTACCTCTCCCGGCGGGCCCACTGGGCTTGCTTGGGTCGCCATCCTGCACCTGGTGCCTCCAACTAACTCCACGTTGGCGGCTCGCCACCCTCCTCCTGGTCGATTGCCCTCGGGGCCCTGTCTTGGGCGTCGTCTCCGACGGCCGTTACGCCCGCCGCCCGATCCACGCCGTTGCGGCTGTCTGCTGCACTGGGGTGGAACGGGCTGTGGCCCTCTACCCCTCGCTGCGGGTCGAGCTCGACGGTCTTATCCTGGCCACTCCGCCCGGCTCGTGGCTGACTGCGGCACCCAATTACTCCTCCGCTGGGCGCCCCCATGTGGCTGCACGGCGGCATGTCTCAGGCTGCGCCATGTCCTGCCGCCCTGCGACTGTTGGCCGCAGCGCAGCAGTGCATCGGCAAGTCCCGGGCTGCACCTCTCAAGTTCATCCTTCGGCTGTTAGCCGCACCCCATCTGCGCGCCTAGTGGTCTCAGGCGAAACCTTCTCCTATGTACTCGCGACCGCCAGCCGCGCCCCCTCTACGCAGCGGCCAGTCCCAGGCGGGGCCCCTTCTCCCTTTTCAGCGGCTGTCAGCTGCGCCCCAGCGGCGCTTCGTCACATCTTGCGCTGTACCTCCCATCCTGCGGCTGTTAGCCGCACCCCATCGTGCGTTGTCCGGTCTCAGGCGAAACCATATTCTGCGCCCCTGCGGCTGTCAGCCGAACCCCTGCAGCGAGATCCGGGCTTGGCTTTCTCAGGCGAGCCCTTCTCCAACATTCATCGGCTGCGTGCCGCACCCCAGCTGTGCATCGTCAAACCTCAGGCGGAACCTCCCCACCATCCTGCGGCTGTCAGCCGTGCCCCATACGGTCTACAGACGTTCCATTTACCATCCAGCAGCTGTCAGCCGCTCTCCAGTGCGCGGCAGGTCTCAGGCCTTATTATTCCCCCCTTTTCCCGCGCCGTCAGCCGCGCCCCTGCGGCTGTTAGCCGCGAGCGGCAGGTCGGTCCTGGCCCCGCCGAGGAGGTTCGAGCGCAAGGACCGGATCTGCTTCACCTCATCGGCGCTGCGGCTGTCAGCTGCTCCCCTGCAGTGCAGTAGGATGTCTCGGGCGAAGCCATTCCCCACCATCCTGCGGCCGTTAGCTGCACCCTACCAGAGGGCCAGCATGTCTCAGGCGAAGCGATCCCCAAACCTTCTGCGGCTGTCAGCTGCACTCCAGCCGTGCCTCAGGATGTCTCAGGTGTAACCATTTCCAATCACCCTGCGGCTGTCAGCTGCACCCGCGCTGGGCACCGGCATGTCTCAGGCGAAACAGTTCCCCTTCTGCAGCCGCGGCTATTAGCTGCACCCCCAGGGCCGGGGCTGGTCACAGGCGACGCTGGCGCGGGCGCCCATTTTCCTGCGGTTGTCAGCCGCCTCACCCCTGAAGCTACTCGAGCTCCCAGCGGCTGTCAGCTGCCTTTCTCGGTCGGGCGCTTCCGTGCCGCGTGCCCCCCCCGGGGCACGCGGGGCGGTAGGTCCCCCTCGCTCGCTCGGCCCCGCGCTGGCACTGGAGACGGCCGTGGGTACTGCCATTCGATCTTCAGGGCCCTCGGGCTTCCACTTGCTCGTGCCGTTGTTGGCCGCTCCTTGGCTCTGCGGTCGTCTGGTCATTACGAGGCATCGGCTTCCGTTGATTGGATTGGATGTGAGGTTCATTTGTCGCTTACTTACGGCAGGTACATGGAGTGCAGCAGGGTCAAGGTGCTCCCATACGTGTTCCACTTCAGAGCTGCGGCTTTACGTTTCTTCTTCCCGCTCCCTCGGTTCCCCTCTCGTCGCCGTTATTTTCGTTCTGCCGTTTTTCTTCTCTTCGCGTTTTCTTTCGTTTTTATTCCTTCGCCGTTTCGCCCCCTCTCGCTTTGCTCGCGGTGCCGCGTGGCCGGTTTGGCGTGGCTGTCTCTCGCTTGTCTGCCCGACTTTGCGACGCCTCGCGGGTGTCCGCTTGCGGTCGCGATCAAAGAAAGTAACCCCACAACCCGAAGCGATGCCCGGGCGCGTTGCGTTGATGAGAGACGTTGAATAGCATGCGGTGGAATGAAGGGTTGGGGGACGCCGTCATGTCCCAAGAGGGGGGGATGGAGGAGGAATTGGAAGAGTATGCCGAGGAGGGGGATGGGGAAGGGGAAGGGCGGAAGAGGGGAACTGGGGGGCCATCTAGGCTCGCAATTTTCGAACCTTCATCATCATCAGCATCATCATCACCATCATCATCATCATCATCATCATCATCATCATCATCATCATTTGCATCGTAAGCATCATCATCCTCATCCTCATCCTCATTAGCATCGTCATGAGCATCAGCAGTCTCATCATCATTATCAGCACCATCGTCTTCACGTCCTTACCGTCGTCATTCTCATTATCAACATCACCATCATCTGCATCATAATCAGCATTCTTATCGTCATCATCAGCATCGTCTGCATCATCTGCATTCCGCTGTTCGTCAGCATCCCCCCAATCATTTACTTTCATCTGATTTCTCCCATCCCTATTTCATCGCATTCTTATTATTCATATTCGTCGCGCCGCGCCGAGTATTCGGCTCGAGTCAGCTTACACTGGGAAACCTAAAAAGAGTACGACAGCCGACGCGGCGAAGCTAGAGAAAAGCGCAGATTACAAGGCAAAGCGACGGCTTGAGCAATTGAGCAGGGCAATCTAGGACAAAATTGGGAAGACCTGTGATTGTCGGTGCCTTTTATGGTGCAGACGTTCCAAAATTGAAATCCTTGTGTTCCGTAGCCGTTCTGGCTCAAGCAGCGGATTGCTAATGGCCCCAGGGCCAGTCTCAGGAGCAGAGGCTAGCTAACCACCTCTCTCTCTTCCCTCCCTCGCTCTCTCTGCCTCCCTGTTTGGCTGCGTGGCCATGTTGCCCGTGCCGGGTAGCCTCGTAATGCATTTGGACGTGCGATGCCACCGCTGGAGCATGCCGGTGTCCATCGCGATCTTCGGAGGCTTGGCGATTTTCTTGACCGCCTGCCTGTCGATGATGGTTTCAAACACTTGCTTCTTAGGCGTGCTGATCATGACCCTGGTCTGCCCGTTGACGGGCCATGCGGGCGCCAGGGCCGCTACTTCGAACACCCCCCTCTACATGTCCATCGCGTGGTCCATGATGCTGAACTGCTTTCTGGTGTCCTTTGATCGGGCTGACGAGCCAGAGACGTATACCGCATCGGTCATGATGGTTTTCGTCTTCACGGTGGTCGTCGACGCGGGGATCCTGCACGTGCACAACCTTTACACCCGAGGCCGAGCGCACGTGCACGGCAGCGTCCCCCGCGCGGTGAGCTCCGCCGACGTCGTGGCCGAGATGTTCGCGAGGGTGCCGGCCGTGCACCTGAAAGAGCAGTTCTCGGAGGAGCTGACGGCTTCGGCCAGCGTGTGCGTCATCTGCCTGGAGGACGTGGCCGAGCTCCCGGCGGACTGTGGCCGCGGCGCCCGCGAGAGCGGCGTCCTCGCCCTGCCCTGCGGGCACGCGTTTCACTCCGGCTGCCTCGCCCGGTGGATGCGCCACGACCGCAGCAGGTGCCCGACCTGCCGGGCCCCCTTGGGCCCGCCGACGAGGTGGCGGCTGCTGCTCCCGTCGGCCGAGGGCGCACGAGCCGGCGGGGAGCAGTGCGACGTGGAGGCCTGTCTGCACGTCTGAGCCGCCGCCGAGGCGGCCCCGGCCGGCGCCGCAGCTGCTCGCCGCCCCGCGGTCTGCTTCTGAGGCGCGTGCGCGCGCGAGGAGGTTCGATCGGATGAGGTAATAGTTGGCGAGCTGTTTCAAATCAGAGCTGCCCGAGAGCTCCATGCTTTTCACTGGCAGCGCTCCTGAAAGCAGGCCAGACCGCCATGGTCTGAGGCCTTTTTAGATGATTTTTGTTGGAGTGGTTCGCACTGTGGGCAGCCAACGCATGGTAGGGCATTCGCACAACATCATCGCCAGTTTGTAATTGCTATTTCGGTGCGCGCACTGCCATGTTCGCGGCGCTCTCTTTCAAAGAGGTTCACGTTGATAGTTTCAAGCAGGGCGGGAGCTGGGTGGCGTTTCGACGACTCCGTAGAGAGCAGAGGGATTGGGGGGAGAAGGGACCCAGTGGCGGCCTGCCAGACCGCCTCGGGCGGCCAGCGCCTAAATGCTGGCACGGCGGATCTTTCAAGGGTCGTGCTGTTGTACATAAAGAGTACACAGCAGCGGCGCCTGCTAAGCGGCGCTCAGGGGGGAGAGGGTGAGGAAGAGGTGGAGAGGGGGGGAGGGACCAGAGGTCTGGGGCAGGCGCAGCAGAGTCTGCTGCCCGATTCCACGGGCCCGTGGCCCCCCCGTGCCGACTATTGGCGGCACGGCATTGCCCTTTCTCTTTGAGTCTCGTGCCCGTTGTGGGCGGCACGCTGATACAAACCGATGGCTAAGTTTTTGATTGACAGCGAGGAGGAGGCAACTCCGCCAGGTATGTAGAACGACAGAGTTCGAGCTCTCTGCTGCTCTTGTAAAGGCGTCAACGGCGCCCCGTGGGCATTTCAAACGAGAGAAAGGAGCGCAAGGAGGGAGGACGTCCCGTGAAGCTCGATTCTGTGGGAGCCTCTATCTTCGATGGGGTTTGGTCTCGCCTCTGTCATCAATGATCCGGTGCTCGCCTCTGTGCGAGCCCTTGTTTCGGGCCGGGCGAAAGGGGGGGATTGGGAAAGGGGGGGTTACGAAAGTTGCTGCATGCAGCTGGTTTCGGCCTCAACGAGGGGCCCATTCCTCGATACATGGCCGCCTCCGGCGCCAGGAGGCGCCAGGAAAATCAGCTACGTGAGCTGATTCTCAAACCCCCCCTTTGCTATCCCCCCCTTTCGCCCGACCCGATTGTTGTCCTCGCCATCGTCGCGGGTGGTCCGACTCTTGGACGCTCGGCACGCTTGGGCGTGACGACGCCAGGGTGGGGTCGCCGAGGCTCGTGCCTGCTGCACCTCCATGGTGCAGCCAGTGTCGCAGCAGTTCGACTCTCGCCATCCTCGCTTGCGTCCCGTCTCGAGCAGCCAGAGGAGGGGGAGCAGGAATAGAATAAGGTGGATAAGAGATGAGGTAGGGCCGCATGTGCCATGCGCTGCAGGCGGTAGCCCGCACCGTGAGGCTCGCTTCGCTGTCTTCCCTGCTGTGAGAGTCTCGCATGTCGCTGGAGTTCCTGATCGCAGTCTGCTGCTGGGATGCGTAGCCTGCTGCCTCGGCTGCTACCGAGGGTTGCGGCCGGTTCACCCCATTCAGCTTCTTCTTTCCTCTCTCCTCTGACCCCGCTCCTTGCAGCGGGGGCTTTGCAGTGACGCCTGGCTAGACCTCGACCGGGCGCTGGGCAGAACAATTTCGAGTGCGTGGTTCACGTGTTCAGGCAGAGCGATTCATCCTTGTCTCGCCAGTGGCGCTGTCGCTGGTGCGTAATGATGGTGCTGCGTGTGGCCTAGCCGAACCTTCACTCAGCCCTGGTCCGAGTCTAACCCTGGGAGCAGGAACATAATTACGCTGAAGGGCGTGAGGGAGTCTTAACGATGAAGGTTCGGAGTCAGTCTGCAATGTGCAGCTGCTGCCACCATTTTTGCTGCTGTCTGTCATCCTCATCAGTTCCACCCTGAACTGACATGGCCACGTTGCCAAGTAGCTAGCGGCAGTGACATTCGAAGCGACTGACCATACTTTCGCGCCTGTCCTGTCTTTAATGTTATTGTTATGTTTCTTCTTAGTGCTGTGACAGGATCACGGCTTCTCTCTCTCTCTCTCTCTCTCTGCTTGCGGGCCGCCTTGCACAAAACAATGAAATCCTTGTGTAGCAGTCTTTACCAAAGGATTCCTTGTGTGGCGACCTTACGCAAGGATTTCAATTGAGGGGGATCTGCAGTGGCCTCCACTCTTACAATCCTTCTGTAACAGCCTTTACAAATTGAAGTGTTGACGCTTCGCGAATCCCCACCAGTGGCGCCGTCCGCCGTCAGCTCCACCCCCCTCAGCTTCGCAGCTGCTGTCTGAGTGGGCCGGCCGGCTTGCGCCTGTCTTAGCTAATTCGCCTAGTTCGCGTCCCGGACTTTGCTCTTGCCGCCTGACCGTCGTCTCGCGGCCGCGACCGAAACAGAATCACCACCAGCCCATCCAGAAACGATGCCCAGAGCTCTTGGAGCGTCTTGGGGGCCTCCTGGCGGTCCCAGACGCTTCTTAGAGCGTCTTGGGTGCCTCGGAGAGCTTCTTGGGGCCTCTTGGGGGTCTCTTGGGGGCCTCTTGGAGGCCTCTGGGGCGCCTGTTGGGGCCTCCTGGGGCCTCCTGGGCGCCTCTTGGGGCCCTCTTGAAGCGCTCTTGGGCGCCTTGGGAGCGCTCTTGGAGCCCTCTTGGGCCATCTTGGAGTCATCTTGAAGCCTCGGATGGCCATCGGGAGCGAAAAGGCGAGAAAGCGCCAAAGACTGATTTTCCTAAGTTTTGGAAGGATTTTGGCCTCTTCGGGGCCTCCTTGGGGAGCTCTTTGGCCACTTGGAGCCGTCCTGAAGCGGTCTTGGGGCCTCTTGGAGCATCGTGGGAGCCATCTTGCGGCATCTTGGGATATCTTGAACCATCTTGGAGGTCACCTTGGGCTCCCCCAGGCGCTCTTGGAGTCATCTGAAGCAGTGCCCCCCCCGGGAGGCCCCAATGTGGCCAAAACCTTAGTACAATCAATATGTTTGGCATCCTCGCCGAGGCCTCTTGGAGCGTCTTGGGTGCCTCTGGGGGGTCTCTTAGGGCCTCGTGGGGGTCTTTTGGGAGCCTCTTGGGGGCATCCTGGGGGCCTCTTGGGGGCTTCTTGGCCACCTCTTGGGGCCCTCTTGGGGCAACCTTGGGAGCCCTGGGGGCCATCTTTGGGCCATCTTGGGTGAGATCGATCACAGGAGGGGGGGTGTCTAATTAGAGCCCCCCCCTCAGGAGGCCAAAATGGGGCCAAAACCCTGGTAAAAACAAATGATGTTGGCTTCCTCGCCGAGGCCGTTTTGGACGCTCTGGCACCTCGCAGAACCCCTTGTCCAGGTCCAGAGGAAGGGGTAGGGGGAGCAACATCCACCGTTTCACGTTCTGGAATCACCTGAAACAGTTCCGGGGTGATTCTGGAAGCTTGTCACTGACCGCTTCAGGTTCCAGAATCACCTTAGAACCGTTCCGGGGTGAAAACCCATCTGGTGCCATTTGGAGCTCCTTACAGAAGGCCTTATTGAGCTCCTTATAGAAGGCCTCATTGAGCTCCTTACAGAAGGCCTTATTAAGCTCCTTACAGACGGCCTTCGTGAGTTCCTTACAGAAGGCTTGATTGAGTTCCTTCCAGAAGGCCTTATTGAGTTCCCTACCGAAGGCCTTATCGGGCTCCTTGCAGAAGGCCTTATTGGGCTCCTTATAGAAGGCCTTATTGAGCTCCTTGCAGAAGGCCTTATTGGGCTCCTTGACAGTAGGCCTCACTCGGCTCCTTACAGAAGGCCTCATTGAGCTCCTTACAGAAGGCCGTATTTAGCTCCTCACAAAAAGCTTGATTGGGCTCGTCACAGAAGGCCTTATGGAGCTCCTTACAGAAGGCCTTATGGAGCTCCTTACAGAAGGCCTTATTCAGCTCCTTACAGAAGGCCTTACTGGGCTTCTCGCAGAAGGCCTTATTGAGCTCCTTGCAGCCGCGAGATTGTGGTTCACCAATAAGAAATTTCATTTGGAAAATTGCCATTTTGGGAGCTCGGGTGCACTTACCCCCATCCCCGAGAGCGCCGTTTTGCATTGGGAGAGGGTTCCAGATGGATTTTCACCCTGGAACAGTTCCGGGGTGAAAATCCGTGTGGGACCTCCCGACGCTGAGCGGGAGAGCTCAGCCGCGAAAAACAAGCTCCCCAATAAGAAATTGCATGTTGAAAATGGCCATCTTGGGAGCTCGGGTACACCTCCCCCCATCCCCGACAGCGCCGTTTTGCATTGGGAGAGGGTCCCAGATGGCTTTTCACCCTGGAACGGTTCTGGGGTGAAAATCCATCTGGTACGGGAGGGCCCGGCCGCGAAAAACAAACTCCCAAATACGACATTTCATGTGGAAAATGACAACTATCCAGGCAAAGCAACAGAACAGCGATGTGTAGGAGCATATCTGGAAGCATTCCCCTTAAGATTCAGATGAGAATCAAGTTGTAGAATTCTGCTGTTCTCGCAGTCGCAGTCACAGCCTCAGCCTCAGCCTGCCTCAGCCTCAGCCTCAGCCTGCCTCAGCCTCAGCCTCAGCCTCAGCAGCCTCAGCCTCAGCCCTCAGCCTCAGCCTCAGCCTCAGCCTGCCTCAGCCTCAGCCTGCATCAGCCTCAGCCTCAGCCTCAGCCTGCCTCAGCCTCAGCCTGCCTCAGCCTCAGCCTCAGCCTGCCTCAGCCTCAGCCTCAGCCTGCTTCAGCCTCAGCCTCAGTCTGCCTTCAGCCTCGGCCTCAGCCTCAGCCTGCCTCAGCCTCAGCCTGCATCAGCCTCAGCCTCAGCCTGCCTTCAGCCTCAGCCTCAGCCTCTGCCTTCAGCCTCAGGCCTCAGCCTCAGCCTGCCTCAGCCTCAGCCTGCATCAGCCTCAGCCTCAGCCTCAGCCTGCCTCAGCATCAGCCTGCCTCAGCCTCAGCCTCAGCCTGCCTCAGCCTCAGCCTCAGCCTGCTTCAGCCTCAGCCTCAGTCTGCCTTCAGCCTCGGCCTCAGCCTCAGCCTGCCTCAGCCTCAGCCTGCATCAGCCAGCCTCAGCCTCAGCCTCAGCCTCAGCCTGCCTCAGCCTCAGCCTCAGCCTGCCTCAGCCTCAGCCTCAGCCTGCTTCAGCCTCAGCCTCAGTCTGCCTTCAGCCTCGGCCTCAGCCTCAGCCTGCCTCAGCCTCAGCCTGCATCAGCCTCAGCCTCAGCCTCAGCCTGCCTCAGCATCAGCCTGCCTCAGCCTCAGCCTCAGCCTGCCTCAGCCTCAGCCTCAGCCTGCCTGCTCAGCCTCAGCCTCAGTCTGCCTTCAGCCTCGGCCTCAGCCTCAGCCTGCCTCAGCCTCAGCCTGCCTCAGCCTCAGCCTCAGCCTCAGCCTCAGCAGCTCAGCAAAAAAGGGAGTGGGCCCGGGAGTGGAGTTCTGGGAACTCGAAGAACACGAAGTGGCCTACAGTTGGCTCCGGGCATTCAAAATCATGCCCAGGAAAGGAGTTCTGGGATTTCGAAGACCACGAAGTGGCCTACAGTTGGCTCCGGGCTTTCAAACTCATGCCCAGAAATGGAGTTCTGGGAACTCGAAGAACACGAAGTGGCCTCCAGTTGGCTCCGGGCTTTCAAAATCATGCCCAGGTGGGAACTCGAAGAACACGAAGTGGCCTACAGTTGGCTCCGGGCATTCAAAATCATGCCCAGGAATGGAGTTCTGGGAATTCGAAGACCACGAAATGCGTTACTGTTGGCTAAAAAGGAGTTCCCGGATTCCCGCGGCACCCGTCCGGCATCTGCCCAGACCCCGCTGGGGAGTCATGATGCTCTCTTTTGAGACCACTAGAAATCTATCAGTCTTCGCTGTTAGGTAATTTGGGGGGCTCGGGTGCACCCCCCCATCCCCGACAGCGCCGTTTTGCGCTGGGAGAGGGTTCCAGATGGATTTTCACCCCGGGACGGTTCTAGGGTGAAAGTCCTTTTGGGACCTCCCGACGCTGAGCAGGAGGGCCCGGCCGCGACAAACAAGCTCCCCAGTAAGAAATTCTATGTGGAAAATGGCAATGTCGTGAGCTCGCGTACATGTCCCCCCATCCCCGAGAGAGCCGTTTTGCGCTGAGGGTCGGGTTCCAGATGAATTTTCACCCTGGAACGGTTCCGGGGTGAAAATCCATTTGGGACCTCCCGACGCTGATTTTGAGAGCCCAGCCGCGAAAAGCAAGCTCCCCAAAAAGAAATTTCATTTGGAAAATGGACATTCTGGGAGCTCGGGTGCACTTCTTCCCCCCGCATCCCCGACAGCGCCGTTTTGCGCTGGGAGAGGGTCGAGATGGACTTTCACACTGGGACGGTTCCGGGGTCAAAATCCATCTGGTACCTCCCGTCGCTGAGCGGGAGAGCCCAGCCGCGAAAAGCAAGCTCCCCAATAAGAAATTTCATTTGGAAAATGGCCATTTGGGGAGCTCGGTTACAACCCGCATCCCCGACAGCGCCGTTTGGCGCTGGGAGAGGGTTCCAGATGGATTTCTCACCCTGGGACGGTTCCGGGGTGAAAATCCATCTGGTACCTCCCGACGCTGAGCGGGAGGGCCCGGCCGCGAAAAACAAACTCCCAAATAATAAATGTTATGTTGAAAATGGCCATTTGGGGAGCTTGGGTACACCTCCTCCCCCTATCCCCGACAGCGCCGTTTTGCACTGGGAGAGGGTCCCAGAAGGCTTTTTTTTTCACCCTGGAACGGTTCCGGGGTGAAAACCCATCTGGTACCTCCCGACGCTGAGCGGGAGGGCCCGGCCGCGAAAAACAAACTCCCAAATACGAAATTTCATGTGGAGAGTGACAATTTTGGGGGCTCGGGTGCACCCCCCCATCCCCGACAGCGCCGTTTTACGCTGGGAGAGGGTTCCAGATGGATATTCACCCCGAAACGGTTTCGGGGTGAAAGTACTTTTGGAACCTCCCGACGATGAGCGGGAGGGCCCGGCCGCGACAAACAAGCTCCCGAATAAGAAATTCCATTTTGGAAAATAGCAATGTCGTGAGCTCGCGTACACTTCCCCCCGTCCCCGAGAGAGCCGTTTTGCGCTGAGGGTCGGGTTCCAGATGAATTTTCTCCCTGGAACGGTTCCGGGGTGAAAATCAATCTGGTACTTACCTCCCGACGCTGAGCGGGAGAGCCCAGCCGCGAAAAACAAGCTCCCCAATAAGAAATTTCATTTGGAAAATGACAATTTGGGGAGCTCGGTTCCGCCCCGCCCCATCCCCGACAGCGCCGTTTTGCGCTGGGAGAGGGTTCCAGATGGATTTTCACCCTGGAACAGTTCCCGGGTGAAAATCCATTTGGGACCTCCCGACGTTGAGCGGGAGGGCCCAGCCGCGAAAAACAAGTTCCCCAATAAGAAATTCCATTTGGAAGCTGGCCATTTTGAGGGCTTGGGTACCCCCCATCCCCGAGAGAGCGCCTGGAGGGGGGTTCCAGATGGATTTTCACGTTGGAACGGTTCCGGGGTGAAAGTCAATTTAGGACCCCCCGACGCTGAGCGGGAGGGCCCAGCCGCGAAAAACAAGCTCCCCAATAAGAAATTTCATGTTGAAAATGTTTATTTTGGGAGCTCGGGTACACTTCCTCCCCCCATCGCCGAGAGAGCCGTTTTCACGGGGCCTCTTCGGGGCCAGTTGGGAGCGTCTTGGGGGTTCTTCAGGCCTCTTGGGGGCCTCTGGGGGCCTGCTGGGGGTTTCTTGAACCGTCTTCGGCCCTTTTTCGGCCGTCTGGGCGCCCTCTCAGGCGCGTCTTGGGCCCGCCCTGGTTCCCGACGCCTCCTGGGCCATCTTGGGCCCTTCCTGGGCCGTTTTGGAGCCCTCTTGGCGGCTTCTTGGGCCGTTTTGGGGCTTTCTGGGGGCGTCTGCGACACCCTGAAGGCCCAAGAGGCGAACATGCTAAAATTGTAAGTTTTCGGTCGGGGATGAGACACTTTGTGCTTCTTTGGACCTTCTTTGGGCGGCCTTTTTCAGAGCTTCTGAGGGCATCTGGAAGGTTTCTGGAGCCGTCTTGGTGAGATATTGGCTGTCTTGTAGCGATCGTTCTGCGACTCGGGGCCCTGTTGGCCCATGTTGGGGCCCTCGGCGAAGGGGCCGTCCCGGAGTGAGCTGGAGCTCCGATTCCGCCCTGGGAATCAAATCCCCCCCCCCTCCCCCTACCCCGGCACAGCCACCCCGGCACTGGAGCTGAAGCTCAGGAATTGAGGCTCAGGCTGTTCTGAGGGTCTTTGAAACTGAAACTAACACGCCGGATCGGCGGATATACCGGGGTACAGGGTGTCGGGGGCCGGCGCCTCGACGGGGCATGGGGCCCACGGCTTGCCGGAGCCGTTCGGGAGGAGGCCCAGGTGGCTCCGAGACGCGCCAAGATCCCCCCCAGACGTGCCCAGCGTGGTCCACGAACGGCAACCTTTCGTCGACAGATCGCCCCAAGACGCCCAAGATGCTTCCCAGAGAGCCCTACAGGCCGCCAAGACGCCCAAAAAGCCCCCCAATAGGCTTACCCACAGGGCTCCAAGAGCCCCAAATCATTGATTTCCCTAAGGAAAACGTGCATGTTCAACAAATGCGATTTTTCGGCTTTCACGGCGTTGGCGACGGCCCAATAAGTCCCCAATGTATGACCAAGACGGCCCCAAAAGCTCCCTAGAGGCCCCTAAGACGGTCCAAGGGGGCGCCAAGACGGCCCAAGAGGGCCCACGAGAGTTCCAAGGCGGCCCCAAGAGGGGCCCAGGAGGGGGACAACGAATCGATTCCGGGGCTCCGCCCGAATAATCAATTCCCTGGAGGCCCCAAGAGACCCCCAAGAAACCCCAAGAGGCCGCCAAGGGGCCCCAAGAGGCCGACAAAAACGGCCCCGAGAGGCTTCGAAACTGCTTCCAAGAGGCAGGATGGGCCGAAGTCTCCTAGATTATTTGAGCGGCCAGGGGGAGGCCCCGGAGGGACCAGGAGGGGGTCCATCGGATGACGATATGTATGATATCACCTGACTGCACCATCTTCCTGCTCTTTTTCTTCCCCTCGTTGCCTGCTCCTCCTCGTCCTCTTCGGTCTTTCACAGGTTTCCCGCCCAAGTTTTTTTAATATACGCGATAATCGGTGGCCGACGACGACGAGGGAACGCCCCAACATGGGCGACGACGACGACGGAACGCCCCAAGCAGGCCCCCCCCAAAACATTCCCACAATTCATGTTCACAGCATTCCTTGCGGGCACATGTTTCATCGGGCTCCCAACATGGCTCTTCAAGAGGCGACGACGACGGCGACGACGGACTGGCCCAAGCAGCCCTCAAAGACATTCCCAAAGATCATGCTCCCAGAAGTCCTTGTGGGAACATGATTCATCAGACCCCAGGCATGGCCGACGCCAATGACGCAGCGCCAGCAACAGCCCTCCAAGACAGGAGTACGCCCAAAAATCATGTTCCTAGAAGGCCTGCCAGGAACATGATTCATCAGGCCCCAAACATGGCTTCCAAGAGGCTATGATGAAAACGGAACGCCCCACGCAGCCCTCCAAGACACTTCCAATATTCATTGTGCCAACAAGCCTTCTGGGGGCATCATTCCTTGCGCCTTCAAAATGCCTCCCCAAGAGGCGACGACAACGACGGAACGCCCCAAGCAGCCCCCCAAGACACTCCAAAAAATCATGTCCCCAGAAGGCTTGCCAGGAACATGATTCATCAGGCCATTCATATGGGCGACGACGACGTCGGAACGCCTCAAACAGCCTCCAAGGCATCCCCACCATTCAGGTTCCGAAAAGGGCTTCTGGGACTTGGAGTCATGAAGCCCTCCACATGGGCGATGACGACGCCGGAACGTTTTCGGCCGTTCCCAGGTTCCACAAACCTTCATTGGTCTTCTGGAGCGAAAAAACAGCTCAGGATAATACAGCCGGATAGAGCTGATCCCGGGGAAGGTTCACACATCCAGGGCCGCTGTTGGGAAGAAATCGCGATGTCGGGGGTGGTGGGGGGAGGACAGGGAAAGTGGTGCACACTTAGAATCCTTCTGTAGCAGCCTTTACACAATAATTCCTTCTTGTGCAGATCCCCCCCACCACGTAAAAAACCATTTTGCAAGGCCACCACGCAATGAATTCCCTTGTGTAAGGGCTGTTACAAGAGGATTCGAACTGTGGAGGCCATTGCAGGACCCCCGCAATTAAAACCCTTGTGTAAGGTCGCCACAAAGGAGTCCTCGTGCAGAGGCTGATACAAAAGGGATTAAGATTGTCGAGCGTCTGCACCATAAAAGTACCGACTGTCACATGTCTGCCTAGCTGTTTCCTGCTTCCCCCGTGTGAGAACACAGGTCTTTTCTTGTGTCGTATGATGTTCTACGTTTCTTCTGTAGCTTTCCTTGGCTCACGGTGCCGCCACTGCAGACCCCCCAGGAAAGGAAACCATTGTGTAAGGCCGCCACAAACAGACTCCGTTTGCAAAGGTTGTCGCACAAGGGTTCGGATTGTGGAGGCCATGGCAGATCCCCCTCACTTGAAATCCTTGTGTAAGGCCGCCACAAAGAAATCCTTGTTGTACAAGTTGCTGCAAAAGGCACTCAAGTGTGGATCATCGGCACCATAAAAATACTGACAGCCACAGGTCGTCCTAGCTTTATCTCATTTTGAAAAACACATGGTTTTGCAATGGTCTTCCTCCTTTTCCTGCATTCTGTTTTTCAGCTTTCCTGGCTCAAATTGCCGCCGTGGCAGACCCCCCCCCACAACGAAAACCCGCTTGTGAGGCCGCCACACAGGGATTCCCGTTGTAAGGGTTGTTGCACAAAGAATCGACTGTGGAGGCCACTGCAGGTCCCCCTCACTTGAATTCCTTGCGTAAGGCCGCCACGAAAGAAAGTATGTTGTAAAGGCGGTTGCAACATGGTTTGAAGTGCGGAGGCCACTGCAGGTCCCCCACACTTATAACCCTTGTGCACGGACGCCACAAGAAATCCGTTTGCAAAGGCTGCTGCACAAGGGTTTAAAGTGTGGAGCGTCTGCACCATAAAAGCACCGAGAGTCACAGGTCTTTCTAGCTGCTTGTTATTTTTCATCGGAACACGCATGTGGTTTACTGTTTTTCTTGTTTGTCCTGCTGTCCTCTTTAGCATTCCTGGGCTCACGGTGCCGCCACTGCAATTCCCCCCAAACGGAAACCATGTTGCAAGGCCGCCACGAAAGGATTCCCTTCGCAAAGGTTGTTGCAAACGGGTTCTAATTGTGGAGGCCACTTCAGATCCCCCTCACTTGAGATCTTTGTGTAAGGCCGCCGCATAAGGAATCCTGTTGTAAAAGGCTGCTGCACAAGGATTTGAACTGTGGAGCGTCTGCACCATAAACAGCACCGACAGTCACAGGTATTCCCAGCGTTTTCTTAGTTTCCATGTGAAAACACGTGTTTCAATGGTGTTCCTGTTGTTCCTGTTTCCTTCCTCCCTCCTAGCGCCCTGGGCCCTCCGAGCGGCCCACGCACTTCCGCCCAGAATGTAGTTTGAATCAAAATGAGAAGATGATTACATGTTTATTGTAATAACTCAATTCCCAAGCTCAGGTGCCGACCATTCGGTTGCGATAAGAGTTCTTGCCAAATCATATGGCAAAGAGTGGATCACTGTTCCAGATGATCTGTTCGTTGTTTGCGAGAGAGGAGGGCCCCACAGCGTTCCTTTCTCGATATGGGAACGCTGTCTGTGGGGCAACCCTGCCTCGCAATCTGCGCATCCTCATCATCAGCATCAGCATCATCATGATCATTATGATTATCATCAGCATCATTAGCATCCCCATAGAACATCGCCACGGTTATCCGCATTATCCTTATCAATATCAGCATCATCGTGTTCATCTGCATCATAATCGTCTCTAGCATCATCACCATCGCCATTACCAACGTCACAATCATCTGCATCATAATCAGCATTATCATCATCATCATCATCATCATCATCATCATCATCATCATCATCATCAGCATCATCATCATCGTCTGCATCATCTGCTTTCCGCTGTCCGTCACCATCCTTCCAACCACCTACTTGCAGCTGATCTCTCCCATTCCTCTCTCATCGCATTTTGTATTCATAATCTTCGTCGCGCCGCGCCGAGGTTCCGGCTCGAGTCAGCTCACATAGGGAACCCTAACAAGGGTACGAAAGTCTACGCGGCGAAGCTAGAGAAAAGCGCAGATCACAAGGTAAAACAACGCCTTGAGCAATTGAGCAAAGACAAATCTGAAAATAACTGGGAATGCCCGTGACTGTCGGTGCTTTTATGGTGCTGACGTTCCAAAATTTGAATCCTGGAGTAGCAGCCTTTACATAAGGATTCCTTTTGTGGCGAACTTACACAAGGATTTCAATTGAGGGGGAGCTGCAGTGGCCTCCACACTTAGAATCCTTGTGTAAAAGCTTGTACAAAGGAGATTCATGCTGTGGCAGCTTTGGAAGCAGGATTTTCACTGTGGGGGGACCTGCAGTGGCGGCACCTCGAGCCCAGGAAAGCTAGAGAGAAGCACAGGGAAAAAAAACAACATGACACAGGAAACAGCTTGTGTGTTTCACATGGATGGAAAATAGGAAACAGCTAGGGAGACATGTGACTCTCGGTACTTAGATGGCACAGACGTTCCACACTCGAAATCTTTGTGCAGCTGCCTGTACAACAGGATTCATGTTGCGGCGGCCTTACACAAGGATTTCAAGTGTGGGGGACCTGCAGTGGCCTCCGCACTTAGAATCCCTATGTACCCCCGTCTACAAAATCATTGTTTTCTGGTGGCCTTACGACATGTTTTGCATTGTGGGGGGATCTGCAGTGGCAGCACCTTGACCAGGAAAGCTAAATCATGACACACAGGGACAAGCTTGTGCATTCAAATGGACAGAATTGCAACGGAGAGCCCCCCTACCGGGAAATCGCTTTCGGTTTCGTGTTCGTGCGTGCCGTGCGTGCGGGCGAGGCGAAGTTGCGTGGGCGGGCGAAAAGAAAGTCTCCTCTGGCTGAGGCGCGGCCGGACCAAATGTTTCCTTTCTGGGGGCTGGTGGGGCGCGGTGTCCCGTCGGCGTCCCGCCTCCGGCTGAGGCGCGGCCGTACCAAATGTTTCTTTTCCGGGGGCCGGTGGGGCGCGGTGTCTCGCCAGTGTCCCGCCGGTGTCCCGTCGGTGTCTCGATGATGATGATGATGATCATGTCGATGATGTTGATGATGGTGATGATGATGGTGATGGTAGTGATGATGATGGTGTCCCGATAATGATGAAGATAATGATGTTGACGATGTTGATGGTGATGGTGGTGATTATGTTGTTCATGATGATAATGAGGTGATGATGATGGTGCTGTTCCGGTGATGATGGTGTCCCGATGATGATGATGATGATGATGATGATGATGATGATAATGTTGATGATCTTGATGATGGTGATGACGAGATGATGATGATGATGATGGTGTCCTGATGATGATGAGGTTGATGATTATGTTGTTGATGATGACGGTGATGTCACGATGATGGTGTTGATGATGATGATGACGATGATGGTGTCCCGATGATGATGATGATCCTGTCGATGATGATGATGAGGTGATGACGATGATTTTGATGATGGTGGCCCGATGATGGTGATGATGATGATGATGGTGATGTTGATGATGATGGTGTCCCCATGATGATGTTGATGGTGATAATGATGATGGTGACGATGATGATGGTGCCCCGATGATGATGTTGATGATGATGTTGTTGATGATGATGACGGTGTCCCCGCGATGATGTTGATGATGTTGTTCATGATGATGATGGGATGATGATGATGTTGGTGTTCCGATGATGATGATGATGGTGTCCCGATGTTGATGATGATGTTGATGATGATGATGTTGACGATGACGGTGTCCCGATGATGATGATGATGGTGGTGATGATGATGTTGATGTTGATGGTGATGAGGTTGTGATGATGGTGGTCTGGTGATGATGATGATGATGATGATGATGTTGATGACGTTGATGACGATCATGTTGTTGATAATGATGACGTTGGTTGTGATATCGATTGTGATATCGATAGTGAGATCGGTAGTGAGACCGAATGTGAGATCGATTGTGAGATCGATAGTGAGATCGATGGTGTTATCGATTGTGAGATCGATAGTCAGATCGATGGTGAGATCCATCGAATGAAATAGATCGAGTGAGATCGATTGTGAGATCGGTCGAGTGAGATCGATCGAGCGAGACCGATAATGTGATCGATTGTGAGATCGATAGTGAGACCTATCGAGTGAGACGTTGGTTCCTCCCCCCCCCAAAAAAAAACACCTTATCACCCGAAGGGTGGTCGTATAGGTGTATATATATATATGGAAGAACCTAGCTTTTTTTATTTCCGCTGTGAAACCACATGTGCTTCAATGTTTGTCATGTTTCTCGTTGGTTTCCTCTTTGGTTTTCCTGGGCTCAAGGTGCCGCCGCTGCAGATGCCCCGACAATGGAAACCCCGTTGTAAGCCCGCCACAAAATTGATTCCCGTTATAAGGGGCTGTTACAAAAAAGAATATTATACATGTGGAGGCCGTTGCAGTTTCCCCTCATTTGACATCCTCGTGTAATGTCGCCACACAAAAATCCTTTTGCACCAGCCTTCTGGAACAGCCTTTTGCAAGGAGGGAGGATGGAGGAGGGAGGTGGAGGAATCGCCGGATGAGGAAGAGGACGAGGAAGAGGAGGAGAAGGAGGAGGAGAAGGAGGAGGAGGAGGGCGAGCAGAAAGACCAGAGGCCCCTTGGATGCCTTTCGGAGTCTATTCGGATGTCTCTTGATAGTTTCTTTGAGGCCTCTTGGTGCGTATTGGGGGCCTCTTGGCGATCGCGGTGGCCTCTTGAAGCTGGATGCCACGGGGGAGCCTTTCGGGACCTTCTGTTGGGGTCTCTTGGGAGCTTGTTGGACCCTTGTTGGGCGCCTCTTGCGGCACCCATGGGAGTCTCAGTGGCCATCTTGGGATCATCTTGGAGGTGATCGATCGAAGACGGGGGGGGGGTCCTTAATCAGCGCCCCCTGGAGGCCAACATTGGCCCGAAACCTAAGTCAAATCATTGATTTGGGCATATTCGCCCAGGCCTGCTCGGACGCTTTAACTGCCCGCCCCCCCCCCCCCCGCCCAGATCCAGGGGGAGGGGGTAGAGGGAAGGGTTAAGACACCCTCTCCGCCCGCAAGCTATCTCGCTCACTCCCACCCGCCTTCCCAACGCATAAATAGCACCCGGGCTTGAGCATGTTCAGCGGTCGTCTATGGATGGGCAGCTATTGGAAACCAACACAGACCCCATGTGCGCGATGCTGAGGCGAGTTGCGCCAGGCGTGCTAGGCGCGCCACGCGCGCCAGGTGCGCCAGGCACCCCTGAGGCCCAAGCGTGCTGGCGCGCCAGATGCGCCGCGTGTTCCACTTGCACCATGTGTGCCGCATGGTCCAGCCGCGCCAGGTGCGCCACTTTCGGGGCATGCGCAGAGTGTACCAGGTACGCCCGCGCACGTGACAGCACACATCGGGAAACATATCGGCCCCCACTATCCTTGTCGAAAACCTATGCACAATCGCGGCACGATGACCATCATGGTGTCTGCTGGGCTTGCGCACAGCAGGTTATATGCCAGCACCCCCACCGTCCTCGTCAGAAACTAATGGACAGTGGTTGCGGGGTGGACGCGCGCGATGAAGATTTAGCCACGAATTACATGTCGTATTACTTTTTGACAGGGGTGGTGGCCTTGCGCGCAGTAGGCAACATGAGCCCCTGCCCGCGACAAATATGCTCGCGGAGCCCACGATCATGACCCAAGATGTTGCCCCAACGTGCATGTTGTATGGTTTTTGGAGAGAGATGATGGGGGGGTGTCATTGGTCCTGGTTGGTTGACGGTCGCTTGGGGGAGGGGGTGTTCACTAATAGGGAACAGTGACAAACCCACCCCAGGAGGGGAAGAGGGGAGATGAAGGAGGGAACACCTTGAGCCACTCACGCCCTAAAGGGTTGGCGGGGTTGCACCGTCGGGGCACTGAAGAAGGAACCCTTTTCGCTGGGGAGGGGCTCCGTGTTCCTTAAGTGTTTCACAGCTTGCCTAAGGCTTTCCTAATGTGTTCGACAGGAAATCGAAGTTTAACTTGTGGAGAAAATGGGCCTTGTTCCTTATTTGGGGTTCCTTAGGTCAATGCCCCGACTGTACCACACGGCACATGATCGCATCACCAACCCGCCCCATCATGATTCAGCAACGGTTCGAAGTTCGATCTGAAAGGGCCCGCGGAGTCAGTTCGTGGCCAGCTCTCCTTGCAAGCCGCGCACGGCCCCCTCAGCGGAGATGAGCGTGGCCAATTCCAATGGATCGTAATGATTGCGACGTTTCCTCATTGTCAAGTTCTTGGCAGTACTCGAACAGCTCTCGCAAACGGGAGAGAAGACTGGCTCGCGCGGCTGGTCCCATTGAGAAGAGACGGCAGGAGGAGAGAGAGAGAGAGAGAGAACACCGGAGGAGAGAGACGGGAGCAGGCAGCACAGAAAAAGGGAGGACGAGGGACGAGGGCGGGGCAGGATGCAGAAGGGAGGCGTTTGCCTGGACCTTCTGGCCAGCCCGCCAGGCGTCGCACCAGCCCGCGTGCCGTGGGCGCACGGGGCCACGGCAGACCGCTTGAGCGCCAGCTGCGGAGGCTCCCGAGCCTCGCTCGGGCAGCTGTTGTTGAGCGGTGTGGCGAGATACAGTCGGGGCCCTGAAGAAGGAACCCTTTTCGTTGGGGAGGGGCTCCGTGTTCCTTACTCCAGATTTCGTAATAAAGGGAGGGGGGTCTCATTTCGGGGGGGTCTCTTCCAGGCTATCTTGGAGGGCCTGGGGGGGTCTGGGATGGATGTTTTGGAGGGTTCTCCCACGGGGGGGGTCTAAAACTTCTCGTCTGGGAGGGTTCAGACCCCCTCCCTTTTATTACGAAATCTGGAGTACGTATTTCGCAGTTTGCATTAGGTTGTCCTTAGGTTTTCGATCGGACATCGAAGTTTAGCTTACGAAAAAAAGGGGCCTCGTTCCTTAGTTAGGGTTCCTTAGGTCAACGCCCCGACTGTAATGTGACGATGGTGGCGGATGGTTGCGCGATTTGGCTTCCAATATCTATGGGCCTTCGGGCCATCCCGCCTTGGTTCAGAGGTCTCTTGGCTCGTCTTTGGGCCCATGTCGGTCCGAATGAATCATGCGGGGAGACGCCCTGGGCGCGCTAGGAGCCCAGGAGTGTTCAAGCAGCTCTCGAAGCGAAGTTCGTCACCCTTCCCTGGATTTTGACTGAATCCCTCCACGTCCAGCGCACTGGAAGCTTCACTTCGGCACAGTCCTTTCCTTGGTAACTTGGATTCCTGGGTCTGTTTAGGACTCCATGAGTTCCCCCCCATCTTCCCCGATATCATGGGGTCCTAACCCTGAATGTGTTCGCGCTAACTTTCCCCACGGATGGTCCTGACGCGGCAGTCGTGGCAGGCAGGGCAGGAGGAGCCACAGCAGGAGGCAGGAGGGAGGGAGGAACCATGCCGAAGGCAAGGGCATGTTCTGATCTCATCGTGCTCCTCAGTTTCCTCATGCTCATCCATCCCTCCTCTTCATTCCTCCTCCTCCTCCTCCTTCATGCCCTGCTCCTGCAGGAGGGCAGGGGTTCACTCGAGTCCCGCTGAAGAGGCCCCTAGCCCACCGCTCCGTGCCCTCACCGCGGGCTGCCTTGGCGTCGGTACTGCATCGCCCTCGGTGCTGCGCTGGTCTCAGTCACGTACCGACCAGGCTCTGATTGGTCAGGAGTGCCCTCTTCTTTCCCCTCCTCCACTCCTCCCTCCTCCTCCTCCGCATCCCTCGTCCTCCTCCCCCTCCTCCTCCTCCTCCTCCTCCTCCTCCTCCTCCTCCTCCTCCTCCTCCTCCTCCTCCTCCTCCTCCTCTCCTCCCTCCTCCCCTCCTCCTCCCTCCTCCTACCTCCTCCTACCTCCTCCTCCTCCTCCTCCTGCTCCTCCTCCTCCTCCTCCTCCTCCTCCTCCGGGGAGGCGCCCATCGGTGTTGGATCACCATCGCTTGGTCGGGGTGCCGTCGCTCGCCAGCTCGGCGGCTGCTTCATGCCTGCCGGGTCCTCACCACGCCCGGAGCTCGGCGGAGACTGGCGTCTGTGGCTCGCGTGCGCCCGCGTAGCCGCTGCGACTGCGGCGTCTTCCAGTCAACCCAACCCAACCCTCTGCCTCTTCCCTCCTCCTCATCCTGCTCCTCCTGTCTCCTCCTCATGCGCCTCCCCCCTCGTCCTCCTCGTCCCTCCTAGTCCTCCATCCCTCCTCCCTCCCTCCCCCTTCTTGCCTCCCCCCTCCCGCCCTCTCCCGTGCAGGCTCGTCCGGAAGAACGACCCCGCCGGCGCAGGCCAGGGCGCCCCCCCCCCCCTCCCCCCCTGCCCCCCCCCACTGCTTTCCAGGGCCCCCCCCCGCGGGCTCCGCTCTCCGCCCCTCCTCCTGCTGCCCCTCGTCCGCCTCCTGCTCGGTCGGTCGGTCAAAGCATGACGGCACGACGAGTCGCAGCCGAACACAGCAGCAGGAGCAAGGACAAGAGGGCGGGGGAGGACAGAGAGCGCGGGAGCGCCTCCTCCCGCCTCTCCCCTCGTGTTCCTCCTCCTCCTCCCCCTGCCCCTCCCCTCCTCGTCCTCCCCTCCCGCCCCTGCTCTTCCCCTCCTGTTCCTCCTCCTCCCCATGCCCCTCCCCTTCCCCCTGGGAGACATCGGTGTGCGCCGCCACGCCGCCTGGCCACGGCCATTCTGTGCCCCGGGATGCTGCAATCGCCCTCCCCGGTCTGCAGTGCCATCCTGGGGCGTGGAACGGCCCTGGCGGGGCACGGTGGTGGCGCACCCACGAGCCCTCGGCGCGCCACTATCCCGCCCCCTCCCCCCCCCACGCGGGCGTCGGAATGGCCAGAGAAGGCAGCCGTACATCTGGCGGGCGGCAGGGACGTGCGCGCGCGCCCGCTCCCCGCTCTCGTTCTGCGGCCTGCGCCGGCCGCGACGCCATCCCGCGCCGCGAGGACCTGGCCCCTCGCCCCTCGCCTTAAGTCGGGCCTGTCCCTCCACAGGGAGAATATTCAAAAATTGTTAAATTACCCAGGCGAAGTACCCAACCCCTGCGCAAACGCGGGGCGCAAATAGTTTAGGACACTTTATAAGGGGAGGGGATGACGGAGCGAGGGTTACACATGTCTGCAGACGGAATTCGGGAGATTCGCAGGACACTGGCTACAGGACAAGGACTAGATAAAGCTGATTAGTTACAATCCCTGAGCAACCCAAGCCACTTCGAAAGCGGGGATCTCAGATCGCAGCCCCCCAGGGATGGCGAGGTGTATTTGGGTCCGCGCGTGGCATCACTGTGCTGGGCCCCCCAGCAGGCCTCGAAAGTGGCGACAGTTTCACAGATCGCAGCCCCCCAGGGATGGCGAGGTTTAATTTGGGTCCGCGCGTGGCGTCACTGTGCTGGGCCCCCCAGCAGGCCTCGAAAGTGGCGACAGTTTCACAGATCGCAGCCCCCCAGGGATGGCGAGGTCTAATTTGGGTCCGCGCGTGGCGTCACTGTGCTGGGCCCCCCAGCAGGCCTCGAAAGTGGCGACAGTTTCACAGATCGCAGCCCCCCAGGGATGGCGAGGTCTAATTTGAATCCGCCCGTGGCGTCACTGTGCTGGGCCCCCCAGCAGGCCTCGAAAGTGGCGACAGTTTCACAGATCGCAGCCCCCCAGGGATGGCGAGGTCTAATTTGAATCCGCGTGTGGCGTCACTGTGCTGGGCCCCCCAGCAGGCCTCGAAAGTGGCGACAGTTTCACAGATCGCAGCCCCCCAGGGATGGCGAGGTCTAATTTGAATCCGCGCGTGGCCACTGTGCTGGGCCCCCCAGCAGGCCTCGAAAGTGGCGACAGTTTCACAGATCGCAGCCCCCCAGGGATGGCGAGGTCTAATTTGAATCCGCGTGGCGTCACTGTGCTGGGCCCCCCAGCAGGCCTCGAAAGTGGCGACAGTTTCGCAGATCGCAGCCCCCCAGGGATGGCGAGGTCTAATTTCAATCCGCCCGTGGCGTCACTGTGCTGGGCCCCCAGCAGGCCTCGAAAGTGGCGACAGTTTCACAGATCGCAGCCCCCCAGGGATGGCGAGGTATAATTGGATCCGCCCGTGGCGTCACTGTGCTGGCCCCCCAGCAGGCCTTGAAAGTGGCGACGGTGTCACAGATCGCAGCCCCCCAGGGATGGCGAGGTCTAATTTGAATCCGCCCGTGGCGTCACTGCGATGGGCCCCCCAGAAGGCCTCGAAAGTGGCGACAGTTTCACAGATCGCAGCCCCCTAGGGATGGCGATGTCTAATTTGGGTCCGCCCGTGGCGTCACTGTGCTGGGCCCCCCAGCAGGCCTCGAAAGTGGCGACAGTTTCACAGATCGCAGCCCCCCAGGGATATTTGAATCCGCCCGTGGCGTCACTGTGCTGGGCCCCCCAGAAGGCCCCGAAAGTGGCGACAGTTTCACAGATCGCAGCCCCCCAGGGGTGGCGAGGTCTAATTTGAATCCGCCCGTGGCGTCACTATGTTGGGCCCCCCAGAAGGCCCCGAAAGTGGCGACAGTTTCACAGATCGCAGCCCCCCAGGGATGGCGAGGTCTAATCTGAATCCGCCCGTGGCGTCACTGTGCTGGGCCCCCCAGCAGGCCTCGAAAGTGGCGACAGTTTCACAGATCGCGGCCCCCCAGGGATGGCGAGGTCTAATTTGGGTCCGCCCGTGGCGTCACTGTGCTGGGCCCCCCAGCAGGCCTCGAAAGTGGCGACAGTTTCACAGATCGCAGCCCCCCAGGGATGGCGAGGTCTAATTTGAATCCGCCCGTGGCGTCACTGTGCTGGGCCCCCCAGCATGCTTCGAAAGTAGCGACAGCTTCACAGATCGCAGCCCCCCGCAGGCAAGACAGGAGGAGGCAAGAGGGAGGCGGGACGGGAGGCAGGAGGGAGGAAAGGAGGAAGTGGAGACCACACTGCTCTATTCAAAACGCATACCCTAACAAGGAGGGTAAGGAAAAATAGTCTGGGGACTATTTTTAAATTTTGTTTGTTTTTGTATGTTTAGTGTATTTTCTGGGTATTGCGGATGCCTTACGGCCTGTGCCGCCGACCCTGGAGGCCACGAATATGGAATCGCGGGGGGGTGGAGGAGGAGGAGGAGGAGGAGGAGGAGGAGGAGGAGGAGGAGGAGGAGGTGGAGAGGGAGGAAGGGGGTGGAGGAGGCAGTTGAGGGAGCAGGCGGGGGAGAATGATGAGGAGGAGGAGGAGCATGTGGAGGAGCAAGAGGAGCAGGCACAGGAGGGGCACGAGGAGGGAGAGCAACGGTGGAGGTGGAGGAGGAGGCAGGAAACAATCAAACTCATAACAGAACTTTCGGGGCTC